>VXBA01000861.1:2655388-2699342 GCA_013399895.1 Serilophus lunatus | reverse complement strand
AAAAAAAAAAAAAAAAACCGGAAAAAAAGGGATGAAATCAAGAACTAGGAGATTAGGGAAAATGCTGAGTAAGAACCTGTTCAGCCCTCACATCCACAGCTGTGGAAGGATGCACGTGCACTGCAGGGGGCTCAGTGCACAGCTAATAGAAAAGAAGAGAAAAGGATCAGAAAAGTCTCTCATCCAGCCCTAAAGTCCAAGCTATTAACCTCAAGAGAAGGTCAAGGGGCCATTTGATTACAGTTCAAGTGCCTAAAGGTATAATGGAAAATTGATGGAGAACCCTTCAGACTTAGAGAGAAAGGTTTAACAAACCCAATGTCAGTGATGAAGGCTGACAAGATATATAAACACACATTTTGTTTTAATTTTTAGACAGCCAGTGAAAGCGGTGCAAGAAAAGTTAACACGCTAAAATTTTGCTGCTTAACAGGCTGGACCTATTTAAGATACATATTTCTATTTAATCATAAACCTGATAATAGAGAGGTGCTCGTGAGCATGCACACAACTGCTCCTACTTGACTGCTATACCACCCTGAAGAGTTTCCAGGCTAAGAACAATTTATTTAAAGCTTGTGAAAGAAACTACATTTAAATGCAATAAAGAAATTTTTCAGCCAGGGAAGGGCCTAATAAGGGATTCCCTGTTCAGGCTTGGTTTTGGCTTAAGGAGCTCCTCCTCCTCTCGTCAGTGAGCAATGGAGAATCCCCTTCTCTCTACTCCTTCTCCTTCTTCCTGGCTAGCAGTACTTCCAGTAAGGCCAGGTTGCAAACAAGAGCACTGTGGCAACTCAAGTGAAAAACCAGCATCACCAAGGAACAGCTGTCTGTTCCATCCTCCAGCATTTGCTGTCCACAGCACAGCTCCCAAATACTGTAGTGCCAGGGCAACCAAAATAACTGTGGGATAGTAGGAACCAGTGACTGAAGAGGAAAAGAGATGAGCACCATTTATCAAGGCATCATCACCTAGAAAATTAATGGGAAACCACTGGGTCACTTCAGTGTATAATGAGAGTGCTCACTATCAACAGTCAGACCATTCAGCAAGTACTGCTAGTACTGCATGACAAGCACGTCTCTCAGAAAGGAACAAGTTCTTTAAGCTAAGGTGGAAGTCACTTGCCCAGAGATAAATATCTTCACTAGCAAAGTAAAACAGGACTCAATTTCTTAGTTAAATTGCTTGGCTTTTTCCATCTGCAATAAGCTCTGGCTAAGGATTCCACATACTTGCTGGAAGTAGGCATCTTTCTGTGACCACTCACTCCTATTGGCACCGTGTATGCAGTCAGCACTTCTGGATTAAAGCATTGGAATTCTAAAAGCCCATCACATTTGCCAACCACTCAAGTATTTACACAGTATCTTTTTCATTATTATTGTTTCTGATATACGTTTGTTTGGCACTTCACAATGGAATTCAAATATGATAAAGACCAAGACAAGACGCAACCCTGGAGTCAGCAATCTAATTCACTTTTAAACAGGTTCTCAGAAGGCTTCTGAGAGAGCTATTTCTCAATTAAACACAAAGAGATAAAAACAAGAGATAGTACAGTATGGAAATTAAGAACTTGCTATTAACAAGCACCAGTCAGAAAATTAAATTCATGCTCTCAATGCTGTACTTCCTTGCAAGACTGCTGTTTGAACCCAGGGACAGGACAGCTGCATTTCCCTCCCACTCCTTGTTGTGGTTTTATGCCAGAAAAGAGAATCTTTAATTTTTCCAGAGAAGCCCTGCCAAGCTGAGCCTACAAATACGATATGGTGTGTTAGCAAACTCCTAGTCAGCTTGCTCACACCCTGGCCAGAGCCCCCCAAAGTGCCTAAATCCCCACATGCAGACAGGCAGCAGTGACTACCTCGCTTTCCATGCAAAGCAGCCTCCTGTGTTAGACTCCCTTTGTAATTTGGGATTGTGCAGGATATGCCATTTTCATCCACTCCAGCAGAGTATGTGGCAGGTATGCAGTCTTCCCTTCTCTTCTCTATATAAAGGAGCTGTTTTCCTATGAACCACCTCTGCCACTAAAATTTTGGCAGAAATAAAACTGGTCCTTACAGTGAAGATACCATCAGTGCATTAGAGGACCAGAGCTCTCTGTAAAGCTTTAGCAGTCTGTACACACAGCTGTCTTTCCCAGAGTTCAAATGAAGTTCTTTTACTTTAATTCCAACTTTTCAAGAAGAGTCAAAGATAAACAGCCATCCCACCCACCTTTTTTTTGAACAGTAGGACACTCAATCAGTACAAATTCAGCAGCAGTGAGTCCACCACCCGTGATGAACATCCTGCCATAAACACTGTCCCTGCCCTCCAGGACTCACCCTGAGCACAGCACTGGGAATGTCCTCAGAATCACACACCACCAGGATTCATTCTACTTTAGTTTTCAGCTTTTGGATTTACTTTGTTCCCCAGAGAAGACCCATGCTTTTTAATCCCTTCCCAGAGTCCACAACAGCACTAAAACATGTCCATAAAGGTGCTGCTGAACTCACAAGTCAGGTTTGCTGATCTGGACTAACCCATCATTCATAAAGATATTAACAAATAAATATATCTGACAGAAATCTGTAATATTCTACAGCTCAACCTGCTAAATTAGGGAGCACAGTAGTGACCAGCAGATAAAACATAGGCATGGAAGAGGGTAAGTTTGGACAAAGTTGCAAAAGCAATGCTGGAGCCAGAACACCAAGAACAGATGAGCAGAAAAGAAAAAAAAGCATTACGAAATCCACAAATCTATCCAAGGAGGGCAAAACCAAAACAATAAAGCACGTCAGAGACCGGGGAGTAAGAAAAAAATGAGAAGAGGCAGAACCCATAAATGAGAAGACTAAGTGCCATGTAGAAGCCAAATCAGTGGCTTTCACATGAAAAGAAGTGGCAGGAAAAGAGAAGGAGGCTGGAAGCATGAGAGAAATATTTCAGTCTTTAATTCCATCCTGTTAACATTGCTTTAGTTCATCGTATAAATCTTTTGACGAATAGTAGCTCCCTTCACACAAAGCAGTATATTAAGATTTTTTATTAAGGCTTTCCAACCACTACAATGTTATTCTTTAGCTTTTTATGTGGCTTGCCTCGACTATGTTTTTGTTGCTAAGCTCTCATTAGATGTGTATCTTGTACTGACAGGGAAGAGATTATAAAATACAAGCAAGCTGAACACAAGCCCAGTATTTGATGTTACACAGTGAACACTCTCAGGCAACTTGCACGAAGCCTTGTGTGTGACTCGGGGACACTTCTACACGTATTCAGGATGAAACGAATGTGCCTGAACTGTTCCACAAAGGCATGAGAGCAACTAATTTAGCAAAGTAGAGACAGGGGAGGAGAACGCAACTCCAGATATATCACGACCCATCTCCCCCACCAGAAGCTCCTGTGCCAGCTCCAGCAATGCAGCCCCTGGGCAGGATGGTTCACGGCTTTGGCACACAAGCTGAGGACTGGGAGGGGGAGAATTGCCCTGAGCAACAAATACCGGGGAAGCACGAGAACAACAAAACACAAAGATGGAGCCAAATTAATAAATCTCGCTTACAAGGGATGACAGTACGTCAGCAAGAGCAAATGTAACCATCCAGCTATCCGGGTGGAAGACAAAGATATCCATCCTGAACAGCAAATTGTGTCAAACACCATGAATACTTTGCACCCCACAGGCAGAAAACTAGCCTGATTCTACACTTAATTCAATTATCCATGTCAACAGTGACCAAACACATCAGCATTTACAGCTTCCCACCATTTATCAGTTCACACACGCAGAAACTGTATCAACTCCTGAATAAGAAATCATCAGAAATTCTGATCATAAACTCCAAAAAACTCTTTTTGCCAAGAAGTTTAAACTGAGTACAGATCCATTTGGAAAATTAAATGAAATCTAAGTATAACCGTATCATTCACTTAACAAAAGCCACCCAATGTATTATAACAGCCTCTTACTACACCATCTAAAATGTGTTCAGAAACCCAGAAAATAGACCAGATAATGTGCTCTATACACCCTCAGCAGTAGACGTTACAGTTATTCTTAATCCCAGCTTTGTGAATCTGGTAGACATAATTCATTGTGCTTTTGGATCCATAATATTTTGCAAAGCACTGCAGTTTGCTGGCTTACAAACATGCCCTGCCAGCTCACTGGGTAGAAAGATTTCTGCTGACTTCACCTATCGTTTCAGTCACACTCACCAGGGATTAATATTTTTCCCTGCTAAGGATACAGGCTGCAAGGGCTAAGTAGAAAAGGTTACACATGTGTCTGAAAAAGACTAGTAACATTTTGATAGGTGATAGACACGTATAGTGAATGAGCACTTAAAAGACACTTCATTATTTCTTCCATGAAGTTCAAGTACTTTAGAAATACTTCAGAAATTTTACTCCTTTTTAAAGACGTGAATGATAAAATTGTTTTGTCATCATAAATGCATTTTATATCCATATCTTCTCTAAGAGGAAGTGAGATCATCAGATAAGCCTCTGTATTCTTTGTAGACTTTCATGAAGAAATTTCTCCTTTTTTCCAGCTGCACAAGTAACACAAGAATTAAAAGACCATTTTTTAATGGAGAGTATTTCACATAATGGTAAGAACCTGAGAAACCATAAAGGGAGGCTTTTCTGACCCAGTCTTCTGCCAGTAAGATCACAACTCAGCACAATTAACAATTCTGAAGCACTGCTGTATTTTGTAATGATGGTGGATATCCATCATATGGATTTGCATTCCATTAGTAGGTTTCTGTCTTCATACTCAGCAGGAAGAAAAGAAATAACCAATACAAACCCATATAATTAGTCTAATGGAGTTTTATACAGTTAAAACAGCAACTTCAGAACATATCACTGAGTAAACCGCTTCAAGAACATTACCTTCACACCTGCAGCAACACCACTGCAGAAGAAAATATCAATGAAAAACATTTCTTATAGCATTAAGCAGCATTTTGCAGTTTCAGCAGTCAAGCAAGTTCAAAGGGTCAGCAGCAAAAAGCTTTTTGTAAACCATCTGGATCTTGTTTCTAAGAAAAACGTTTCCCAAGAAAATTAATTCTCAGGACCAGGTGGAGATACGTTAAGATTTTCATCATCAATGGCCATATTGCAACACGAGTGTTCACTGTTCTCACCCTCAGAGCTACACGGGCTTGATGACAGACCAATGGACTTATTTCTAAAAGAAGTCAAATGGAGGCTTTTAATTCAGCTGAATCGCACCAGTGTCTATTTACTATTCAGCCTCCAATGCCCAAGTCATTGCAGGGCCACACACCTGTTCCACTCTAAGAGGAAGGCTCTGACAACGCACTGCCCGCCCCACAGCAGCTCTGCTCTGTAAGTGTACGTCTATGCTTCAACACATGCAGGAGCTATACTGAGCTGTGCTCAAAACAAAGAGACCACAGACTGCTGGGAGCTGGCCAGGCTCAGCTCAGCAGTCCCAGGGCCATGGTGGAAACCAGCACAGGTTGACATCACTTATGTGTGAGAATGCTGGTGGCTGAGAGACAGCTCAAGCATTAGCTGCAGTCTGCTCCCCCAAAAGCCTGGCAGCACCAGTCTGGAGGAGGCAGTCCATAGCCCATGGAGAAATAACAAGTGACAATTCAGGAAAGCATGTTTGCTATGCATTCATGCATGCATGCAATCTTGGGCCTAACAGTGGATATGCTAAAAGGTTTTCCCCAGAGGAAATGTGTTTATTAATTAATATCTACTGAATTAATTGGTTCCCCATATGCTCTGCTGTGCAGCCCTACTGTTATTACTGAGAGATGTCAGGTGTGGTCATTACCCAGGAGGTTCATCAGGACATTTCAGTCAATACAGAAACACTAATCTACATTTTTCTTTTTATTAAATTCAAAATGTGTCCATCTTATGTAGAAGTCAGGGGAAAAGCATTTAAAATCTCCAACCCATAATCACTTAAAAAAAGCCAACACATGCTTGTACTTCAGACACAAGTGTAGCATACAGCAGAAGCACAGAAGGAAGGTGCTGATCTGAGGCCATGAAATCATCTACTAAGCCTGACATGCAGTAAAATCCTGGTGTTCCTTTCACACACTTGCCATTACATTCCTTACACCAAACTGTCCCTACCGGCTGGTGCTGCTACTACTACCAAACTATCCTTTCTACCACATCCTCTCCCACTCCCTTTCATCAGTGCAAGAGAGGAGGTATTTCTGGATTCTGACTACATCTAGCACAAGTCTGTACACTGACATAATTTTTCTGATGTTATCGGTCTCACTGAGAGACTTTATCCATCACACATCAGTGTCAGCTGGCAGGGACCACAATTCCTGGTACAGCAGACGTCCTGCACCAGGCCTCTCTGTGTAAGCTCAGCCTGCAGGAGCAGAGGAAAGCAGTCCTACCACCACACTCTGTGTGCCAGCACAGGTTGTGCATCCTCATTCCTGGGAGAGACAATTTACTCACCAAGCTGTTCCTCCTCCACTGCAGTGTCACCTCTCCCAAACTCCCTGGATGCATCCACACAGTGCAGAGACCAGCAAAACCCTCTGTCTGATTACAGAAGAATGAGCACCCATTATGGCAGGCTCTCTAGCAGATATAAAGACCTCTGATCTTTATTTAGTCCAGGTCTCCAATTCCAGCATTCCCTCACATACGCAACACTCAGTTCAATTCAGAAACTTGAACACCAACAACTATAATCACCACACCCAGTGGTGAACTCAGGCTGCAGCAACAGCATCCCTGACACAGGCAATGCTGGCAACCCTGGCTCCCTTACAGAAACAGCCTAAAGTTAATTTCTATAGTAGAAAAGCAGTGTCCCAGCTAAATTAAAATACTATGTTCCAAGATTTTACTACTGGACCACCAGTACAACACACTGCATACTGCAAGCAGAACAGGCCCAAGGACCAGTTGTCTGATCATCATTCAGACAGAAGCTGCTCTCACAACATCAGAAAGGTCTTGGGTGCATCAATAATGCCATTATTTAATACCATTACAGCCTGCACTCAAGCTGTAGTGCAGAGGGGGAAGAGCTGTCCTACCACGCTCTCGAAAACACATGCTAGCACAGGCTGGAGCTTCTGAAGAGCAAAATCTCAAGAAAATGAATTTGAAGATAGCCTAGCTGTAAAATTTCAAAGAGTCAGTTCCACTGAGGAAATGGTTAAAGCGTGCCACAAAAAGAAGCATTTATCAATGTACACAGGTGTTAACTGTAACATGTTCAAAACAGCTTCCTACAGAGGAAGACACTGCCAGGAAATGCTGGCAAGAAGCAGAAGAGGCTGTAGAGAGGCTTAAATCACATTCTTAAATCAGCGGCCTTGCTAATAACAATTTCTTTACAAGTACATAATAACTAGAACAAAAATTAAAGCTGCCTTCAGAGAATAACATCTGCTATGAGACATGCTGCAAATGGGGAGTCAGCAGGATCTATGCTACCTGCCTAGCAAACATATTTTCATTTTATAGTGGGCATATGACAAGCAAGTCTACTGAAGTGATCCATACAAAACATTAGTGTCCAATGCAGTGGTTAGGAATGCTGCAAATGAAAAAGGTGGGATGACTCCTCCTGTCAGGGAAAGTTGTTTCTGAAAGATTTGTACCATGCCACAGGTGCAGCATTTCGTTTTTCCAAGAGATAGCACACCTCTCTCTAAGCTATGAGCCTATCCTCCTTAATTCAAAATATCTGTCCCCTCCAGTGATTAAGTCTTCTGACACTTCATTTAGGAGGAGATATGCTGGTAAAAAGCATACAACAAAAAATGATAAATGTTCAGTTTCCAGCCACTCTGATAGAGCATAAACCTACACAAAGGGTTTGGAGCAGCTGTAACCACAGGATCCACAACATCCTATCAGCATAACCTCAGTAACCCACTGCATACAGACTGAGCTGTTCCTGGAAGCCTTTATTTGCTCTTCAAGGATTCAGGCTTGAGGGAATCTTTTCCAAGCACTTCACTTTGTTTTGGTTCACTACCCTGCATGCAGATAAAGACGACTTCATAACACATTTGCTGTCCACCTGGAAGACATTAATAATTAATTTCCAAGCAAATCAACTCTAGACAGCTCTTGGGCTTTCCCCTGTTTCTTCATTGCTTGCTTTGAAGTAAAAAAGTACAGGAACATCATGTATAATCCAGCTAGAGATACAAAAACATTGCAGTATTTTTCAGTCTCAGTACAGCAGCTGGGGAGTCAAAGGTTTAATCAAAACCCATGGATTAGGATAAATGATTTCAAGTATACAAAGTGCATGCCAGATCAAATCTTGTCTTCTGTCATACAAGGCAACCATTATCCAGTGGACTAATTTGCAAATATAATTTTAACTGGCTTTTATATAAATCAGAGTAGGTGAAAAGATGCGAAGATGTGATTCGTACTGTCAGCTTCAACCTTGGAGCAGAGACACCGAGGAGCAATGAAGGACTTGTATGAGGTCCATGCTGAAGGAAGCTCTGCATGCAGAGACAATTCAGTTGGTGGTGAAAGATGAGATCCATGACAACTCCTGCCTGGTTCTTTGAAAAATGTCGTATTTGTTCTTTCATGTCTGCAGTGCTGCTCTGGGGAATGGCTGAACATAGTCCAAAAGGCAACCAGCAACAGAAGCAACACACACTCACTTCATTAAGCACCAGCTCAGACCCTCACAGACAGCTCTTGCTCTAAAGGTATTTCAGAGGAGCTTGCTCCAGCAGGCAACGAGCAGCTAATGCATCTCAACTGCCAGAAAATGAAAGCATCACAAAAAGGGAGGGGGGGGGATTTATTAACCAGGGACTGGTAAAAAGGGCAGAAGCCACAGTCACATTTTAATTTATCTATAAATCCACGTTTGTGCAGTCAGTGGAACCAAGCCTTTTGATTTAGATTTACCTCACCTATCAGCCTCTCTGCTCTTGAAAAGGAAAATATCACTAAGGCTTTTCAAGACAGTTGAAAGGAACTTCCCACAAAGATCTCCCCAGACAAGAAGTGCTAGTGACTTCTTGGAAGATATAAATATAACAAAACCTCTCAAAAAGTTTCTGACTCCAACTTTTACTTTCCCAGTACAGGTTGTCAGATGAGTCCTTGATGTCTTTTGTAGCTGTACATTACCTGGAGGCTGACTGTAGGAGAGATGCAGCTACAGCTTCTCAGTCTAACTCCTGATACAAATACTGTCCTAAAGGAAAAACAATGCTCTTTTGAAACAAAATGAAACCAGCAGTGCAATTACTCTTGAGAGAAGCCACTTGTAATAATAAAATCCATTCAAGGACAACTGTACTACTTAAAATTCACACTAGAATTGACTACACAGGCCAGCACAGCTATCCCAACACATCTCTGTCCAAATTCATAGCATTTTTCCCTTAGCATAAAGGTTTGCAACAGGAATTCAGGAGAATATTCCAGGAAATCTTTGACAATTTCATATACAGAACACACAAGATATCAAAGTACAAAGAAAAAAATAAAATCAAGTGGCTTTGGTTCCTGCCTGAAACTTACCTCCTGATAGAGGAATCCACTATGACAAATGAAACATCTTTATCCCATCCATATTCTGGGAATGGTAGGAGATAACAGTCTTAGCAAAAAACAGCTACACAACTAGGGAAGCACAGTAGTACCAAACAGTTGGATGCTTGCGTGAGGAAAGGCCAGGTAAACACACCTCCCTCCCCATGCAAAAGGAACAGGGAAGTAAAATTGCCTTGACTCATCTAACTTAACATTTCTAAAGAACAGTTCACAGCTAGAGATTTAATAATAATGTTCTCCCAAGGTAGGCTTCACATGACAGCTGAAGTTTGTCTCTCTGGTAACACCTTTGCAAAGAAAACCAAGCCAGACAAGAGTACACACAGCAACATGCACTCCCAGCACTGGTCTGCGCAGCCACAGTCAATGTCCTAAGTCTTTCTTCCTCTGTTCTTTACTAAAAGAGGGGAGAGATTGCATATGTGACATACCTTAGAGCATCAAAAATTCAGTCAGCTTTTGCAATAATCTGAATCACCTCTGTGACTGCTCTTGCATTTTCTCACAAGATACGAGTCCTGCACAGACAGGATGCTGTATTGCAGCAGATAAAAGAGAAAACCTGCAGAACTGAGGTCAGGGGTCTACACCACTGGCAACTGCTATTCTTTTTCACAGGCAGAGGCAGCGGGCAACACACGGGGTGTGTGTAAAAGAATGAAAGCCAAAGCAAATAGCTTGCAAGTCTTGTTAAATTATCTGTACTGAGTAAGAATCATGAAAGTCACAAAACATACGAGGAGATTATTAGGTTTGGTGAAAAATGAAAGAACCCCAGTTTGGGACCCAGTCACAAAGTGTGAAGTATCTCAAGTCCTGTAGCTGACCAGGGGTTACCAGAAGAATCCAAGAGCACTCCAGTATAAGCAGCTCTGCTGCTGCTCAGGCCTAAAGACTAGTGGAGGGAAAAGAAACAGCAGCTCAGAGAATGGCAAAAATACAGACAGACTTCAAGGTGTACTCTATCAGTACCCGGAATACTGTGCTACAGACATGACCTCATCAGACAGTAAGTCAAGTGTCAACATTTCATGACTTGATGATCTCTTCTACTCTATCAAAAGACCCTGAGAATTTTTTGACATTTGAGAAAACTAAGGCAGTATTTTCAGAAGTTGCATGTGAGTCACTTGGAGTCTGATGATCTCCCTCTAAAGGAAGCAGGCCATTGTGCTGTCTTTTCCAGCAAAAGTCACAGTGCATTTTCTGTTTGTGGTGTTTAATCATTAAAAAAGAGAGAAAAAATCCTTTTTGCTAGGGCACAGCTAATGGTAGAATGAACTACCTCATTCATCTAAATAAAGTCAGCTCTAAACCATGTAATAACCATTTAAGTGCCTACTTTGTTAGTTATTTCACTGTTTATCTAGTTCATTATGAGCTTCTAAATAATAAACTCATTCAGCATTATCCAAGATCACAGACACTGAAGACATGCATTCAACTATCCAACCTTCTGCCTGTTGGGGGTTTGACCCCTGCAGTCTCACCCAGAAGGTTTATTGGGTCTCTAACCCCCTTGAGAATGTTCAATCACTCCACAGCCCAGTACAGCACAGCTTTATGAAAGCTTCCCATCAATTCCACCATCAGTTTCTCTATAGCCTATGTCTGGACTTTGGCAATGGTTACCTTCAATTTTCCAATTTTATTTCGAGGGGGAAAAAAAAAAAGGTCACCTTCTAGCATGAAAAAGGACAACATTCTCCAAGGGAGAGACCAGGTGAATTGCTGCATTATTATTACTCTGGTCTCCTTTTCCTCACCTGTTGAATGATTTGTATTATTTTGAATACAGCCGCAACAACTGTTCCTCTGAAAATGAGGATTTCTGTAAAGGCATGGTAGACCTCATTTGGGAAACAAGGACAACACACCTTCAAGAGGGGACAAGGAATTGCAACTGCACCTCCCATGTGACCTCAATTATATTCTCCATCCACTCCCTTTCAGAAAGGCAAGGCACTTGTGATTTCCTTAAGAAAAAAATACATTTCACTTTTCTATGCTTCATTTCAGTTTGGTATTTGTAGAGCTCAGCAGATAGTTACACCTTTTTCTGGCCATGTTAGCATATAGTTAAGTGTCCCTCCAACACCTTTCCTGGAGACAATAATTAAGTCAGCATATGGACTGGCCAGAGAGGCTGCATTAGAAGTTCAAACACTGTTCTCTTCCACTCCTGAGGAGTGATCTAATCTTCTGGTGGAGTGCAATAGCTGGAAAAGGATCTGGGAGCCTTTTACTTGGTGGACAAGCCCATCACAATATCACTGCAAATGACAAAACACAACTGGAACAAATCAAAACAAAGCCCTGGCCATGCTTGAGTTCCTACTGAGGGAGTGGTGTTTTCCTCAAGTATTTCCAAACACTGGTCAGGGTGGGTGGGTGTGTGGAGTCAAAAGCTTCAGTACAAACTGTTTATTGAAATAATTCCTTTTAATTGCCCTCCCTCTCACTGCAGTTTTTAGCCATGGAATCACTCGTCCTGTGAGAAGGGGTGAGTATGTACTGTTGTGACTGCAATTACAGCAGAATAACTAACATCAATCTCTCCATTTCTGCTTTTCAAGCTAATAATGAATTCAAGCATTTGAAAGTACTGCAACTGATTTTCCATCTAGCAACAGCATAGGAAACACCAAATGCTTTACTCTGTTAAGACTCCTCACCGAGAACCTGAAATGAGGCCGATCATCACTCCAGCAGGCACCAGGGACATTCATGTGAAGATTTACATAGGAGACAAAAAATGATATTCTAATATCCAATACTCATAAGTGCAACTCTTCAATGTATGCAGACTTCATAAAAAACACTGTGTCCTTCTGAGAAATTACAGTAATTTGGGTGTGAGAGAGTGAAAAGACATGAATCTGCCCAAATATTATTAAGACAGTCAGGGCAAATTTACACAGCACACCAAAGGCCAATTAAAAATGCTAAACAAAAGCCAACCATCTTCCCTCCCAACTGCTGTGTAGGCACATTATTTAGAGCAGCTGTGTTATTAAAAAAAAAAAAAGGCAGCTCTTATGCACACACACAATCCTTTGCAGAACTTTGACCCTGCAGTGAAGGACTTGACATGTGTTTAGGCCAGCAGAACCTGCTTGATTACGTGTCCCAGATTTAGCACTGAGAAGAATATTCATCTCCAGCACAACTCTTATTAAATGAACGTGGCTCTATTTGAGTCAAGAGCCAACCCTGGCTCATACAACTTATGTGCCATTACACATTAGTCAAACAAAATATTGGAAGCAAATTTCCCGACTGAATGTTACAAACCAGGACAAATAAACCAGAGTGACAAGGGGCATCTTTGAATTACAACCCTATCACAGTTAAGCCATAGATTCCCAGCCACTCCACCAAAGTGAGAAAAAAGTGCATGGTTCCCATTCTGCAGCTGGGCAGCTGCAGGCTGAGTGCTACATTCACATCTGTGGTTAGTGTCAAGCTCTTCCCTTACCTTTCAAAAACTATTTTTTTACAAACTCATGGGATTTACTATGTCTTTCTTCACACTTCATTTAGAAGATCTTTCAGGAAGCTCAAGCAGTGTAACACAGGCCAATGCCACAGCAGCTACCCTCAAATGCAAAGTCCACCCCGAGTAGAACACTTAGTGACACAGGACAATTTCATCAGGAAACCTCAGTCAGCTGTCACCAACACCAGTGGATCACAAGCACAGCTCTCCTAAATCCATGTCACCACAATAGTTTAAATGAAGGAACACAATGCTTCTCCTAGGAAAAAACATCAGAGGAAAACAAAAGCCAGAAGAAAAAAAAAAAACATCCAACTGGAAGCTTTTATTATTTTTTTTTCTTGAGTGTTGTGTTACTCTCCCCTATCTCTGAAATGGTTCAGGAACTCACATAAACACATTGAAAAGACAGAAGCATACAAGGGAGTTTGTCCTGGAGGCACAAAACAGAACTGGGTCAGAAAATTGGGTAACATTTGACTTGCTCAGGCCAACACAATCAGGAAAAAAATGAAGTTTTGATTGGAATGTGGCCATGCTGGCTCAAAGCAGTTATCTCCTACATGATTTCAGTACTGATGCCTTGAGCAACAGCAGTATCACATCCCACATTTTGAAGAGGACATGCTTGGTTTCATCCTTCACATTTGCACATCCACAGCATCCCTTCTTCACCCACCAGCAAAGAGGAAAAAAACCTTTCACAACCTTTTTCTGAGCTTAACTAAAAATCACCTGGTACTTGTCAACAGAAGCAAGAGCAGAGATGACAAAATGTCATCTAGGAGTGGGAACTTGACCTTCTCTTGCAATACCTGAATGCACCTATTCAGGTACTGCCATTCCCGTTACACTGTGCAGGCAAGTACAAATGGAGCCCCAAGCTTCCTGCTCCTCTCCATTTAAATCAACTCATTTTGAATACCACAAATATCTTAATATGACTTCCAGAATGGTTACTTCTACATTGTTTTATCTAGTTCCAAATTTTTACTGCTTCTCTGCTATTAGAAAAAGTCAGAGGTAGAAATTTTCTGGTCTGTTCCTATCCACCATCCCTCTGTAATGGGATTCCTTAGTCCCTCCTTTTCTGTTTTGGTTTGAGGTTTGGTTTTTTGTTTTGTTTTGTTAATTTTTCTAACCCATTTGAGGAAAGGATGCAATATTTTTTCCCCCAGAATTGTTGAATCAAGACAGATGAACAAAGTAAGAAAGGAAACAGTATGAAGGCAGCAGAAGTGGATAAACACAGAGGTGAAAGTACAAGGGTGGGACCCTGCTGGGAGACAGCGTAAGAGCTATTAACACCACGCAGTGAAAATCATGTTTAGACAAACCCTGAGGATACACATCTGGATGGAATTGACAGAAGTGACCTTGTCACAAAGCAGGGACAGCAACAGCTCTCTAACACTGTAAGAGATGTCCCAAGCCAATAAAGACACTGTTTCCATTTGTATTGTACAGCTTGAAAGAATTCAATCACCATCCAGTATTTTATGTGTCACAATCACCACCTTCTCTACGTCATAAGATGTTTGTTCAAAGCATCATTCATTTGAAAGGCTATGTATTGCAGAAGAGGAAACTGAGGCACGGGCAGTCAACAGATCATTCAATGCCTCCAGTTATCTGAGCTGATGTGACACACTAGTGCTGAACAACAGCAACTAAGTCTGAAGCACATCAGCTTCAGTCAGACAGACTTCCTGTCTCTTCCATCATCCAAACAGAGGACTCCAGGTCTTTAACTTTTCAGGCCACTGAAGCACTTGGCTGATGAAGTTTTTCTCTATGTGTAGCAGATTTTGCAAAACATCCCACAAATGGAAGGTTGCCTCTGGAACTTATTTTTCAGGAATTTCAGTAATGCTCTATACAGATGTCGCACATCACTTCATGCTCCTGCTAAAATGCAAAAAGTTGTTGAACTCAAATATGAAGGATTAGCTCCACAGGACTAAACTGGGGAACTCCCATGAACACTGACAACAACTCCCTCTCATGGCAGTGAAATGACCAAAGCAAAAAACTCAACAGTCCTTTGAAGTTCACTGGCATGATGCACCTGGCCAGGGCCCTGAAGCCCTTTGGCATCGTATTTTTTTCCTTCAAATTAGCTGCAATTCATGTGTGTTTCCTAAACTTTTCCTAACCATTCCCTATGCTGTTCTCAGGATCTAGTCAATTTTCTTAAATTCAACATCAGCTACTATTTCTGAAGCAGTTCTAATCATCGATATTTTCAAAGACCATTCTCTCTGTGCTTCTTTACTGTCCATCCTCCCTCACCATCTGGTGCCCAACATCCATCCCCTTCAGTCCATGCCTGAAGCACTCAGACTCTCATTTAGCAACTCTGAAAAAGCAGCTCTTCAACCAATACATCAGCAGGAGCCATTTCTTCCTCCCCTTTCACAACAACCTTTTCCAGTTGTCAAATACAATTCACAGGAGCTCTGCCTCAGAGTTTTCATTACCAGCCCCTTTCAATCAAAGGCTCTGGGCCAAAATAAACCATCTCACTTATTAGTCCTGCAACCTGCTGTCCATCATAGTCATTCTTAGCATACTTTGCACTGTTCTGGGAATTGCTCATTTTAAGAGATGTATAGAGAACAGGACTCCAAAGTGGGATCCCTGACTCCTCCAGTACTGTAACAAAAGAGCCTTAGGAACAGGGATGTACAGCAACCCCCCCCCAATGGCATCCACAAAGACATGTTTATCTTCTTCACAAGAAGCTTTATGAACTGTAACCATTCAGGTTATTTGTAGAGCCTCAATTTCAATTCTACAAAGCCTAATCTAAATTTTTGCTGAAGTTGCTCTATTAACAGCAGCTTCTTTCCTCCTGGGAAGTATCAACACAATCATCTCTTGGACTCTTTAATATGGGCTAATAACAATGCAAGGCAAAAAGCAAACTACAAAGCAAACAATAACTCAGCTTAGAGAAATTCTTACCTTTTAGTTGGCAAGCAAATGAAAACTCCGTATCTACAAAGGTAGATCAAGTACTTCGGAAGCATTTCTTATTCCTACATGGTGAGAGAAGCCTTTTCCACTGGATTAAAGTCCTGCAGTTCAATCTCAACACTAACCCAAACTTTTCAAGTGTTTTCTCTTCCTGCAGATCATCCGTGTGACTTCTAAAAACCTTTTTCTCAGAAAAGTACAAAAGTCCTCTAGTCTCCAAAGTGAAGCCAGCTTGCCCATTCACTGGTCGAATCTCACACCCTGCTTATTTCTTTACACGGACACGAAGAAAAGCATGGCTGTCGGAACAAGCACAAATCCTGAAGAATTCTTCCAGTCATGTGAATATTAGCCCTGCTTAGATCAACAGCTGCAAAACAGAGCATCATTCTGTAAATTTTCTAGTTTTACCACCAATTTTGACTGTCTGTTGTACACATGCTTACATGCCTCTCTTACAAAATCTCAGTACTTTTTATAGCTCATCAGTTCACTCCTGCCTTTACAGTGATCCTTCTGGGGGAAACTATTTTTACTTCTTTGCACCCTTGCTGCTCATTTCCATGTAAATTAATCAATAGATGAGGTTCACTCTAAGCAATCATTCCTTGTTACTGCACAGCTCACCACGGCTCTGGTCTCGCCATCTGCTGCACTGGCGAGGCTGGTTTGTGCAACAGGACCTGCTGGCAGGCTGCAAGGCAGGCAGCCAAAGAGCTGCTGGCCTTACAGCAGCACCATCCTTCTCCCTTAAAAATACCACATCCTTCTCTCACAAAAACAGAGCAACTGCTCTCCAGCTGAGCTAATCCAAATTGCACCACTACCTGAGCATGAAGATATATCCCAAGCTTTGAAACGAAATGTTTTTGTGCTTGAAGGATGTCGGGGGTTATCTACAGAAACCTGCCCAAATATTTCCCTGTGTTGCCAGAAAGCCAAGCACAGAACAGCAGTCATTCTGACAAACTAACAGGCCAGGACCAGTTGTCTACAGCAAAGAGCCATTTGTTGGTCAAAAGGCTGGCTCTGAAAGTAAGTTATTCAATGACACCCATAAAACTTCTGATTTAATGCTAATTTGATGCAGATGAAATAAATCAGTAGGTAACCCTAGTTTTACTGTCATGATTTTTTCCAAGCTTAATTCCCCCCCCCCCAGTTTACTGGGAAACAGCTTCAAAAGCACTCAAGATGTATTGACACCCCGTATTTCTCCCATCAGCATAAGCAGATGTGCATCTGGAAAGTACACAATCCTTTACAGTAGAGAAGCATTATTTTGCTTATAATAAACAAACAAACTTTATGGTAACAGATCTCCTATGCACAGCAGAGTGTCAACAGGGCACTCCGGTCTACCATTGGAACCACAGAGGTGATAAAAGATGGAGTAAATCATTTTGGAACCAGTTTCCACACCAGGACCCTACAGTGACTTGTGGGCACAAGCAGACACGTGGCTGACACCCAGCAGCTTGTGCTGAGCCAGCTTCTGTCTAAGCACATCCAAACAGCAAACCACTCACCAGAACATATCAATGTTCTGATGCTCTGAACCCCACAGGGGCCAGATTTCTCAATATGGTAAAGGCAAAATGATCCAGAGAACAACTACCTTAACATGGCTGTGTCACAGTGATAGGAGTATGGAAATTATATACCCTGGATGGTTTGTCCTACAGTAACACAACAGACTTTCCATCAGGCAAATACAGTCTTTCAGTAGTAGAGTTTTAGTTTCTGAATAATAAAGGCATTTACAGATGTTCTTCTGAATAAGGACCTTTGAGACCAATTCTGTTGTCTACTTTTGAGACCTTTAAAAGGCATTTTGCAATTTCCAGCCAAAGCAGATCAGTCTGCCATGGGGAGAAGACGAAAAAAAGAGGAAAACAGTTTCATTTCCCTGCTCATCTGAACACACATCAAGTGAGCCTTTCAAACAACTCATAAAAATGTGCAAGGCAGACAAAAAATAATTTAGGATGCATTTAGAATTTATTGACTTGGCCAGGTCATACATTTGATAACATCTTGCTGTTGGTAAGGCAAGTGGGGGAAATAAAATTAAAGCTGATCCGTGAAAACTGGCAGGCTTAAGCTTTAAATGGAGCTTCAAATCAGAACAAAATAAAAAAAAAACTCTGACCTCTCTTTGGAAAATACACTCGAACGCCTCCAAATCAGCTGTGTTACCTCTAAAATAAATTCATAAAGAAGAAATGGACTCCAAAACCACTCCTGATAGTAGATATGAGATTGAGGGCTTCAAGACCAGTCATTGGCTCTTTCCTCCTACTGTTTCACATGGCCAGTGGTAGATTCATAAACAGAAGCTCCATTTCAGTACTATTATCTGAAAGAAGCCCAGTATTTCATGTCTTTGCTATGTCAGTTTGACTGCCTTATTTAGTCCTTCCTTCTTGAACAAAGTCACAGTATTTTGTTTGGGGTGAGGGAGGAGATACTAATTTAATGAGGAAGGTGGAGTTGGTTTAAGCCAAGAGGAGCCTGTAAAGCATGAATGTATGAATTCTAGCCTTTTGTTATGCAACAATTCTTCCTCTTCCCAATCCTTCCCCATCACACAGCCAGGATGCTGGCAACTTTGTCACCATGACTTTTGCAATGATGGCTTTACACGGGAAGGGACCAGTCCAACAAGAAGTTATCTGCATCTCTTACGGTACTCAGTACTCCCTTAACTATTTGCAACTCTGGTGGTTCTACAGAAGAGCTTCAAAACCAAAACGTTCTCTCAAGGCTGAAGTACAAAAAGCATATTAAGAAACAAAAGATGCTTCAATTTCTTTGTGCTTTTTTTTAACTCCTCGAATTTAACTTCTCTCCTGGACCTGGGTCATTTCTGAACCTCCCCAGGCTGTGACATAGCACACCAAGCAATGCACACAAGCAGATCCCAGCTTGGAGAGAATACAAGAGTACAAGTAAATCCAGACACACTGTTCAGTCTCTAGCTTATGTCTGGAGCAAGTCATCTGAATTTGATTGTGTTTCAAGAGAAACAAACTAAAGCACCCAATGGGGGTTTTTTTGTTGTTTTGGGGTTTTGTTGTTTTTTAATTTAGTTTTGAATACACTTGCCAGAAGGGCTGGGAAAGAAGCTTCATGTTGCAATGGGAAGCCTTTTGCCTTACAGCTACAGAGAAAGCAACCTAATCATTTACAAAGAAAGAAATACAGCAGAAAACAAAAACAGTCTAAAGCTCTTCAAAACAATCAAGCACAGTGTTACCTCGCATTCTACCTCTTGATTAAGGAAGAGGTTTGGGATGCTTCAAAGGGCCACCTCAGCAGTGCCAGGAGAACAGCAAAGCCTATCTGGCCTCAGTGCTGAAAGGTACCAGCCTCAATCTCTGTCCCCAGGGGATTATTTTTGTAGCCTCCTATTCAATGCTGGTTAACACACCACAGCACACACACTTTAGCTGCTAATTCAACTCTCCCATCAAAACAGGCAAGAGAAGCAAACGGATCATTTCTCCCCAGACCCTGATTTTAAACCTACAATCATTAATTTATGCACAGCACTGTTCACACATTCATCCCCATCAGCCCCTAAATACAAAGCTCAGCAACCTGATAGGGTTTGTGTAAGCCCAGATACAGAGACTGAAGAGGAGACCATTAAAACAATCAGTAAAAAGCAATAAACTACAAGGGAGACGATGATGTTTCAAGGCATATAACAAGTCTCTCCTACTGATCACTCTGCCAGATTTTCAGCTGAACCACAACTGAAAAGCCAATTTAATAAACATCTCTCATTTCAACAGGCAGGACACCACCGGGCAACCAAGAAATGTTGCAGCTCAGCAGAAAGATAATGCAGTGATCACTTGGGTGGGTATAATAGAGGGATTATTTTACAATTACAGCAACAATGAAAAAGCAATTTATACAGTAACACGCTGATGTACTGGCAAGCGCCTGTCCAAAGGGATTAAATAAAAGTCTGACACAGACTACAGAGAGAAGAATGTCTTTAGCAAAAGGTTTATGAACTTCCCTAGATGGCCACATTTCTGTGCAACATCCCTTAAAGCCAGGATTTTGCATTTAGATCCGTTTTAGGTAACGGAGACATAATGCACAAATAAGACATAAAGAGCACTTTGAGAATTTTTATTTATTTAAAGCAAAGCAAAAGCATGTATGAAAGGGACAGGTCACTTTTCATTCCTTCAGAAAGCATACTGCAGTGGCCCCCACAGTACCTTTATTTCTTGGGTTAAAAAATGGTCAAGGAATCCCAGAGGCGACACTGGTGGTTCTTGGGAAGTTCCTGCTGCATCAGTGGCTTTAACTTAATATTTCAGAAGCCCTCAGCAGGAATAGTGACCATGAGTGAGGACAGCTATCCAGGAACACTGTGTGGAGGGGCAGAATGGTGTGCAATGTCTCATGCTACTGAAGCAACACCCCCAGTATTCTCTGAAAAAGAGCTGCTTACCAGGAACAACTATACAAGAAAAACCTGCAAGTAGATCAGGCTCCCTTTCCAGAGCAGGGAACATCCAGCTGAGAGGGGAAAAAAAACCTGCTTCAGAAAAGAAAGTCGGGTAGTTCAAAGGGAGGACAGATGAACATTTTCACAAACCACAGAGCTTTTAGCTCTGGTTGATTTATTAAATGGGTCGTCCTCTTTTTCCTATCACTTCAGGCTACAGTTGAATTATTCAATGAGCTCCAGTTGACTATGTTGTTTCTGAAACACTTGGGCTACCTCTGGGGAAGGAAGACAAGAGGTGAGGGGGAATAAAAACGTGTTTAAAAGTGAAAGAATTTAACAGAAGTGGGCCCTATTCATTTACAAGAAGCCTCAAAAGCAGAGAGGGAGACAAGTATTTCTTCAAGTCTTCTGGCTAAGGAGATCTGGTGATGTGCAGCTCAGCTGCAAAGCTCACAACATGGGGACAGCCTCGTCACTCTGAGATCAGTACAAGGGTGATGGCCCTTCTGCTGCTCCCACAAAATAGGATTCATAGCTTCAACTTCGGGGATATCCACCATGTGTTTCCATGTCTGGAAAAAAACACAAGCTTTGCCCCTTGAACTTTCCCATCCCTAACACAACTGTTAGAAGAACCCCTCCAGCAGTTCAGTGGAGTGAAAAGCTGTTTACAGACAGTCCTTGGGAGCTTATTAAATGCAGTACTTTATTTGCCAGCCCAAAGCAGAATGACTCCAACTGGACAGAGAGAACAGGAATGAAGCCAGTCTCAAAAGGAGGCAAATACCAAACTATCTGGCTAACAAAATAACATTCCTCTGAACACATCGTTTCTCATGGATCACCAATTCCAGGACTTAACTTGCTAGTGGCATTTAATTAACGGAAACACTGCACGATGCTAACAATGGTTAGCTCTCAGATTTCAGCAGTAGCAAAAGTGGTTGGTCATGAAGTAGCAGATCAGCTCTTGCAAAACTATTTCTCACCTAGCAAAGAAGAGGCATTTGCTCCAGAAAAAAACTCAGCTTTCTGGAAGAAAGCCTGTTGACAGCAGGGAATCCTGCTATCATTTGTGCCTACTCAGTAATCAGAGCTGGATGCAGGAAGACACAGGACTCAATCACCATGTCAAGACCAAACCCAATCAAGAAATACATAAAAAATTAATATGATCAAAAAAGCAAAGGGTCTGACAGCAAATCACTGAAGCCAAAGCCACACACGGTTCTTCACTGCACTAAAAAAATAAGAACAAAGAAACCCCAAACCCCCTGAATAATTTATTTGCTTATGACATTTTTTACTACTGTTCCTAAAGACTTGCCAACCAGCTATGTATACTTCAAAATAAAACTCAAGTTATTTATGGCTTTCCTTTCTAAAGATTACAAGAAATTTATAGGCACATAATCTATAAAGACACAATCAGAGCATTTTGACCTGAATAAATTATAGGATTCCACATGCCAACTAATGCTCAAATATAGATTAAAGCCAGAATGCAGCACTGACAGCTGTTAAGAACTTTGGACCTTTCTAAGGATTTCACATGTTCTTGCTATCATCTGTGAGTAACTACCACAGAGATTCTTTCAGGCTTCTCCCTACTCTCAACATCACTGCCCCGCAATCATCATTTCTACCTACTCGAGATGATCCTAAAGAGGTATAAATGGTACACTAACATATGCAGACACTGGTATACACCTTTCTGAGATCTAAGCAGCTGTAAGGCAATGGCAAGACCTGCTCAAAGGCAAACAAGGCTCAAGTATTTGTCTCTTACCCTCTGGCCATGTTTTGTGCTCAGCAGAGACCATATGGAGAACAGCAGAGATCAGCACGGTCACACCCAGAACGACAAAAATTCAGTCCAGAATACCTCTCAATGTAAGGCTACATCTCAACCACAAGCCTGGGGGTGCTTCTGCTTTTTGATTCTTTTCTCTTAACATTTAGGAATTAAATGCTTATGGAAATAACGTGGCAAAAGAATGCTGAGACTCCCAAATAGCTGATAGTCTTGTAAGTAAGAAAGCTTCCCAGTTTCCTTTTCAAGTTATTCAGTCTTTCTGGGAATCATGACTTTACATCTGTAGTCTTAAAACAACAGATCTGAGTTATTTAAAGCCTGCAAATAACTATAAATCAAAGATATCTAAAAATCAATGAAGCAAGTACTTCTCA
The DNA here is from genome assembly GCA_013399895.1 of Serilophus lunatus. NCBI lineage: Eukaryota > Metazoa > Chordata > Aves > Passeriformes > Eurylaimidae > Serilophus > Serilophus lunatus. The sequence continues at coordinate 2,676,614 of VXBA01000861.1, read as the reverse complement.
AAAGTATATAAAAATGGTTAAAAGTTGGCAAAACAAGAGTCAGTCAATTATCAGGGCCCACATCTGGGCCCTGTCAGTCTGCCAGTCCTTCCAAGTACCATAACTGGATATTGAAGTATCTGTCTTTGCATGGAGAAGTAACAGTTTATACTCACTGGATTTTATTTATTCTTCTTCCCTGGAGAATTCTCATGTCTTTCAATTTTTGTCTTTAATCAAAACACTCCATCCCAATTGCTGCATTGTCCTGTGTACCTGATTTATTTCTGCCTGCTATCTCCTACATGGTTTTGATTACAAAACAGGCAAGATCCCTTTCCAGAAATCTCTTAATATTTTCTTCCTCTACCTCATTAAAATGTTTTCCTAGTTTTTTTTCTTTGGTTGCCGTTTTACCTTTTGTACAGATGAAGTCTGTCCATTCCAGCAAATCCAGGCTTTGCCATTACTGCAGAAATAGCACTGATGCAGGAATTTTAAATATGTAGTTTTATCTGGTGTGGGCTCACGGGGATAACTATTAACACAGTGTAAGAATTACTCATAGCATTGATTTCAAAAGGATACTTTAATAGCTTTTTGTAAAAAGGAAGTCTGAGCTTCTGAATCACCTACGTAAAACAATCAAATCTGCCTTTTTTTACAAAAATAATCTAAGAACATGGTCTTTTTGTTGTATTCCCGTAAAGCTGCTTCATTGTAACCAGGCACATTGCACAACGCCAATTTCCAGCCTCTGGTGTCATTGGGAAATTCTCACTCGAGTAACTTCCATTCAGTCCTAGCCAAGAGCATTAGAATTTGTATAAAGCTGACGTGTTTTAGCCAGAGAACAGCACCCCAACCAATCCATTTCAAACAATCAGTAAGGTCCGCTATGTCTGCTATACAGACCCAAAATTCAATATTAAGGACACATCTTTGAAGTAATCTAGAATACCATCCCCAGAAGAAAATTATTCACTAGTGCCATTTCCTTTTAAGGTTAATTTTGCCTTTTTTTAAATAAATAAATGAAACTATGACAGAAATTATGCAAGAGAGGGAAAACAGGCTTATCTGAAATAAACAAAGCTGCCTGTTTGCAACCAGCTGAAAGCATTTGGTAAGCATTTCTCTCCTTCCCTCCCCCTCTTTAAGAGCAACCCTTCCAGTTAAATCAACTTTTAGACGAGATTTGCAGGTGAGTAATGACTCACCTCTTGGTGTGGCCACTCTCAGGGCATCACTGAGCAGGAAAATTGATAGGAGTTGGTGCACATTTGACAGTGAGCAGTTCAGACGCATAATGCTGCTTAAATTTGCAGACTTTTTATCTTCCCTTTTTGGAACACCAGGTATACAAAGGAAAGTAATACAAGCTTGAGATGCACCAATCAGTAAGTTTAATGCAGCTCAGGAAGATTTATAGTTTATATTCAAATAACTCTCCCAGACTTTCAGAAACATCATCACACAACCTTGAGGCAGCCTGCTCCAGAAGACACCTTGCATTAATCCAGTGATGCAGCACCAGCAGATAAGGGGCTGCTGATGGGGCTTTAGTTAACAAAGAGCACAAAGACAAGACATTCGAGATGAGTAACCTCCCAGTTCAAATCCTCTCTACAAACCAATCCCCTCAACAAGTCACAGGTGGTCACATTTTCTCCTGACAGCCACCAGAGGAAGACAGAGGGCAATGCTCCAGGCAGAAGGTGCCACACACCAGCCTGGGTATAGAAAAAGTCTCCTGCAAAAGCTCCCTGACAACCAAGGCAGAACTGCCAGGATCTGCCAGGGTTTGCTAGTGTACCTGGAATTCCTGCAGCGTTCACACTTCTGTCTGCTCGACCTCTCAGGTAACCAAGGACTCCAGGCTACATCTGACTGCACAAACAAAGCTACATACCTGGGCACTCTGATGTACACACACTACCAAATGAACTAGAAAAGTGGAGAGAGTACAGGGGTACCACAGCATTCAAAATGAGAGCTTTCAAATAGGAAACACAACCAGCAGCATTGAAGACGTCAATCTGCCATCACCTCCAGTATGCTACTTTACACACTGTACAGCAACATGACACATTTATCTACAAATTTCTCCCATGTATTTTTTTACTATCCAGCAGGGAGAGGTCAGACATCCTATGTATGTACACAAACTCCTAACAGCTGTACTTTGTGGGTAGTGTTTACTACATATGTTTCACTTGCCATGTCTCTTACCACCTTGTGAATACACAGGGATAAGCATCTGGAGCCTCCCTGTTGCTGGCAACACAGACACAGCTGAAGGTCCAATCTTCAGCCCTAGAGCTGTGTGTGCTTCCTGGCACATCGCCTGCTTTCCTCTCGGCCCACACAGAGCACAGATTCTTTACTTTGTCAAAATGCTCAGAGACATTTAACCTGCCCAAGGACTGTCCACTTGTCTCCCCTCAGGGGAGGGGATAGAAATTAGTCATTACAAAGAAAGAACAAGAAACTCCTACAGCTCCTTTTCTTTTCTCCTCTGAGAGGAACATGCTCATCTGAAGTGATTCCAGCAGAGGCAAATACCCTGAACCTTTAGTGATAACACTGAGGGGGGTGAACAGGCACAACTCTCCTTGTTTAAATGGGGCAAGACATTACAGGGTGTCCAAACATACCTTTCCTCTTTATAGCACTGCCTAAGAAATCTAGAATGTTATCTAGGATTCAAATCAGACTTAGCACTTGTATCAGCTCAGATTTTGCACACAGAAGTCTTAAAAATCATGTCACTCACTGGGAAAGAGTAATTTTTACTTATCTCTAACTTTAAAGAGTAACTGTTTCCTGATTCTTCTCACAAACACACAAAATGCCACATTAGTTCCCCACAGCGGAGCTAACAGACTTTTCTGTAGAAAATACACAAAAGTAACGTTCCCCAGGACAAGAGCCACTACAAAACCCTTCTTCAGCCTAATGATGGGTTCCCAAAGCTTGACCTGGTTCTTGGCAGCAAGAGGAGCTCCAGCCCTAATTACATGCAGACCTTTTTAGTGATTTTTTTCAGTTCAATGAAACCAAGGCATACAACATGGAAGTCAGAGAGAGGGAGGACAAATCAAACACTAGGATACTTTTTTAGACTCTTTCTGTAGAAAAGTAAACAAAACCAGGGAGACTTATGGCACAGGAGGTTCTAACTGTTCTCTGTAGACTTTCCAAGCACAAGCAAAGAAAAACAAAGACATTAATCCAGGCAGTAACAATGCCAGTGACCACATTCCAAAATCTGTGGTGTAGTGAAGGTGCTACATCAACATTCCGCTACTTCGTGGCAGATAAGAAATACAGAATTGGAATTCTCCAGACCTACTGGAATGAAAATCTCACCACAATTCCAGGGAATAGAGGAAAGGAGAAGTCTTAACACTTCTCTACTTGATTGGTACCTGTTACATTTAAAGGATGACAAAATCACCCCTCTCTGTTCCCTTAAAATCTGGAAATTTCATGGGGATTATTTCCCCAATAATGATCCTCCTACACTTGGCTCACTAGTTTGCTGTCATTCCAAATGCCTCTGGAAACATCAGCAGGATCCACATACCCCAATTAAAAGCTGGCATGTACTCAACCACACTGCTGAACTACCACGTTTGTCCTCCAATTACTATACAACAATTCCCTCTGCAAAACTGCCCCTCCAGCACTGCATCCTGTGATTGGCAACAGTCAGTCTGGGAAGCTTGCAATAGTTTTAAATAAATATATCACTTTCCTAATCAAAACAGTGACGTTTTTTTAGGCACAGTACAATCAATTCAGCTCTATTATCCATAAAAGCTTTTTAAACCTGTCTCCAAGGCTCTCCTATCACTCCAACTATCTTTTACTGGGTAAAAGTAGATCGTAGGAACTCGATTGTTGTCCTTCTGATACAACTGACTCCTGTCTTCAACTCCCACACTCAGAGCTACTGAAGAAGACCATTAACTGAGGCCTCTTCTTTAATAAAATCCACAGCATGAAAAATGCAGACATAGGTCACTCAGAAGAGGGGGGGGGTCACAGCCACACACTGAATTTGCAACCAAACACATAGACCACGTATAGCAAAGTAACGGTGCACAAAGATGCTCAGCCTTCCCTACAGAGCTCTGCACATCACTGCTCTGACTCACAGTTCGTGAGGCTCACATAAAACACCTATTCTGGAAAGAGCACTGAGCAGAACTTTGAAAGGGGCAGGCAAAGGGAAACAAGTCAACTCCTACATACTAAGCAATGGAGCTAACACAGACACTGCACCCAGAACTGCAGAAGAGATGTATTCCATCTACCTGTTGTTACTTATGTAATTTACCATTATCAAAATTTCAAGTTACTTCAAAAGATCCTGCTGCTACTCCCATTCACAATCCACAGTAGCCTCTAAACAAAAAAACCAAAACCAAACCACTAAGGGCAACTGCATCCTGCCTCTGTAAGCTGACAGCAAGTCTGATCTAGTTTCAGCCTTAGTTACTTTAATGGAGACATTTCCGAACAGAAAGGAAGATCGAGAAGAACGTGTTTCCAGCCTGAACTCGCATGGACCCGTGCTGGCCTGACAGGCCTGTTCTTCCATGAGAACCCATTAAACTGACTGAGGAGATGGGCTGTGGAACAGCTCGGTCAGGACAAAAGAGGCTTCACGTGATAGATTTTCTAAAACATTAAAGATGCAGTGAAAAATGTGACTTGGGAACTTTTTGGCTAAAATGAAGTCACTCACTCAGAAAGTCTGACAGATACCCAACCAGACAGGTACAATGCAAGGTACGATGTAGCCTTGTCATAGGATATATACGTGGTCATTGTACAAGCACAAAAGAATCCCAGCATTTGGCATTAAATTATTGGTCTCCAAGATTTGAATCCAACTCCCAGTGTCAGTAACACTACTTTGGAGAGGAATGGGGAGGAATTAGCCTGGGCACCAACACATGCTGGAGCCCACCCAGTTGGACAGGAGCTTGGGACAAAAGGATGGGGAGTCCTGGTGGGCACTGAGTGGAACGTGAGTCAGTTTAAAAACAGAAAAATTGTGTGGGATCTTATCAGTGTAAATAAATACCTGAAGGGATGGTGCCGGGACGACAGAGCCGACGGTGCTCAGTGAAAGGACAAGAGACTTTGGGCACACATTTGAATACAGGAGGTTGTCTGAACACCAGCAAACACCTTTTCACTGTGAGGAGGACTCAGCAGTGGCACAGACTGCCCTTGGAGGCTGCAGAGCATCCATCCTTGGAGATACTCAAAAGCCATCTGGATATGGTCCTGGGCAACCAGCTCCAGGTGACCCTGCTTGAGCAGGGGGTGGGACCAGGTGACCTCAGCCACTTGGTGACTCTCTTGCTGCATTTTAGTAACCAAAATATATCCTACTGCTTTCGAAATTATAAAGCTGCATCCCAGTTCCTCTCCAGACACTCCTCACCTAAAGCAAGTCAACAAGGAAAAAGAAACCTCAGAGTCTTTCTAAATTGCCTCCCCCACATTTAAATCTGCAGTGGCTATAAACACATGCATAGTAATGATCAGCTTTACTTGGGGCTAAATAAAGACTTCAGTCAGCACTGCTTTCTTACTGTGACACAGAAGACCATGAGTTTCCTTCTGCTCATCAGACAGGCAAATACAGATTAAAAAAATTAAGACTGGAACACTTTAGAACAGTTCATCTTTCAGATTCTACTCAATCCACAATATATCTGTCCAAATAATTAATATTCCATAATCTAAGGTGATATCGATCAGAATAAGGAATACCTGTTCCACATAGTGTAAAGCATATCTCTACTCTTTACATATATTTTCAGGTATGGTCTGAAAATTAGAATTCTCAAAATGTCAAGAGTCACTGAAGTCCTCCCTCAGATAAATCCAAAGTTATATTCCATTATTTCTTCATTGCAGAGCGCAGCATCCAGGAACTGTTACCTGCTTACCTTTATCTCTATAACCATGTTGACAATCCCTCCAGAATTCATTCCTTTGAGTGATACAGCAAAAAAATCTTTCAAATTTATCTCTAACAGTTGACCAGAAAAGTGAAGATGTGCTAAAGCCTGTCCATGCTGTCTCATCTCCCCAGTCCCCAGGTGTATCAAGATGGCCTGGCACAGCTGTCTCTGTCTGAATTCATCCTACCATGATCCTGCCGAAGCATGCAAACATACCCTTCACAGTCACCCTCTTAAGAAGCTCCTTAAAATCCAGCTCTTGATCAATCATTATAAAATCCCTTCCACTTTCTGCCTATGAACAGGTTTCTGAGGTTTCCATTTGCAAACCAACCCCCTTAAAACAGGCATATGGGTTCTGTAAGTGGCATGTTCTCATGTATGTTCTTTACACCTGCAATATATTCTTAACACTCCAAGAGATATTTGCTGTCACAGTCTATGCTTGTTTAACCTTTACATCACTGTGGTCTAGAATCAATTCCAGAGAATCTCTAACAGAGTGTCTCCATGGTGTTGATACATTGCCCCACGTTATTGTACGTTGACATTCACAGCCACTTCATGAGAAAAATAGTTCTCAATTAGATGCTAAAGCAGTAGCCACAGTATGTTCAAATGTGCTTCTCACTGAATTGATCCTCGTTATTTTCAGACGAAAAATGCCACCGATACATTGTACACAATCTTCATTCATCACATTCCAATCAAACTTCAATAAAACAAGGAAAGACTGACTACAAGAGTGCCGCCGCCACCACCACCAGATGGCTGAAAGCTCAATTCAGCACCAGCAAAAATAACCTGCTGTGCCATCAGCACTCTCCCTTTAACAGCCTCCTGGCTCTTCTTTGGTATGAACTCAACAGCCCCCAAAGATAAAACAGAGCCTGGATCTAGTCTGACATTTTACAGTATTTAAGCCACTCACAAGGCCTTGTAGAGAGCAGAGATGCAAAATTTCCTTGAAACATCTGCTTCTTCAAACACCCTGTGCGCCGTTACCACGGCCCTGGTGTGATTCTGACGCCACCTTTTGCACTCAGTAGTGATTTCAAGGCACACCAAACGGCGGTGGTTACCACTGATGACACTGCAAAGTCCAGGGGAAAACAGAGAAAAAGCTTGTTCAAAAGCCTTATCACTCTATTTTATACCTTAAGAGAGGGCCCAGAGCTCTCTTGCCACTGCTACTGTTTGTTTGCTTCCCAAAGACAGCTCAGCAGGACGGACAGCTGACACTTTGGAAGGGTCACACAGCTCCTGTGGTTATTCCTCAGAAAGTCTCAGGAACAGCAGGATCTCCAGGCCCCCCCCCCCGCTATGGAGTACTTATATACTCATGTGAGTGCTTTTTAGTTTTGGAAAACTATTAAGGAAGCTGGAATTTTCAAAAGCATACAACAACAAGTGAGGCGTGAAGTAGCATCCAAACCTTGATAGCCAACAGCTTTTTGCACTTAGAATATCCAGCCAGTTAAAGAAAGAAATGTTTGGCTGTTTGAATTTGTGTTTTGTCCCCATAAAATAAGGAGTACTGGGCTATAGAGATTTATATTTCTTTACATCTTATATTACTTCAATAGTCAGCTAAATATAGAAAAATGGTAATTATTTAGCACATCTTTAAAACAACAACTTCCCTCCCAATTAATTTCTAGTTCCTCAGATTAATTATCTACTCAAATTTTCTTGATGCACACACTGCAAGAAGCTGAATGTGTTTCCTGTAAATTAAATCACCTTCAGAGATAATGATGCTCCTAAAACAACTTCGACTAAGCAAAGAATCAAAAATCCATTCCCGTAAATCTGTCTGGATGGGGAGGAGGGAGAAACCAACGTCACTGAACAGTGAAACTCTGGAGCTTGAACCCAAGCAGTAAGCTGCTTTCACTTGTCCTCAGGGTAAATGACCCCAACATAATAACAAGAAGTAGTTCTGGCCCAAATAAGAATGAAACTTAACCCTCCCCCAAAAAATCTGGGATCATCACTATTGCTTGCAACGTCAGCCACCTGTGGAGTCTCAATGTCTACTGAGCCTGCAGATAGTCCAGACTTATTTCTGTCATGTTCACTCCATAAATTTCTGTAATGTATGACTGAAAATTTCAGCAGAGAAGTAGCAAGCAGAGATCAAGCACTGCCTCCTCAGTGTCAGACCAGAAGGACCACAAAAGGGCAGTGACAACTGTACACTGCTGCACTCAGGATCAGGAATTACCAAACCGTTCAGACCTTTCTCCACCCAGAGCCAGGAAAAGTTTGAATCCAACAATTCCTATTATTTTTCCTTAGCATTTCTTTATTCACCTACCCTGTGGCCTGATCTTAGAAGGGGCAGGACTCTGAATGCCTACAAACAAAGCAAGACAGCTGTCCAAGCTCAGAATGTGTCAAAACCCTTCGCTAAAAACAGCAATTGCATTAAAGCCATTCACAGGAACAGAAACCCCAGTCTGTACAGAGAAGTGAACAGCCCAGAGACACTTCTGCCCGGAGCAAGCAGAGGGCAAAAGCCCCCCTGTGCAGAGGAGCACCCACCTGGCTGTGGGGTTACAGAGGTGCCAGCAGCTCAATGCAGGTTCTGCCCTATTCAAACTGCGAGTGCAATCAAAGCACAGGTCCCATATCTAGTTTCTTACCATGTTTCTTTCAGGTTGTTTAGTTATTGTTGAGTGCTAGAGTCCAGTTCTGTGGCTATATGCCTGAAACACCCCTCCTCTGCTGTGCAGAGACTTTCCTGTCACAGGACACACTCCTCACTCACACCCCTGTGTCAGGACTTACCTTCAAGCAGCCTCTAAAATCTGCTTTCTTATGTCATCCAGTCCTCTGGTGTGAACCCGCATGGATTTTACCTTATGTTGGAGACATAAGGGGGCAAGAGATTCTTTACAGATATGAATTACTTCAGCATTGTATAATCAGAACTGAAGGGGGAAAAAAAAAGTTTCTTACCGCTCAAAGCTCTGTCATTTGAGAACAACAAAGGGGAACTTTTAGAACAAAGCATGTCTGAAATCAAGTATCTGCTAAAAGCTTACACATTTCAAGCTTGTCCAGATTACTAACTAGGTCTAAGTGGAAATGCTCAATCAGACAAAGACGGCAGGGTTAGTAGACAATGCAATGATCTTATGAAATATTTAGGTAAAGCATGTGACCATTGATAATATGTACTCGGACTGAACTACACGTTGCACATAAATGATGTGGGACTTGGGTTTTTTTCCCCAAAACCTTTAGCATATGAGTATCTCTGGGGCTGGGAGGAAAGAAAGAGTTTAAGGAATTAAAATCAAACCATACACACAGGATCATATTCCAAATTTTCATGGTACAGCCCCCTGTTAAGGACACAGGTAGTATTATGCATATTCTAGTTTAGAAACAGACAGCTGCATACATACCAAGAGGTTCTAAAACCTTTAGGTTTTTGAGGAAACATATACCAGTAATGGTTCTGCTGAGAGCAGAGCTCTCATACTGACCTCCAGTCAGCACCTTCAGCAGGCTGTGCTCTGGGCTGAAGCTGGACAAAACCAAACAAGTCCACAGTTTAATTATTGATAAAGCCCTCACCCCAGCTAAGGCAGGCTGGCAGCTGGACAAGAGTATAAACACACTAAATTACAGTATTTTTAATTCACTTAAAATTTAAAAAAAAGATACATTTTTCAAAACTAGTAGAATACCAAAAGGAGACCAGTTAATAGGACTAAATTTAGTTTCTCTTCTGAATCACACACTTGGTCTGATCACAGAACACTATCATGAAATGACCCAAGGAAAAAAGCCTAGATAATCTCCTCTCCTGCTCCAAACCCCAGACCAGAAAACCTTCGGGAAAACTAAGCCAGCAGTGATAATTTCTTCTAAGAAACACCCAGTCAGAGATGATCATTATTTGTATGCCTTGCTATTACACTGAACAGACTGGCATCAGGCAAAAGCAATTTCTACAGGACCTCACAGAGCAGACCAGCAGTAAAATTCATTTGCTTACCAACCAGAGAGCACTGGAAGGCTTGCATCCAGGAAATATTCCAGGTATAGGTATGTGACTGGTCAAGATTAATGGAAAAAATATGATGGAGATTATAGGCTATGAGCTTATGAAATACCTGTCAGCCCAGGGGCAGGCTAAAGCAGCCAAAGTGGTCATGAGCTGTGCTCTCGGTTCCAGCCATCACAGCAGTGTACTGAACTGCACCCTTTCAATATTGCATCTGACTCATCCTCAAATTCAAGGAGCTTTGTCTCCTTTCATCTAGGGTCATTCAATCTTATAAAAAACCAGCCATAAAACTGGCTACAGTTTATTTTTGTTAAGTGAGGAACTCTACACAAGGAGCAATGCTCAGGCTTTCTTGGAAGGGTAACTCACACACACCAGCTAACCTCGACCTTGATGAAGTTGCAACAAGAATTCAAAACCACTTCCTATCTTAAAACACAACAAATTCTATTTCTTCTCAGAGGGGAAAAAGTAAACAAAGAAGAATGCCCCACATCGTGCCCTTTTTGCTACTTAGTCTACCTACATTACCACTGATAATTTTACTGGAAAAGGTGAACAAACAATGGATTTAAAGCCAAACCCTTGAGAACACTTCAATTAATGCCTTTAAGACTGTGAGTGACTCTTCACAAACTGAAATACTCTTGTACAGACGCTGTAAATCTCATCATCATCATCACCACCATCAAACATTACACATCAGACACACAGTTTCTGTGATGGAGCTGATGTTACTCAAAAATTCAAGAGATAATGAAGACTCTCTTTTCCTAAATCATAGCTACTACAACTTGTAGGCCAGCAAAGTAATTTATCAACTAAAACAATTATGAAGACAAACAATATGAATAACAGATATATAACAACATAACTAGAAACAAAATCTACTCTGGAAATTTGTATTTTTAAGGCATTTAACAAACAAAACACTAACACTGACCAAATCCATTATAAATTGGAGTAGCAGTTGACATTACACCCCAGTGAAACTTCCCCTGTTCCAGAGGTACCTGCAGTTGTCCTCATCTGCTCATCTACAGATTAAAAACAAACTAAAACACGAATAGATATTCTGAAGCGTAAGTTTTCCACTGTGTTTAGGAGTACTGTGTGCATTTAGGTGCTCTTTGCAAAGTGTCTCTTTAAACTGCTGCCCATCAGGTACAAAGCAGACACAAAAGCTCTAACAATGTTCAGTAAACTCTATGGTAATCCCAATACTGGACAATCATACGGATTATTTGGAAAATGTAATCAATACCGGAGGTATAAAATATTGAAAAAATACTTAAGGCAGATATCTCTAGTCCTTAGAACTATTTCAGAATGGAGCTGCACAGTTCTGCCACTGTTGCTGGATTTATAACTAACTGGATCTGAATTGAACACAGAACATTAATAAAAAATTGATGTTACACCAGAACAACTTTCTGCTTGAGGTGTCCTCCCTCCAATAAAGCTGAAACATTGGCACTACTTTTACAATAATAAAATAATTACTTTTCTGTTACTGAAGTTGCACATGACAACTCTGTCACGGAGGCAAGGGGCTAAAACTGCCATGAAAGACAAAAAGAGAAGGGCCAGGTCATTAAGCTGAAATCCCAGGTGACCAACATCTTACTCAGGGAAAGATTCATTCAAATTTCATAAACCTATTGAGTGAATAAGGTAGGCAGAAGGGATGCTGTTATAAAAGGGAAATTAATGATGACCTGAATTTGAAACACAGAAATTGCCCACACAGAGACTCAGACTCACAAGGCCGCTGTGCTGTAGGGAGCTGTCAGAGAAGGCTGCATTCTGGGACATGTCAATTAAAATTAAGAATGAAATAACTCTGTGCAACGGTGCTGAATGGCATTTTCTCTCAAGAGACCACAAGTTCCAATTGAGATTTCAGCTGTGCAATCAGATTTTCACTCTTAACTCTTTCATTTCCAACACAATTGATGTGCTCATGACACTCTTCCCTTTCCTTTGATTCTCAGCTAAATCCAAACCCGTATTTTTACAGAGCCCTGGACCTGCCTGGAGCCCAAAGTCTGGACAATGACAGCACTTCTTCGAAGTAAATAAAACACGAGTTCTGCAGAACTCTGACTCTACATTGCTGTGGGCATTATCAGAACTGAGTCCAAAATTTCAGGGACCAGGAAAAAAACTGAAAAGAGGCACTGTAAGCCAAGGCTGAAGTGCACTGTTCAACTGGGGAAACTGGGCAAAAATTTTGAGAAACTGGTCTTTAAGTGTTGCCAGGGCCAATACTTAAGTTTATTCTGTCCAATGGAGAAGTCAGCCATCGTCAACTCGCATTCCCTCCCTCACACACCTTGTGTTCACGTTCCCAAACATGCTTCCTAGAAAAGTGAACAGCCTGTGCTCAGTCTGGATTAAACCAGGAACCCGTATGATCTTATGGGCATTTACTGCTGCATTCCCACCACCTCCATGGGGTATAACAACACAACAGAACTATAAAACAGTATTTCTACTTGAGGTATACTGAGAAGTGCCCAAAGCCATCCTGACATCTTTCCTCGGGAGAACATCGGGTTGACTTTTAAGAGTGAAGAAAAACACCTCTTTCCAATTTGTTAGCCGCCCAAAAATCCACAGGAAACATTACAAAAAACATAGTGTAAGTGTTGTGTTTCAATCACTAACTTAAATTTTAAAGGCATTTTTAAAAAACATTAATCTATCATCTGTAACCAAGAGAAAATTGATTCTCCCTGTCCCTTTAAAAGAAAACTCTGGAATGTTTAGAAGGATAAAACAAAACACTTAAGGGAATTTTAAATACAGGAAGGAGGGATAAGAGCATGGGGGAAGAACACAACAGACTTCATAAATATTTTTGTGATTCCAGTTGCCAAAACAGTATCCACATAATGTACCTCAGCCAAATTTTTTTGAACAAGAAAATTCAAAAAGCAACAATTCATGAAATACACCCACACATTTGCAGTGTATTTATGCAAGCACTTCAGCTGCTGTGGACACGACTCTTCCTCCACTATCTCGATTTACAAGGCAGATGCTGATTTTACCAGTGTCTCTTTTTCTGGAAAGGCTCTGGAATTCAGCCAAGCTTGGGATGGGTGTTACACCATATCTGCTATGCCTCTTGGTAGAGACAGCAAAGGAAGAAAATTACATTTCATTTGAGTACTGAAAAGTTTGCACTGGCACTGTTAAGCTGAAATTAAAGTGTCAGCTTTGTGAAAGAAAGAAAAAGTAAACCTATCCCATGTAAATGAAACACAAAGATGATTTTGACTGGAGTCTTAGAAATAAAGGAGGAGAAAAACTTACTGGCTCAACAGTGTGTCACTAGACTTAAACTTGCAAGCAGATACTTCAGTTCCTATTTACAAATTAAAACCAGCAGCCAGGTTTTTTAAATTATTCAGCAGATTGATGCATCACTTTTTAATTGATCTCTAATCATATATGCAGCTTAAAAAGGTGGAAAGTCTGTCCCTCATTTTTGGTTACCCATATAGCAGCAGGTTTCTCTTTCAAGATTTGCTCCTTTAAGAAACTGTAGGAAACAGTAAATTTTTAAATCTAACATATTAAGAAGCACCACAACTTTTTCAGCAACAGAACGGAACATTCTCCTCCCTGATGAAAGACGTATTTTTGTATGTTAAAATAGAGAAGCTGCAACTGTTAATAAGGTTCACCATCAGTACACAAAAAATGAATTAGTGCTTCTTTGCACCTCCTTGCAGACAGAGAAGGGTGCAGTGTCACCTTCTGTTTGCTCTGTATTTCATGAACGTTATCCAAGGAAGTCTTTGCCATCTAAAATGATTGATAGCTGCTGGTTTTGATGTAATTACAAATAGCTCTTCCCTCCAGAAACAACCTGCTAAAATGAATATTGTACCTTAGAAGTAAAGTATTACCCTTAAAAATTGCCAATGGTGTGCACTAAGACATAGCCCTGGTATTACTGTGCCACTAACTGGTGTCATGGCTGTCACTGACAGATGAAAAGCTGAATAGGGAAGAGAAAAGAAATGGGATGTGATAAGATTGCATCATAAAATACAAGATAAATGTGTCGCCGTGACCAAGATGCATTCTAACCGCAGGTAATAAAACAACATGTCTCGGTAGAAAGAATGACCCAGATGTAATGAAATTGCTAAGGACAAATGTGAAATGTTTCCCATCTAGTATACATTTATTTACATATGCTAATGTGAGAAATACATTTTTGAAACCTCTTGTCAACATATGGGAGTCTCCTCCTGTTGGGCAAAGAGGAGAATGAAGAACTGGAAAATGCAATAAGCTTATTAAAATGCGTAGAGAGGGGGTAAGTAAATAAAAATTACAGAAAAACAAACAAGAGACAGGAGCTGCAGCATCAAGTTCTGACACTCACTGCTTAGACACAATATCACCCTGCAGAAGACAATTAACTCCACAATTAGCAGGCTTCAGAAAGTTGCCATATTTTTATTTAATAAAGATCTACTAACTTGCCTGGCAGTGCTGGGAGGTAAGGGCAGGATTTCCACATAACTGATAAACTGAAGTCTCATCCTCAGAACTGTGCACTCAACTTCACCCAAACACCTGCACCAGCAGCTAGAACCCACTGCCATCCTCTAAGCTGCCTCCCTTCCTGGGGAGAAGATAGAACCTTGTTTCCCTCCTATCTGCAAACCAGACAGTAAGTTCATCTGTAAGAGCACATAAACAATGCAAAGCCCTTCTGAAGCCGTAATCATTGCACTCCTCGTTTCAAGGCACAGGTGAACCAAAGCATTATGCTTGGGTTTGTCTCCAATTCCTAAGTTTCCACAATTTAAGAACTGCCATTCTGATACCAAAGTAATGCAAGAAGGTTTCACCAGCAAGATGCCTGAAAGTAAAGCGTTCTTGGGAGAACATGAGCATGACCTGATACAGAATCAGAGCACTTGTTCTACAAAATTTATGCCAATATGAGATAGTGGTGCCATGAAAGAGCTTCTAGCCACCATTCCAATATGAAGCATTAGTTTGGTTCACCAGTGACCTAGTCATTGGCATAATCTGTTCTGTAAATAAGTCATTCTGTCCATTCAAAACAAAATAATTTGTTTTGCATTACTGCAATGCAGTGTTGTGTGAAGCACCACGTGTAGTTTTACATACTGGTTTCTTTATCAATCCTATCTCCAGAGCTACTCAGAATTAACATACTTTCAATAGCCTGTATTAAACTCACAAGTAACTTCACCTCATTCAAATCTGGAGCTCTCATCTCTGGGTAACACTGGTACAAACACCAGCTTGTGTCTTTGTTAAACTCGTGTCACACCCAACCAGCCAAGGCCCACTCACTGCCGTGCCTGGGAGCCAAAAGGGCCTTTATTCCCTTAACACCGAATTTGCCTCAGAATCCTGCTAGAAGAGAGGGATGCAAACAGCTTCAGATGCAAAACTTCCCAAAATAATTTGGAAGTGTTTACAATTCAAACAGCAGAATAATCCTGATCACACGCAGGACCTGTTTGTATCTCAGGGCTCTACTATCCGTAAACAAGTTGTGCTGCATCTCTTTTATCAGCTCCTTAATCAATTTTAAGTTTGTACTTTGAGAAGACTTCTGAAGATTCCAGATGATTCTTCTAATAAGTGTTACACTACACATATCCAGAGTAGTGTTACTTAATTTAAATCATCTCCTCCACATACGTATTTTTATACACATATATAAACAAACATACACAAAAATACATTCTCTACAGTATAAAAATAAGACCTCTCACACTCTGGTTTCATTACAGGCTTTCAGGAACATCTCCCTCAAGATTACAATAGTCTGGCTGAGAAAGTTTTACCAAAAATAAAAGTTTAGAGCTGTGCCAAGTGACGTACCTTGCAGAGACAGAACTTTCAAGCCTCAAAAATTCTCCAATTTACTTAGAATAGTTTTCATTTTGTTTTTCAAATGCTGAAGTGTTGTGATGCTAAGGTTAGATGTGTGGGATTAGCCAAAAGGGAAAACTCAGGCATTTCAATTTCCTGCTGTAAGCAGGTGTGGGCTTGACTCATCAAAGAGGAAGGGAACATCACTAGAATTAGGAATTTTCACATTACTGCCCTATACAGGGAGCACTGAGTTCACGAAGTCATCACCCCTTAATACAACAGAAGGAATCCTGTAGACAGAAAAGACTGTGCTTCCCTAAAAAGCTAGTGCTGCTAATCAGGCTTCTCTCAGGTACACTGTTCACTCTTAGGCATGCAGACAAATGAATAAGGATCCCTAAGCCTGGCTGCAACCTAATGAGATACAGGAGACACAAAGGCCACTGAAATTTAAAACTATCAATGTCTGAGTTTGAGTTTTCTTTTTATCCAAGAATTTGAAATATGCTCTCTCTAGTCTCAGGATTTATTTCAGGGACTACATTCACTCTTCAAATCTCCATCAGAAAAACAAAACCAAAGAAAACCTACTAGCAAAATCCCACTTTTTCCCCTCACATACTATAAAACAACAGTAGTTTCAAAAGAAGAATATGGTCTTTTCATTGCTCCAATTTGTGCTTGGGAAGATCTGACCAAACCAAATGTACACAGAGCTCCTAGGCCAAGTCACCTGGGATATGAAACCCCTGTATTGTTGCCTTGTTCCATCAGAAAGAGCAGTTACAAGAGCTCTTGCCCACACGCTTCTGCTGATTCCTTGCCTCTTTCTTCTGATAACCTACTTACTACAGGGCCACTTCTCCCTCTTTCAGTACCAGGCCTCACACAGCCTCCTTCAGGATGCCTGCCATTCCTCTTTTCCTGAAGCACATAGGGTTTCCTTCAGTTAAGCTGGATGAATTCACTGGTCTTGTCCACAGAACGGTCCTAAAATGTGTTTGCACAGCCGAGGGGGTGACTCGTTGCGTATTTTGGGAAACAAACAGCCAGCAGCAGATCTCCTTAGCCTCAAAGTTCAATCTCTCATCTCACACAGTAATAGCAGCAAGTATTTTCAGAAAGGAGAACAAGCAGTGGGGAAGTCTGAAACGGGCTTTTTGGAAGCATATAGCTGCACAATTTCGCTGCCAAAGAGGAAATAACTTAGTGCAACCACAGAACAGATGCAGGAACAGGTAAAGACACACCAAGAACATGCTAAAATCCTCATATTCAGAGAAATGCCTTGTTATTTTAACACTCAAATACAGAGAGACAACTATTTTCACTAGTGGTCCTATTGAATCAGAATCCTACTCCTACTGAATCTAAACTTTAACTTACTGGCAGAAGTTAACTCCTCAGAGAAAAGTGGTTGAGATTAAATGCTTGCAAACAACCTTGTTGTAAGTGTCCAGACCATCTAGTTTCAAATGTGACTGCTTGGCATCTTTTTTCCCCTCATTTTGTCTTCCACAATGAGTTTTTCTACATTAGGAAAGACCTTGAGTGCACATACTTTAAAAAAAAAAAAAAAACCCACCAAAAAAACCCAATAAAATATTTTTAGTCACTGCAGCGTAACTTAAGCAAAAAGTGCACCTACCTTGAGTTTCTATGTACACCAGCTCACCACCTCATGACCTTCAGGACAGGTGGTTAAGCAACAGAGCCTCAGAAGAGCAATCTCTGGAATGCTTTGCTTAGAATGTCTATTGCCATTCTAAAGCTGTCCACACACAAGCAGTCGCAAAAACTGGGTATTACAGGCCCTCATATCCCAACAGCTCCAACAGCACTTTGGGAGGAGCACAGTTTCTGCTGCAGCATTTTCTGAAACACAACACTTCTGTTCCCACAACCCACACACCCGTGTCCTGCTGCAGCTCCTGAGCCTCCTCCCCATGGTGAAGGACACAGCTGTTGCAAGCCCCTCTGCCAAGAGGCATGGGCACAGAACCTGAGTTCTGATGTTCACACCTGAGTCAGGCAGCAACTGCCTGAAGAGTTTCAATATCCACCCTCCTGTAGGGAATTACTGCCACGCAGCAGAAGCACTGGGTGCCTTCACTCAGTCTCTTCACAATGTAGTTCAACATTCCAATGAGGCCCAAAACGTGTTCCCTTTGCCCAGCTCTGCTACAGAGGTCACAGCTGCTGGCAAAGGCTTTACTGTGGGGAGCAGGGAGGAGTCGATACTGGAGACTGCTGCAACTCTTCACTCCAAGGTAGTAGAGCATATTAGACCTGTTTCAGGCCTGTTCCACATGACAGTCCACGGATGAATCCCTACAACGGTCCACGTCCAAAATTTCACTCCTTTCTTATTAGTTATTCCTAGTATGCCTTGTCCAACTGTTTGGAAAAGGATGGTGATGCTTTTGCATGCTGTGCCTCCAGGAACATTTCTTGCATAAGCCTTCCACTGCTGGTACAGACTCATAGCAGGTATGTCACTAATGCATTATCCACTTTTCCCATCCTGCCAGATCTACAATTTCATACTCTTTCACACCAGTATGATCCTCTAGAGCAACACTTCAGGGACAAAGTGCTGAGGAAGGGCAGCCTTACTGAGTACAGTGTCTCAATTGGAAATGTTAGTAAAGTATTTTCTGAAGCAGGAATAACAGAGAACTGAAGTGTTTTTGGCAAAAGTCACTTTAAGTGACTCCTTTTCCCTTCACAACTTCATGGCCCCAAGGCAAGCCAGCACTTCAGGTTTCAGATCCAGATCAAAGCTGTATGTGGTATAGCATGCACACATATTTTAACAGTTCCAGACGACAAGATCCTTCTCAATTTCATAAACTTACTTCCAGGCCACCGCAGAATGTCAGACTGCAGATATTCAGCACAAACTTCAACTGCCTTCATTTCCTTATCAGCAGGAAGGGGAATGGCCAAGGGAGGACTCCAAGAAGGCAACACCTGCCCTCCATGCTCGTGCCTACAAGAATAGTTTTCAGCATTTCTTGACCTTACCAGTGCTCCCAGGTACAACACTGCTTTTGTAACCCAGAACTTAAAGAAGCAAGACCAGTCCCAGTAAAAACCAAAACCATGATTAGAACTTACTGGTCATTCGTTTCAATTATGCTGTCACAGCTGTCTTTATCTAAACACATCAGGTCATCAATTAATGTAGCAGAAGCCCAGTCTAGTATCTCTAATACCTTTATCTGTATGGATTGTATAGATTTGTCATCCACCTCAAAGTTATTTAGCCATTTGGCTTAGTTTTACCCAATTGTGATCATTACAGCTAAAGAATTGCTTTCTAGAGGCCCCGTAACTGCATAGTAAGTTTAGCTGACAACTCATGGCTTAAAACTAACACCTTTCATTAAGCAAAGCATTCCCTAATAGAGTGCTCTGCTATCAGCCTGAACAGTTATTCTATAAAAAAGACCTCAGAATGAATTGAGAACCATTGCTCCAACAAAAAGATAAATTTCCATATCTCTGTCTGATCCTCAACTGTGACAGGCAGCGTGAAAATTAAAACCATGAGATCTTTTTGTTTTGATATGGAAGAATTTACAAACTCACTGAAACGCATGACCTAAAGTGATTAACTACAACCTTCCAGTCACACTCAAGCTTCTCTGCCTATGAACACAGAAAACCCAGAAGACACAAACACAGCTGTACCACACAGGTCAAAAGACATTAAACCCAGCTTTTTTACAGTCAGCATTCTGCTCCTTACCAACAGTTTTTTCCTTCGTGTATTAAAAAACCCAACATCCCTCAGAACTGCGACCTAGGTGTATCTATCTAAAACTCAACAACCCAGTGCATATTTGACAGGTGCAGTAGCTGTGGGTCAGGCAGCAGGAACAACACACCACAGACAAACCAAGTCCCTTCCTTTCTAAGAAGGCCACAGGTAGTGTGACACACAAACACCCAAACAACACCAGGATTCAGCCACCTCCAGCAGGCAGGACCGAGATTCTGGGGAATGCCACAAACAAAGAAAGGCCCCACTCAAGGGCCCAGCTGCAAGGGCTACTTTTCCCTCACGGGAATCAACATCCTATTTGCATCAAGAAACGATTCAGCCTCCTGCTACTGAGACGGGCAAATGGAACACAGAGTGGTTAAATCAAGCTCGAGAACCTCTAACAATTCCAAGGCAATCAATCTAAACAAACTCACAGCTGTATTATTGTTACGTTTTCTTAATTTAAAGTAGAGAGAGTAGCAAAGAGGAAAAAGGAGGGTTAAGAAAAAAGACACCACCTCATTCTAGTTGGAGAAGCAGCTCTACCGTGCCACCACCTGAATTTACAGGGTTTCCTCAGGCTTACAAGGTAGATGAAGGAGGTTAGCAAGGAAAGCACCTATAAATTAGTGGAGTCTACATATTCCCTATTTATTTAAATCTAGTCTCCAACAGCTTTCTCCTACAATACCCAGTGAGACACTTGAAAATAAAGAATAATACTTGAAATCTTTTTGCACAGAGTCGTAAGGCCATTTCAATTATTAAGATGACAGCCAAGACTTTATGCTTAAAATAACATTTCAAGTGAAAAACTAGAGTTATTTCCCTGGTATGTCCAGCAACAGAATCAAAGAGAAAGCCAGGGAACTGTATGGGAAAAGCAAACATTTAACAAAAGCACAACAGCAAAGCTTTCTCTTTTTAAAGCACTGTTTCTAGCTGTTCATGTCAAAGAGCTCCCTAGATTTATTGAGCAGGACGAGAAGGTCAAAGAACACAATGGCTTGCTTTTTTGGGTGTTTCACTGCTTAACACAACAAAGACAAAAGCAGAATCTCTCTCGAATGCTCTGCTAGAAAAGAGCGGCTCAGCTTCTGCTCTTAGTTTTCAGCTAAAAATGAAAACACAAGTAAACAATCCCTTCCATCGTGACGAATTTCTGCCCGGCACCGGACCCCGCACACGCAGAGCCCCGGAGAGCCCGAAGGGAGGACACAAGTTTCGCACTAACCTGTTTGAGTTCCGCAGGCATTTATGCGAGCTGCCAGTGCCGCCGTCCCTCGCAGAGAACACCTCCAGCCGCCCGCAGCCCCTCCGCGGACCCAGCCTGCTGCTCCCACAGCCTCTCTCCTCGGCGGAGCTCGCTCCTTTTGTAACCGGACCGGCAGCCTCGCCGCTCCTGAGCCCCTCCGCAGCCTCCCTATGGACTGAGCCCATCCAGGGGAAGGAGCCGCTCCGTGCAGAGGGAGGACCGGCGGCACCACGACTCCCGCAGGGGACGCGTCCCCGTCCCTCTCACATGGCTCTGCCGCCGCTGCCCCGGCGCCGGGAGGCTCCGTCCGGGGGGCGGCACTG
>VXBA01000861.1:2627975-2655263 GCA_013399895.1 Serilophus lunatus | reverse complement strand
ATCTCTCCTGATGGATTACAGAGACAAAGAGGGAAACCGCCTGTTCGCAGCCTATCTCAGAGAGGTAACCTGCCGGCTCCGGCGGCAGAGCGCCCTTCCCGAAGCGCCTGCACGGAGAGCGCAGCTGCCTCGGGAATCACAGGGAGGTCTGGCAAGAAAGCACAAGAAAGGAAACCCTCGCGCTTGCTTACTTTTTGCACTTCACTACGAGATTAATGGCATCCCTAATGCACCAGCACTAGAGAAAGATAATCTTCTATCCCTGTCTCCTCCCTTTTCAATCTTACACAGATGCGGCGACGCTTAGAGCTCAAAGTAAAACTGGCCTCATTTTTTTAAAACCATTCACCTGCCCACAAACCTGTCCCACATTCATTAAGAGACTGTCTGGATAAATTATTGAATACCAAAATGAATGCCAGATGTGCTATATCTTGCATCCACTACATTCTGCAACAAAAACTGGGACTTCACAGCATGGTTCAACACAGTTTTCACATTTCTAGTGAATTGGAAGTACCTATTTTTTAACATTCGGGTTTTGAACAGGCAGCTAGGCTCTGAACCTCCGGAGATGGAGGCTGGTAGGTGTAAACCAACCTTAACTATACCTGAAGCATTTTTTTCCCCTGGAGCCACACAGGAGGACACGCTTACCCAGCCCTGTCCCTGCCATGTAAGCACTTAGCCAGGTCTGGGAGGCAGCGAAGTCCTCCCCCAATGTTAAACAAACAAGGCACCAGCCTTGGCTGGTTTTCCTCTTCCATGTAGGTTCCTGCAGCAAACCAGAGCAATAAGAAAATCCAACACTGTAACAGCTGGTAGCTTAACAATGGTAATTATGTACTGAAAGATGGTGGCATCAAATTAAATGCTATCCCTGGAAAACAGGCATAGTCAGACCTGCTCTAAAGCAGAAAGGAAGGTACATTGCAATTTAATCTTCTTTAATTATCAGAATAGGCACCTTCGCAAAAAAGGGTCTTTTCATCTCAGCTTCAGGTCCCCTGAAAATTTTAAAACATACTTCCAGTGTCACAGTAACTAACAGCTAATTAGTACCAATCCTACCAGATCAACATTCAAAAGTGGCATCTCCAATACAGAGATTTAAGACTGGAAGAAATGTTTCAGACCTATTTAATCGTAATTTCAGCCTTCCTGCTACTACCAATGTCACCATTCCAGTTTAATACTAGAGCTAAAGCTTTGTATTTTAAGGACAGAGAACAGGGCAGAACTACATTACCCAACTCATCCTAATTTGTTTAAAAATAAACGCCATGAAGTTTGACAAGGGCAATGGTAAATATTCCATAAGGTTTAGCTGAAGTGAAGTTATTTGCTTCACTGGAGGGATAAGACGTACTCTATCTACAGGGGAATAATTCAGAGGCAACCAGTAGTGGCCATTAATAAAATACTCCAAGGCCAGAGCAAAAGGAACACGGTTTGTATGAGTCTCCTGTACTTTGGTACAGCACTCTCCCGCCCCTTCTCCTTGTCCAACTTTTCAGTTAGCAAACTAAAATAGCTCCACTTTTGTTGAGGCCGTGCTGGCACGAACAGAACCATTCAATTTCGGCGTGCACGTGGCTCTGTGCCAGACCTTTATACACTGTCAAAGAAAAAGTCGGTGTACAGCCCATATCCATAGGGCACGGAAGGAGCTACTCTTGCATGCAAAGCGACAAAACTGAAAACCTCCATGGATGGAGTTGCTGATTCTTACCCTCATAATAAGTCTCTCATGTTGTAAACCCACAGGTATTTGTACAAGACACGCAAGATTAGTGCTGCTGAATTTTGAAGTCCTACCTTCTGGGCTCAGGTTATTATTTAAAAACATTATTTTCCTTTTGAAAATAAAATAGATGCTTATAGGCCTTTTGGTCACAAAGTAAATTTTGAGAATGTTTTGACTCAAAGCGAAAAGATTATTTTTAAAAAGAGGGAAATTACATCTCAAGTCCCCTCCTTAGCCTCTTGCAATATTTTACCAGCTCATGTAATTCTGAATGCTGGGATTTGGCAATGCTGAAGTCAAAGAACTAATTACCTAAATAAGAGTTATGGATGAGATCCCTAAGGTTATACTGAACTTCCAAATTCTGGCAACAAACACTCTATCCATTAGTATCAGAGTGCTGACTATATCAAAACCTCTCATTTTTTTTAATGAACCTTAAATTCTTAATCTGTCACATTTTTTTTCAGCTGCAGAAGTAGGGTGAAAAACCTTCTTTCTTCTGAGAAATTAAAAATTTATAAATAGGAAGGGATTTAATTCATTGGAAGATGGAGTAGTATAGTATCTGGGCCAAGTTCTCTTATTTTCTCCCATTACCCTTAAAAAAATTCCCCATCACTAGTGCTCCTCTATAGATTGATCTGCTCTCAGAGGCAGTAAAAAGGAAATGGTTTACAGCTCTGCCTGGGATCATAACATATGGCTTCAGTGATATGTAACTTCCATAAACCCAACAGAGCAAGAAGGCACAAGATGAATCAAGAATCCCAGCAAACCTTATAGGCAAAAGCATCACTATCACCCATGGCAATTCTCCGAATTAGAGAGCCTGTATTCACAGAGAGGCTTCCATGCTGAGGGTATTTTATTGGTCTTCTGTGAATTTCATGCAGCAAATAAACAAGGTAAGTGGGAGAACTAAAGCACAGCCACAGTGGTGTGGCAGCTGCCCTACCACAGTGGTTTTAATTTAGACAAATGGAAACAGAACATTCTATCTCCAAAATATATTTTGAAATCTTCTCCTGTTAGCATTTTCATAATTTTTAAATGTATTTGAAAAGTTACAGGAGCAAAGCAGCTGTACTTGCTCCAAAACAGCTGCATGACTCTAGCAGGGCACATCCACCTGGATATTTCTAACATCTCCATGAACACAGTTTTGCCAATCTTCTTGCTTCCATACTGCAAGGTTAGAAATGGAGACAGAGCCGGATCACCTCCATCAAGGAGCTGTTGTATATAAATAGAAGATGATTTTAGGTGTCATCCTTATTTAAGAATGCAGTATTAAAGAAGAGCTCTAAAGAATCATGAGGCTGAAGAACAATACAGCAAAGAGGAAGCAGACTCTTTCTGTAGGTTGACACCATTAGGCATTTCAGTAGGTTCTGGGGATTTTAATTTGTATACAAATAGAGCTTCCATCTTGCTACATCTAATATCAGTCAACTCCTTTTCATCCAAGTTGTCATATGACAGGATGAGACCAAGGACAGTCTGGTGACAGCACCACTTACATTAGAAATAAAGGACAGAGGAAGTTACATGTCACTGTGTATAGGTTGCAGTTGAACGAATGACCTGTTTCCTCCCAGCAGCTTCATTTAGACAAGAATCAACTGCATTTTAAAGGGATAAAATTATCTCCTCCAGTTTATGAAAAAAAATGTTAGATTACCATGACATTTATAACACAAAGACAACAGCAAGGAAAAAAAAATCAAGTTTAAGGTTGGTACTGTGACCATAACTTTATGCTTTAGTTATTGGAAAGGAAAAAGACTCAGATGTAGGAAAGACAGACCCAGTATTAACCATTTTTTATTTCTTCAATTTTGTTTTGGATTTTCCAGATCATCTGTGCTGTATTTCAAGCTGCACATTACAAACACTTGCTCAGAAGTACCAGCTCAACACGTCATTCTCTCATTCAGAAGGCAAAAATGTGGTTTGCCACGATGGACTGGACTGATAACTGTCTGCACAATCTACCCATTTTCATGGTAATTACTGTCCTCCTCAAACCAAAACCTGAAGCTGTTTTGCAGTTCCTTCAGACGAGAGAATTAAGGTCTCTGTGTAGGAAATTTATTCCAGAGCAAGCTTCTTGTATTTTAAATAGTTACATATGAAAATGACTGCAAAAATGAAGAAGAGCTAATCGAGATGGGTTATAAACACAGACACTATAGTTCTTTTCGGTCTTTAACTACAGTGTTCTAAAAATGCCACTCCACCAGCATCTTAGATTAAGTCCTTGAAATGAACTCTGACAGTATTCTACAGCATTTCTCAGTCATCACAACCACGGTTAAAAGGTATTCTCTTCAGCTAGTAATTTAGTACCTTAAAAAAGGAAGCAGTTGTTGGGGGTTTTATTTTTTGTTTGATTGGTTTGTGGCTTGGCTTTTTTTTTTTTAAATATTTATATAAAGAGTAAACCACGACATGTATTTAAATCAAAGGCTTTAATTATAGTTGGCACACAGCCTCAGGCTGCCCATGGCCATCTTTGGCCATTCTGTTCTCAGTCACAGTGATGACTTCAGTGAATTACTCCACATTTGAGACAAAGCAAGCAAGAACATAATTTGAACCATTAACAAGATGGCCTAAACTAGAAAAAGCCTCAGTAATTCATCAATGTCATCATAACCCAACATCCATTTGTGGTTCTTTCAGCATTAGTTCACGGGGGCTTATAGATACAGCAGACAGCTGAAATGGAACTGTAGGAAATTTTGGTTTTCAAAGCCAGGTTGAACCCTTCAGGTACGAAGACTAAAGAGCTCAGGGGAAGAGGAAATTGCCTGTTGGGCTGCTTTGTGGTTTTCAAGTTTCTGCAAAGCATTCCTGCAGCCACATGTTGCTCTGCAAGGGTAGAGGCTTAGGAAGATGGACCAGCTCCTGTGCAATGCCTTGTAGGGATAAAGCTCTGCCTCGCTGTATGGGGACGGATCAAGGCCTGTATTAGGAACAAAATCTTTTCATAAAATTCTGCAAAGAGATTTTGTGATGGTTTAAAATCTTTCTTCCTGAACAACCCAGCTAAGCTAACACAGTCATATGCTTGGGAACTAAAATGTAGGAGAACTAAAAAACCTAAAAAGCCAGGACAGTTAA
Organism: Serilophus lunatus; assembly: GCA_013399895.1. Classification (NCBI taxonomy): domain Eukaryota; kingdom Metazoa; phylum Chordata; class Aves; order Passeriformes; family Eurylaimidae; genus Serilophus; species Serilophus lunatus. The sequence continues at coordinate 2,650,387 of VXBA01000861.1, read as the reverse complement.
TTGTGTCCTGGTGCCTGAGCTGAGAAACAAACAAGCAGCAGAACATGAAAAATAAATCACAACTTTAATGTAAGATGATTCATGATAAGTATCAAGAAGAAAATGTGGTAAATATGACTAGAAAGTTGGTTTTAAAAAAAATTTTGTTAAACCTGATACTATTTAATATTCCTGTTTTAAGACATTTTCATAATTACTTGCTGTTGTACTTATTGATGTTGTAACACTCAGAGACATCATTCAAAAAATCCTCAATGCCTGTTTCTACAATGAGGAACACACAGCAAGCAGAAATTAATTTTAATGTGTTTCCCTAATATATTCTTTTAGAAGAAAACATGGCTCTATTAGTTAAAAAATGTAAAATCATGGAAAATTATCATGAAACAGTGGATTTGTCATTCAATTTAAATATTTTTAATTTAAGCCTGACACAGCTTTAGGCTAGAAAGGTTAACAGGGGTGAATGAAAAATTACTCTTTCACAAGTCTTGTCAAACAAAATAAGAAAATCTTTGCCTTTCGGTTGCTTCCAAAACCTTGTTCAATAAAAATGCACACAAAAGGAGTTGAAACTTTCAAGGCAAATAAAACTGCAAAATATTTCAGATGCTTAGGGTAAATTTGCTCATTGCTTTACACTGATATAATCATTAGTGTAAGGCAGTTGCTGTCCTGCAGACAAACATTAGATGGCACTTTGGAATTTAGCAGTTCCCATATAAAGTTGCAGAGCACATATTTAAGAGATGAAGTGTGAGACATGAATGGGAGGTAGTGCTGATGACAGAGAAAAAAGGGAGATTTCTCCAAAGGAAAGGTGTGCCTCTTGGAGCTAAAAATGTATTTTCAACCTGCACATGTGAAACTATAAAATACTATGTGACTAAATTTGGAAAACTGAAATCATTGTGACAGAAAGAAGAAAAGAGTTCTTTCTTTACCAAACAGAGGGCCAGTTTCTCAGTTGCTGGGTTCCCTTTTTTTGATTTCTTATTGAATGCTTTGGAATCTTTTTAAACCAAAGTCACTGGCAAAGTTTTACACAAATATTTCTTAGATAATGCATCAGATTTTGAGTGGATTCTGTTGCATGCGAGCAGTTTTGAGCCCCAAATAACTCCACTAAGCGGGGTTTAGGTGGTTTGCTTATCAAATTAATTCCTTCTGGAAACCAGTGCACAGCTTCTGATGCAGCTGGTCAAATCTTCTTAGTTGTTGCTGAAATTGATGGCTAATATTCTCATTCACTTGTATCCATGTTTTTACCATCTAAGGCCTTAAATGAAGACGGAAGAATAATCCTAGGGGAGAGACTACAACAAGAAACAGAAGAACAATGAAATGTAAATTCTTGCAGTAATATACTGGAGTCCATTTTCAGAGCCTCCCATATGATATATACCATGATGCCTGTTGCACAAACTCTCTTTTTGTTAGCCCCATCCTATGGAATTCCTCATGCAATACAAGAAGCAGGTTCTATGATTTCCTTTGGAATTTGGGTCATCCCAGCAGCAAGGCAAACAGCGGGAGCTCCTTGAGCTCACAGAGGTGCACCATGTAGGGCTGTCACTTTGTACATCTACAGCAACTCCAAGAGAGCTCCTCCTCTGGCTCAGTTCTGAAGCCAACTGCAGTTCCTTGCTGCCAGTTTCCACTGTTGCTGAGCTGTCACCAGAAGGTCCTGACTTGCACTGTAAACCAGGAGCTGATGCTTTCACAGAGATGGGAAAATGTCCATAAAGAAGGCAGCAAAAACTCCAAGCTAAACACAACTATTATCATCTCCAACACAGCAGAAGCCACGGATGGGATCACACCTCATGCATGGGGAACATGTCACTCTGAAAAGTAGCTGAGTAATGGCTCCTGGTCCAGGTCCTAACTGCTGGGATTCCTAGGGACTACAAGTATCTCAGCTGATCTAAGTTTTTCTCCCATGGGAATCATATTCCCCAGTCTACCCCCCTCATTCCCCCCGGAACCTTCGAATAGTTGCACATATGCAGAAGCTGAAACCTGACCCAGGTCACTCCTAGAAACTCAGTAAGACCACTCACACGTCCTGAATTTGCAGGCTGAGGGCAGAGCATGTGTAACTCCCAGGGACCTTGCAGGCCAAAGGAACACAAGAGCCAAATTACAGAGCAAGGGGAGCTGAGCAGGGGCAGCAGGAGCTGGAGAACAGGCATGAGGTGACTCTGACACCAAACTTTGCTATGACACCAAACCCCTCAAGCAGAATGTGCATTTCTGTGGTTTCAGCTGGTTTTATAAAGGAGGTAAGACTATCCCTACAAGTTCTCTCAACATTTTGCTATCTGCTCAGTACTAACAGCAGCAGAACATCCATGGGTTAACTACCAATGAAGTTTTTTCTGGCTATTTGGCGTTGTAGTTGGTTCATGACACCTCCCTGGCCTTACTGTACAATTTCCAACAGCACTGTTGTCTGTACCTGACCTTACCTGTAAGGCAAGAAAAAGTAATTTTCCATGCTGTCAGTCCCTTAATATGAGCACAAATATGTTATGCAACACAGGAAGCCAAGAGGCAGTAGAAACTAATTACATAAAACTTCACACACAAAGATGGAACAGCATTCTGTATGAGATGGAGAGAAAAGGTAAGATGAAGATTCAGTGCAGCACAGAACCCATTTTTGCCTCTTCTCTCTATATGTTCAAACATATGCAATATTAATGCAGCCATTACATACAATATTAATGTAACCATGTTCTTACTATGAAAGAACTGGAAACAGCCTTTATAGTCTAACAGTCTGTAGTATTGTTAGTGTGAAGCAGAGAATCTTATATAGAAGCGATGCAATGTTATTGTTGCTCACACTGTAACTCAGAAAGGTTGACTTAATGGAATTTTCTTAGAAAAGTAATTTAAGCTAATCTTCTTGTATTTTTTTAAAATTCCCACTGTGTGTTCTGGTGTGCTCTAGAGTTCACCTTTTACTTGAAACTGACCCTCAAGTCACAAAACGTCATTTTTGGCAGAAGTCACAGGTACCTCAGGTTAACAAAGACTGAAGACTATTAATGCTTAATTATGGCTACAAAACACCTGCCTGGAATATTAAAAAAAAGGGAAAATATGTTTGTTAGTTTTTAAACAGTTGTCTGTTCTGTTCTCTGGAACATAGCATGGAAACATAAATGATTCATATCGTAACTGTGAAAATATTCTGTAGCTTTTTTTCCCCACAAGCTGATTTTTCTTGAACAGTTATAATCATATTTGCAAAGGGAAGAAAAAAATTACTTTTATTGGTTGATTTCTGACATTTCAAGATGGTATTTTGGGATATTCTTTGGTAGGAGGTGGTAGTGGGTCATTTTGGCAAGGGCAACCTCCTCCCCCCCCAAACAGTATGTGATTTAAGTATTTTTATTTCCCATTTATCTCTCTGCCTTGATTTCAACTCTGTTTTGTTGATACAGTGTTTAAACACAAAGTTAAGGGACATTTGCACTAGAACTATTTATTAATTTCAGAAACAGCATGGCCAAACATGTCAGACCTGAAGAAACATGGGAAAAAAGCTCTGACCAGCTATAGAGGTAGGACACAATTAATACCATTACAGTTTTAAGCCTGTGTTTATTACCATACCTCTTAGGATATGAATAATCATGGTAGCAATAAAAGACTGACTCAAAAGCTTACCAATTCTGTGGCATCAGGACTCTGATGGAGCTTTTCTTGTAAGAATGACTGTTCTATGTGTAACAGTATTCCATAAAACACAGAATTTGATAAAACTTGCAACAAGACAACCAACTTAATGCCACTAGGCTTTCAACAAAAATAATTGTAAGAAAAAACATACACAGTCTTTGATTTGAGTTTAATCTTTTCTGGTGTGTCCTTAGCCAAATGTATCAGATGATGTATTTAAAAAAACCCCAATGTAAGAACACCTCGAGAAACCCACCACTGGGAGACGAAAAGAATGGAAGTAAGAGTAAAATCTAATCATCTTTAATTATTGGATGATTTTGTCAGACTTCTCAGATCAACCCATGTTACTTATTACAGGCACATAGCAGTCAGTCTATCTGATATCTGGACAGCATGCAAGGCATAGATTTCTGTTATTTAAACCATAAATACCAGATTGTCAACTCCCACAGCTTTCCTACCTGCAAGAAGGGGGATAATACCTATCTTTTTTTGTCAGGAAACCCTCTCCAATCCCTATAGGGCACTGAAAAATAACTGAAGTCAAAGTCTTGTTACAAGGCATTTGTTGCAAAATAAGTTTATTGAATAGTGCACTTCATTTTGGTTATGAAGCACCAACAGGAATGGAAGTTGTCACTGTGCACCAATGGGAAACAATCTTTGAATGCAAACATTGTTCAGCTCCCCAGCTGATCAGACTTGACAGAGCTTCTCTGAAACCGGTGGAGCCATGCCAACTTAAACCAAGTAAGGATACAGCCCTGTGTTTAGTAAGTTTCGCATGTCTAATGTTTTAATAAAAGTATATTAAAAACAAGAGAATATTCTTTATTATTAAAAAGTTGTGTTCTGACTGGTGACACAGCAGCTCTGTGCAGTCAGCCCACCACAGCACACATCCCACACGGGCACATTCCCAGCTCTCCCCACCCAACCTCAGTTCCCTCTGTGAAGGGCAGCATAAGGCTGACTTGAACAGAAGTTAAACAAAACCAGATTGATTAAACTAAACACCTCACACATGAAGAGTTTTAAGATTTTTCAGGCTTGTAAAAAACAGTATCAGCCAGATACTTGACCACATAGAAGACACGTGTAAGTGCTGCTCACTAGTGATTTCAAAACTTAGTGAACTGTTGACTGATAATATTAATGGAAGACACTTCAGCAACATTGAGGACCTCTCATTGTGAGGACAACAGCTCCCAGAAACCCTTCCTCTGAGAAAATTTCCCATTAAAGCTATTTCTAATTAATATCTGAACAAGGCATTAATGATTTGTTTAGATTGTCCAAGTAATCAACTTCTTCCATTACGAATAACTCCTTCAAGGTGACTTTTAGAAAAAATTATCCAGGCTTTCTTAATGCAAAATTAGGAAGTCTATGCACATGTTTTTGGCAATTGCAGCACATCCCTAACTATTGTTACGGAACAAGTATAAAGTTGGTATTAAAAAAATAAAAATATTAAAAAAGAGTGGCTGGCAGAAAACCCCCCGACAAAAATCCTCAGAATTAATTCACTGGAATCAATATTTTCCTAAGACCTTGATTTTATCTTTTAAGGACTTCAGAAAACTCTTACACTCCTGGCACATTGCCTATATTACACTTTTCCTCATCTGAAATTTAAAAGAAGGCACTTAATTTTCAAGTCTAAGAAGGGAATAAATTTGAGAATGTGTATTTTTTAAAAAGTGCTGAAAGAGACTCTGTTAACAAAGCCCTAACTATCACACTTCCCTAACAAATCTTTTTGGCAGATTCCACTTTGACCAACAAACATGGAAAACTGTTGCCTTGAGGATCATTAAAAATTATTTGGCATTCTCATAAAATGGAGTTAACCCTCACTTGTTTGTCCAAATTCTACTCAATAACCAGATTAGGCATAATCACCAGACAACTTCCAAATGGAAAAGGTACTACTCGAGTTATTTTGTAATATGCATTACAACAAATGTTTGAACAGGATGATACACAGAAATCAGCCAGTCCTGAAACACAGCTCCAGAGAGCTGTACTTCACTGCTGTGTCTGAGCAATCCTTACAGACACCAGAGCACAGAGTGCCTCTTGCTTTGTGTACTCTTCACAATGAAACGGAATATATAATACTAAAAATTAAATCATTATCTATTCTGCATAAGATTTAATGTGCAGCTTTCATCCTTCATTTAAACACTATTTAATTAATTCTAGTAAGTCAGGGAGGAATTTGGTCCTCAGTACATTTAATGAAAATTCATACAAATAACTTTACATTAATTCCTAACTGTGCTATTTAGCTATTCAACCATTTTATTTCATATACAAGTTACTCTAAAAACCTCAGTGCTAATTATTTATGAACTAAAGCTCCCCTTGCCCAGTGACAATGAGCTGAGTGTACACGGATTCAGTTTGGAGTCATTTACAGGGGCTGTTTCTCCACAAGAGTCACACAGATCCCAGTAACTTAAAACTCTTTTATTAAGTTTTCTCAGAAGTGGTTAGACCTTAAGCCACAACACTGCAGAAAACTCATGCTTCATCAGTTTTGTGGATAAGGAATTTCATTCTGAAGCTATTAATCAGGCCCTTTGCACAAAGTCATTCAGAAAACGTGAAGGTGAACTTGTCCTTTTCCTATTAAAAAAAATACGTAAGCACATCTTCCCTCTCCCAGCCCAGCTGCTGATCAGAGGATGACAACTTACAGCTCCTACCAGCCATGATCAGACTTTTAGCCTAACCAGTGCAGGCTGCTCCTTTCACATGAAGTCCCAAATTTGAGCATGTAACATAATATAATGTAAAGTCTGCCTGAGTACAGCTCAATGCAAATATAATTGTAAAACAGTCCTGTAACTGGGAAACAACTTTTAGAATCCCCATAGCTCACAGTTTCTTTCTGAATTGAACAATGTTTTCTTAGGAAACAGACCTTCACGAATGGTACTATTGCTTCTGCATGACTTACCTTGCATGTCAGAGGGATTTGCCAGCTGAAGTAATTTAAAGACATTAAGTAGTTTATCATTGCACATTTAAACAGTTAAAGAACACATATCAATCAAAACAATATTTGGAAATCTAAAGCTAGTCACAAAGCCAGTTTGCATCATTAAAATAAAGTCTATCAATTCACTACAGGAGAAACAAATTATGAAGTCCTCCCTACACAAACAATAAGACTTTGCAGGAGGGAAATTCCTGCTTTTCATGCTGCTCTCTCTATTCAAAGCCCAACTATTTCTAATGGAAATTTTGTTTGCTATGGAGATTATGATTCAGCCTTCTTTTTCAGTCACCAGCACATCACCATACTTACAGCAAGTGCATAGACTTAGAGGAGGATGTGAAGATCTCTGTTTACAGTTTATACTCAATTATACACATAGTTTTAAAAGTATCCCATGAGCTAAGAGGCAAGAACAACTTCTAAGCCAAGACTCTAAAGTCTGAGCTACCAAATTACCCGATGAAGCACTGTAGCTCTGGGGGTGTCTCAGGAGACAAGCTACAGAACGGAACACTGACAACACACAAGATGCACCTGACTTTCCGGAATGGGAAATTCTGCTACAGGTGAACTCTAGTGAGAGGTAAAGGGAGCAGGCTGTTACCTGCAGTACGAGCTGCTGCCAGGCGGTTGCCAGAGGCTGGCCATTGCCAATGTTGCAGATGCTCATTCTGTCTGCGGGCTGATTGGCACGCTCGAGTTGCAAGGAGACATTGCGCCGCTCTTCCTCAAGTGCGCGGGTGAGCCGCTCGAAACGAGCTTCTTGCTCTTTAACAGATGCTAAAATGCTGGCAGCAGACCTGATATCATAGTCATCCATGACTGCTTTCAAATGCTCCTGCCTGTTAACTGACCAGGGCAAATGGAAAGGGGTGAGGTAAAAGGTGGGGAGGGCACAGGTCAGAGGTTAAAAATAAAAATGCACATGGTTAGTCACCCTGCTAAAATGCTGATCACTCTAAGAAGCAAACTACAGTGCTCTTGGAAAAGCATTCATCTTTCCATCCATTAGCTTGATTTTAAATTAAAAGTAATTAATCTAAGACTTCCTTGTTCAAAAAAAGAGAAAAATCATATGCTCACCTTGGAGAGAATTTGTATTCAATTCCTTTGATCTTTTTGCTAAAAACTGCTCTGGCAAGGGTTTTCATCCCTCTAGCAAAGCTAATGTCAGTGTGCAAATAATACTGTGCTTAAAAGAAATATAAAAAAAAGATACAGCTTTGGAGGGAATGAGGAACACTCTCACTACAGACACTTGGAATTAGTCTTTAACAGCACGAGAAGATTAACATTTTTAAGGACAGAATCTTCATGGCACAAGAAGACAGTTGCATCTCTTTCTTCCACCCCCTTGCCCAAACTTAACAGACAGTAGCTTGAAAAGAGTTCTCATTTTTAAATTATAGCAGCACACTGTAATATGGAAAACCTTTCTCAATGCAGAGTGTGCAATTGCAGTTGAAATGCGCTTGATGGTTTCAGCCAATGAAACAGTCCTTCATGCAGCTGTTCACTAATAATGCAAATGAAAAAGCCAAAATCAAACATGTTCCACGGAAAACACACAGGACTGCTTTTCTCTCAATGCAGAAAAAAGAACTTGAGAACCAGCTAGATGGGATAGATCTTCTGCCTTATGTCTTCTCTAGCAGGGTTATGAAGTATCCTATTTAAAGCCCTATCTCCAGCTGTATGGTGCATGCAGTAAAACTCCCCATTGATCCACAGATCGGTGACGAGAACATAATTTAAAAATGTTTTTCTAACAATATGGAATCAGCAACAGAATATAAAAATAAATGATGGCTTCACCAGACCTCTTTCACTGAAGTTAAAAAAGTAACGAGTTTACTACTGAGTTACTTAAGGCATCTCTGATATGAGCAGAGGCAGAAATTTTCTCGAGCTCCTGTAATTCAAAAACTGTTCATATTCTGTGCTGAGAGTTAAGTCCTGAGAAACTGTCCCTTGATGTGCTGCCAAAGATTCTTTGTTTTCCATCTATCAACAAGGATTTCCATGAGCACAGATAGTTCCAAACCCTGCTTTCCTGATGCTTTGCAATTCATCATTCAGTGCCTTTAGATGATGCATACTCCCAACTGATGCATTTTCCATGACTCTTAACATTCATCAGATCCCTTTCCTGGGCAGATTCTTTGGTAGCTAATGATAACATGGACATATACTGCTACATTTTCAAAAGAGAAGTATTAGTAGGTATTAAGCTGCATGTTTTCACACAGTTTGTTGGAAACTCCTAAGCAGGCCCGTGGTCTCCTTTCTTTTGTCATATTCAGTTGAAATCATCCAACAGGCCCAAAAGATATGAGGACACAAGTAGCAGACCCAAACCCAATGACATATACCTTGATTTCATAGAAAATAACCTCCCAGTAGCTCTGTGTTCATTGTTAACTCTAATACAGAGTTGCTAAAGGAATCAGGGTTAATATGAAATCATGTTAGGAACGGTGTAAGGATTACCACATATTAATCTCATAGTGTTTACATATAACCATGACCTGAGCCTTTCATGTTTGCAAACCAGTAGGCAGACGTGACTTTTTTCATCTATGCATTGATTTAAGTTCTATTTAGATTCTGAAAGAAAACCAAAAACCACCAAAGGATTTTCCAGATGTCACAAACTAGTCAAAAATAGACCAAGCTGTCAACTTCTGAGGCCTTCCACTAGATTATTAAAAGTCTATCAAACCTGCAGAGACCACACTGGTTTCTGAAAAGGAGAATCACAGCCATCTAAAAGGATAATGTGATTCACAGGAAGTCACAGGAAGACTCATCTGCTCCAGCTCAGTATGATTTAGCCCTGTCACAGTTACACATGAACACAGCCAGACTTTCTGGACCTCAGCTGGCTCATTGCAGCCAACTTGCATGTTTCTGCTTTTGTGCTTCCCTGCTTTTGCACAGATGGAGGCAGCTCTGTTTGTTGTCTCTCCTCCCAGGAGTACAGACATACTCACAGACTCTTTGGAGTGTGAAAGAAGTGGGACTTCACAGACCTGAGCACTAATCCTATTTTGGGAAAAACATACACTGGGGTCAGCATTTCCAATCATATATTCTTAAAGCTCATGGGTTACTAATTATCACTGCCCTCACGCTAGAGCAGAGGAACAGCCTGATGGCCACAGATCCACATGCACCTCACACGACGGGATGCTCCAGGGCCAAGAAAAGAGTCTGGATGTGTCAAGATTAATGAATGGAGACAGGCTCCTTAGAGGCGCTGCAGAGCAGGAACTTGGGTTTCCTCAGTCACTTCCTGCAGGAGCCCATCTTTCAGGGAATTCACTGTCTGCATCTGAAACTGCTCTTCCTCACGTGCAACCATGACACAACACAGAAGCCATTTTTTGGAGGTCCCAGAGGCTGGGTATTCCCACAGACTGATTTCAAAAAGTGAATCCAGGAAGATGATAACCAGATATACCCTACAGTAACTAAATTTAAAACAAGCAGGTTCCCTTTAGAATATATAATGCTATTGGCCCTTCTAAGGAAAAGCATTACCTGTAGTGCATGAAAAATCTAGAAGTCCCTCTTCCAAAGCAGTTGCAGCTTTAATAATAATCACAATTGATGGAAGTATGTAAGTTTCAAGTCACACTCTGAGAATGTGACAAAAATCCCATTCAGAAAAATCTGTAATGAGATATAAGACCTTGATGCCACATGAGAGAACGTAGAAAATTTGGGTTCTATAAATGGTACAAATCTCTAGAGAGACCTCTCTGCGGAAAATACGGTGTTAACCTCCTTACAATCATAAATATTGTGCCTCTTTTCTCTATGCAAGTTAAAACATGGGCAGAAAATAAACTGTATAAATGTTCAGATGTGCAATTAGTGACCATAAAAATCCTAATTGCTATGCAGAAACAGCAGCAGGACCAATAACTGCCTTTTAAGAACTGTTGGACAAAGACAGACGTCTGCATTTCAAATGTTTTATTAGCGGATAAATACTTGCTTGCTGTTGATTGCTCTCCTAATTATTTACCCAGGGTTTCAACAATTTACATTATCAGCAGTCTAGACTAGAGGAGAAAAATGAAAGTACTGACTCATGAGTCAGTTACTCAGGCTGCCACTTGCAATTTGCTACCATTTGTAAATAAATTAAAGTACACTGAAAAGGGTATCAATAAATGAAAATATGAGACCTATAGCAGCCAAGGAAAAATTATTCCTTAGGCTGCATTTCTAAACGAAGCAAAGAGTTGCCTACAGAGTGTCAAAGGCTACGCTGACAGCAGCAAATCTCTCTCCTGCCTACGTGACTCTAAATATATTAGTGTTGCATTAAAGTTACAGCAAAGTAAGAGGTTCTGCTTTTTCTGACTATTCCTATGAAAAACTGATGGATTGAAAGGCCTCTTCTAAGTCAATACAGTTTTATTGCTCAATAAGGATGAAAATCTCCCCAGTACAAAGGGCTGAAATGGGGATCCTTCAGTTCACACCCAAGTTTGGGGCTCTTGGAAACACTGCCATGCCTGGGGTCACTTACTCCATAAAAAAAGTGCATCAACTCTGCACACTAATTTTGCTAATATAGGATGTACCTGATAGTCAGGAGTTTTTGCAGAGCCCTTGAGATTAAGAGGAGTCAAGTTCTGTGAGATTTGTGTACCTAAATCCTAACAGTCCTGCAGAACCTCAAACCCCCTTCATTTTTCGAAGCATTCTGCCTTTCTAAGGCATTCAGGTACTTGAGTGAGCTGCGTTTGGAGAGAGCAGTGTCCTCCAGCCAGCTACAGAACAGCACAGAGGCTCCTCTGAGCAGGACAGGAAGTGGCTCTAGGGGCACACAAGAGATTCCTTGGGTCCAACAGTCTGAATGCTGAGCACAGCTGTCCAACTACTACTCTATCCCAGTTCAGTTCAAGTCTACTGGGTCCTGCTGGCGAGGGATGGTACTACAGTGAGCAACAAGAAGCTTGTACACACAGCAACTCGGCAGCTGTAGGAGCAAACATGAAGGCCTGTGAGCATGCATGCAAGCAGCAGCTATGTGCTTCTACAAGGAAGAAAACCATCAGGATAAAAGCAAAAATAGCGCTTAGGTAATCTATGGAACTGAGGCGTAACACATGCTAATGATACAGGAGATGAGCAGTTTAACATGACTGTTGTCCCCCATGCAACACCAGAAAGCATGCAGTGAAAACTGAGCCATACACACCTAGAGAGGTACCAGAGTCTGAGGGTTAGAGCTGCTGTGACATCACCCACTAAACCTAAAACAGTACAGATAAAGCAGGAGAGCAATCCCAAGGAGAGCCAGCTACGAGAGAGAGGAAAGAGAAGACAGAGTTAGTTAATACGGTATGACAGCTTCTTTTGTGCAGTCATCTCCCAGGTTCTTTTCACTATGATATAAAAATCACTTATTACACTGTTTTCCTCCTAACTTGAAGAAAAAAAAACAATATTCAGAGAAGCAAATCCTGATATTCCTAGCAAAAAAAAAAAAACAAAAAAAAAACAAAAAACCCAAAACACCTTAGTTAACCTGATTTGTTATCAGTGATCAGTATTTGCACCTTTCTGTGAGATTTACTGTTTAATGTCCTAAATCAGGGAGAACTCTGGAATGAGAATGACTGAAAGTTGGAAAACTGGATACTGTAACCAGATAACTGCAAACACAGAACTCTAACATGATGCTCTCAGAAATGAGAAGCTGTTTTAGGCAACGTCAGATGCACAACCTCCAAATGGCTCAAGATCATTCCATAGATCCCTGTTAGAAAGGGGACATTAATTTCTAAAAGATGCTCACTGAACAATAGCTTAAATCCACTTTCTTTGTTCTACCTGTCTCTAAATCTGATCCCGTATGAAACCAAAGTGAAAGAAGCTTTTAGTGTAATCAAGTTTTCTGTGTAATCTATTTTGTCTTAAAACATTTAGCACCAACACTTCTCTGGGTCAGCGACTGCCAATTTAGACCCTGTGTTTGCTGGAGAATGCACAGACTAGAACCCATTTGGCAAAGGCATGTTCTGTGAGGCAGCACAACCAGTCTCAAGCTACTACCACATCAAAAATGCTGCAACCACATGGCATGATATGCAGAGCCAGTACAAACTCAGGCTGCTGGTTCAAATGTTTTAGAACATTTTCAGAGAGGAATGTTGCCCCAGCAGATTTTATGCTTGACCAGGTACTGTCTGCCTTCCTGAAGCCAGCATAAACACATTTTCTTGTGTTTCAGCCAAATTACCAGAAATATGATCCTTTCTTTGTAAGGATCCAACCTCAAAGGGCATGGAACCACTATGCCAGAAAACTCATTTTTTCTTAAACTAACAGAAGTAAATTCTATGCTCAAAACCTACTAGACATAACAAAATTGTGCAAAAATATGCCCAAAGATGAAAAACAGGAGGTAGAGTGAGAGACAGAATAATTCTCAAGTAAATACATTAAGCATAACTCAGTTTTTACAGGCAAAAGAGTAACATTTAGAAAAAAGAACTTTTATATATAGAAAATACATGTAACATATTACAAATAAACTACTTCTCAGAGCTTATGCTGAAATTTATCTTGAGCCTGGGTCCTCTTGTTGCTGCTCTGGTTGACTGAGCTCTAATTTGACCCTTACGTGACAACCTCCACCAATGAATAGCAATGAGGAATTCACAAAGAAAGCTATTTCAATATAGTTCTCTCATAGGCACAGACAGACATACTGTGTTGGTGTCAAAAGAAACAACAAAAAAGCTGGTCAGGGGTTTTTTTGTTCCTCTGGACAGAGGCAGTCTGTGAAATAAGGTTTAAACTGGGGAATGGAAAAGGGTAGAGGAAATAGTAACAGGAAAACTCCCTGAGAAGGAACTTTGGATCTTAAGGACATAGCAATGAACACTGCAGCTCATCAGTTCTATTATTAGCAGAAAAAAATGTCAAAGTGCCATATTTGAGGCTTTACATTAGTCAGGAGCTTCATCTGATCATCAGGAATAATTCTGTAGAAAGAAGTAAATTTGCAGAATATCAGACTGTGATCTGGGTTTAGCAACATCAGCAAAAGAATCCAGACACATCTTTGTACACACAATACACTTCTAACACTTCACTCCAGAATGACTCTGGTCAGTAGCACTACAGCATTTCCAAACTTATAATAATGGTTCTCAGACCATTTAAAAATGATCACTTTCATTAGCCTCTTAATTAAAAGCACTGAAATCATATTATAGTACCATAGAAAAGATACAGTTCTCAGGAAAAAAGACTACACTTTTTTGGTATCTAATACAATCTGTCTCTCTAATTATCAGTGCACATTTAAATGACACCAGTTACCTCTCTACAGCTTCCCTTTGGTAAATATTGCTCATTTCTGCAGTTTGATACTAAGAATTTTTCAGCTTTTCTCCCCAAAACGTCATGCACTGTTTTCAGGGCTCGGTGATACACTGTGTCTGCATAGCTTTAATTAAACCGTAGGTCTGGTTCCCTAATAAAAGACATTTCAATTGCTATACTGTAGTCCCAAATGCAAAGGAAAATAAATTAGAGCAATATAGAACACCTTTCTCACAACTGCATACATATAATAGCATAAATAATTCAGTTTAATGCTCTAAAGTTCAAGTTGAAATATTTTTACAAGGGCAGTTTTTAAAGTAAATGTTTTAACCTATGATTACTTTTACCCAATGTAAAAAACCCCACCCATTTTTTCTTGAAATTTGTCATTTATAGACCAGAAGAGTGTAGCGGCACCTTTCTGAAGCAGAGCTCTTTCTCTGTGGGACCAAAGGACTTGTCTACACTGAGGAGGCTGAACACCTCCATCACAGAGCTCTCATTATGCCACACTGCCTTCGGAGATCAGTGTTTGTGTTAATTAAGCATAAAACAGCAGAGCAAAATGGCATCATGTTACTTCACACCTCCTAAGTGTCCACACCAAGGTTTACTGGGGTATGTGACAGTCTATAAATTCACACTGTGCACTGTTAATTCTCTATGTAAACAAACAATCCTCATATATTTCCAAGTGAGTGCCTAGATGGAATAGCTTTTGTAAAAAATCTTGTAAATACCCAAACACTGGACAAGGCAGAGATGGCAGAATTCTGCCTTCGGTTTGTAGCTGCTGGGTTGGAACGTGGCCATTAGAATCTCTTGCTACTGTTCTATCTCAATATGTGTTAATTCTGCCATTTTAGACACAACCATGAAAATATTAGCATCATTAATAATTCATTCTCTGCATAAAGAGAACTAGTTTTGCACAACTTAATTTCTACTTAGGTACTATAGTTGGGTAGCATTTGGAAGACAGCACTATTATCCCCTTAAGTAACCAGCTGAATGATGTGCACAGAGCTCATGAACAAATTCACACTATTTTGATGATTTCAGCAATTCCATTTGCTTAACATTGTACATTATAATGATCAGGTATCTGTTTACATACCTCCAGAAACTTTTATATTTTACTTTATATTTTCTGTTCTTCTATAGAAGTAAAATGCAACTTGAAAGTTAAAGGTAGAATGAACAAGATCATACTTGGCCTTGGAATAAGAAAAGTAAATTTGCAGCTTCTCAAGCCTCTGACACCTTTTCTTCTGTGTTGGAACTTGCCAAACATGATTGCTACCAGTTTGATTAGTTCATAGGCCGATCATTTTAACACCCCAGAACACATGTCTTTGCATACTAAAACTGCTGCACGTCATTGATTTTTCAAAGGTCTCCCCCACTGAAATCAATAAGGAGTTCTGCTCAAAAATGGATTGCACTTTGTGGTCCTTTTCTGTTTCATGGATGCTCAGGTTTCCAAGTATTCTCCCAGCTGCTTTTAGCAGCTCTATGGAGGGAGCTTCCCCACTTCCCCTGACCCCAGTGTGATTCTCACCCACACCATCAGACCCTGTTCTTCTGCTGTGAGGGGAAAACTTGTGCAAACTTGTGCTGAGTAGAAAATTCCACTATAACTATTTTACTAATCTTTCAAGCAGAGAGGAAAATACCCTTTTGTTTATATGACTGTTAGATAAGATCAGGCCTTAAATGAACTACTGAGGCACAGCTGTCTGCACAGGGCTGTGTGGATGGACTGGGCCTGAGTTCATTTTCAGCAGAAATCCTTCCTTTCTGTAGAGCCTACCTTGCAAGCAGAGCCACCCAAAATCAATACATCTATTCCCAGAATAGGGCTATTTAAATGAGAAGAAGATAAAGATTAAAAGCAGTACAGTTCATAACTCCACTCCCTCGTTCTTTCCCATGTATTTAGAAGCTCGGCTTCATTAATAGACAATCCAACTTGGCCACAAATAAGCCAAACATAAATGAACTGTTATAACCTCATGCAATTACTTCCATACAATGCTTAAAAGAGTTTACTAAACAATATACAAGAATACATATTTTTCTTGGCTTCTAGATGTTCTGAGTTTTGGTACAAGGGCTTTCATTTTAAGAGAAAGGCCACTGATAGGAATGTGTTTGAAACAGGCCATATGTGGGGAACTACAGCTGAGAACAGCCTTATATTTATGAGCACTCTATTTCCATTTCATAAAACGCAGGAACAAGAAGGCAGTGGGCAATTTCCATAGTCAGGCCAGTTTCTCACTGGCAAAACAGAGTAACTGAGATGTTACAGCAAGACTGGAAAACCCTGCAGATGCTCAATAATAACTCTTTCATGGAAGATACCATTGTGCTGTCATCAAACAAATAAATAACAAGATGGCAAGTAACAAAGCTGAGGTCAGCTCTGCAATCAGGCAGCCTGATTCACCCATTCCAACTGCCCCCATAAGGTGTCAGCACACAGTGTATTTAGGCACCACATGCAGTTAGGAAGCACATTTAAACTAAGAGCCATTAGGCAGAAAATTGTCCTTTCACTACTCATTTTGAGAGGAAAATAATCCAACTGTGACCCCACAGAACAGTGAGTGTTTAAGATCAGCAACAGATGTGTCAAATGACTTATCCCAAGCATGAGGAGTTAATTGATGCTATAAATAGCACTCTGCAGACGAAAAAAAAATCCACTTAATTCTAGTATCCAAAGCACACAGTCTATCTTTGCTTATCAGTAAAACTATTTTCCTTTAAAGAAGTGGCCTTGGGTATTTTACATGTAGATTAACATAGAGAGATAATTTGATTTCAGGCTATTGAGAGATTTCCTTCCTTTTATGTTTCAGAAGAACAGGGCTGCATGCAGCTAAATGAGATCCATAGATTACAGTAGAAGAAAGGCTAATAAAACTGCACAGCTACATTCTTGGGTAATAACAAATGCTTTTTAATTCTAGGGCTCCAATTTCGGGGTTTATGAGGGCATTTCCAATTACTACTTTTAAGAATAATGCAAATAAATGCATCAAATGAAAATAGATCCTTTAACCCATCTGAATCAAATACTTACTATCTCCCATAGTATTTTATGCCAATAAATAAACTGGCATTGATATTAAAAAAAAAATCGCAGTTGTGAAGTGTTCAGAGCAAGCATCCTCTCTGGTTTTTGACCTGCTTTCAGGAGAAAACAAAAAAAACAGACAAAGAAAATGAAATAAAACAAAAAACCACACAGCCACCAAAAAAACCCAACCCTCTTGTTTACCTCTCACAGCCATATCTAGTGGGTTGTGTGGCTGCTCCATTGCTCCACCAGGCAACTGAACACATCAGTATAAACAAGAAAGAACATAATGTCAATATTCGTGTTTAATTCCTGAAGCTACTAAATCAAATTAATTTTATTACCTGCTTACCAACCTATCCTATTGCATTACTCTCCCATATTTCAACTTTACATTGCTTTGAACCAGCAACAGTATCAATGAAGAGGAGATTAAAGCAAAATAAAGAGAAGGAAGAAAGAGAACGAGACCCACTACCTCTAATGCCCCTCAGTAACATCTGTCTCATTCTAAATCCAGTATTTTTTTTTTTCACCAAGCTTTGTTTGGAAGCCTGAGGCACTGAGTAAACGTACTCTGTTAGACCGAAATTATCGATCTGCTTTCCGCAATGGTAGATGCAGAGCAGACCCTTCACTACTTCAGCATCTGTAAATTTAAAATGCAATCCAAGTTCATTTCACCCTTGTAAGTTTAGGATGCAATCCAAGTTCATGCTGATTAACACCACAGCTTTTTAGTATTACAAGGCAAACATGCATTTGAGAACTAATAAATAATTTCTGAGCAAAATAAAAGTATTTAACTCATCTGATGTCTTGAATAATCATTTGATTCATGCATAAACATATAAAAGCAGGAAAAATAGATACATTTTAATAAGTCTTGGAGAAAGTCATCATTCCATATGATGCATTTTGGCACACAGCATCTCTCAAGAAAACAGTCTTTGTTACACACTGAGAAAACATCCTGCTCCAGCAAGGTGCTGACTGTTGAGGGGCAGAATCAATGTCACAACAACTGCCCGTTCACCTCTGTGGTTTCCAGGTGCAAGACATTGCTGAGTCCTCAAGGCAGAAATCCTCATCCCTGAGAACCATTTTCTATTCTATTAGCCAAGAATATTGGCTTCTGTGGGGTTAAACTGACAGTCTAAGTAGCCCTCAGAGAGTACTATCCAGGATATGCCTGGTTCATATCAATGGGTAAATCAAGATGCCATAGTAACCCCATTGATTAGTCCAGACTCAAGCGTTCTTTACTCATTCAGATCTTCTCTTGCATGAAACAGAAATGCAGTACTGTGCTTATACTCCCAAGTGTTACATTCATACATTGATCAAAACTTATTTTTATTACATCACTGGAAGTGGCAATTTTCATGACTAAGATTCATGTCTTTATTATAGGAGCTTTTTATTCATTGGCTTGTAGCTCTTATCAAAATTTAAACATTTGGGCTGAAGTTTTCCCTGAGAGACCTTTCCTTCAGGGTGAATTTCTCTTTTAGGAAAACTTCAGCTAGAATAATTTAATTGTTTCTCCTATCAGTTAGGGAAATTTCTGTGCAAGTTTCTTCCATTAGTGGCTCTGCAGACACAGTTAAACCTATTACCATCAGTCAGCAGCCCTGGGGCTGCCAGCACAGCTCAGGGATGTGAGGTCTCCCTGATTCAGCTCTGGATGCAGCTGAAAGCCTGGCAGGGGCCACCACAACCTTGAACAGGCAACATAGCAACACCCATATGGAACCTCCAGAGATTCTCCCTTCTCCCTTCCCTCTTTTCCTGCATGGAAAACCTGTTCTGAATCTGACCTTCTCTAAAGCCTCCATTTCGACGGGACAAGCATCACATTTAAACATCATCAGTGCTGAGGTTGACTCTGACAGGAAAATCAGCAGGACTTGGAGAAATTTCTGGATTTAGGGGATCACTATCAATCATCTTTTGGACAGACCATTTTCTTCCAGACAGCTATATTTAGAATCTGACCTCACCCCTTCCAAGCCTATTCTGCATTTAATACTTTCTGTTGCTTATATCACTCATCAAGAATATTTCTTATTTTCAGGAACACTTATCACTACTGCTAATTACAGTTGTTTAGAAGCAGAAATATTAGAAGCAGTGATCTTACAGATCACTGAAGATCAGCTCCAAAAGCCAACTTCCTATTCAAAACATCCCTTTTCAATAACCATTCTACTGATAACTGTGCTGAGTGGGAAAAACAAAAATTTTGCTTTAACTGCCTAATTACTTCAAATGTTTAAAGCAAACCTGTATTATACAAAAATTTAAATCCTGCACTGTATAAATAGGAATACATTCCAGCTATATTATAAACAAACAAGTCAGACAGTAAATCAATGTAAACTCTGCTGAGAATCTTTCCTACAAATAGCTTTCAAAGTTTAAATGGGCTATTTATTTCCACAGAACTTTTTGGTTTGACATATATAAAAGGAACAATTTTTAATCTAAAACCAATCAAATGAAAATGGAAAGAACTCTATAAAAATCAGTAACACAATACTTGTTATTCAGAGGATTATTTTCCAAGAATGCTTGGCTAGAACTACAATCCACCTACACAGAGAAAAATAAAGCAGTACACAGAAGGGAGCAGTATTTCAGGAAAATAAAAAACTGAGTACTTCAATATTTAAACCCATTATTCCATATAAAGTTCCCAGATCCAAAAGAGACACAAAGTACTGAGGTGAAATCAGAGCAGCTGAAAATGCCCGTGGTCATCCTCTAAGCAACCAGAGGACTGACCTTTTGATGCCAAGAAGGGCTAAGACAAAGTTGGCAGGGAGGGCATGTTGAGAAGACACAATCTAGGAGTCTGACCCTTAACTTGCAGAGAGGGGTGGGATACCAGACATAACCACAGCCTTTCATGTGGCTTGTTCAGGTACAAGAAAAATCTTAGCACGAGTGGAGAACAGGGAAGTGAATGCTTACAGTGCTCCTGCTGAAAATGTGGCTATAGGAAGAAGTCAAACTGAGACATCTCCTGCTCTGTCAAGGGTAGAATGAAGCTAAATGAGGATTTCCATGGTAATAGGAGAAGGGAGACATGGATCAGAGATGGTATGAAGTCACAAAAAAGACTACCACCCCTGTTTCCCTCAGCTACCACTTGGTTTTGCCAGTGCCTCAGCTCTCAAGGGGTTCCTGACCCAGTTCTAGTTTTAAGATCTGAAGAAGGTATTCCCTTCTTTCTGCTCCAGAACCATTCTACCATTATTTTAAACAAATTTTAGTAAGACTTCAATAGCATGCAAACTAAAGAATTTCTGAGAGGTGTAAAGACAATTTAATAAAAGGACTTAAGAACATACATGACAAAGCAGCAAGATACTTGAGAGACTTAAACAACTGCAGAAACACAGTACCTTTTATAGTGCCCCTTTCTTGCAGTGGCTTTAAGATGGAAATTCTCCCTTTGTTCAATGGTAACTCTGTAAGAAAAACAAAGAAACAAAGACATTTTTATTCCATCTAGGAGAAGTAGGAAGAAAGGATTATTTTTAAATGACTGATAACATTTACATAATACAGTGGAACTCTGTTAGTTGTGCATCTATCCCCTCAGTTCCCTTTCCCTCCCTGAGTCATGCTGGTGTACAGAAAAAGCATTACCTCCAACATCTATACCATCATCACCCCAAATCCCAAGAAACTCCCATAGAACTGAAGAGCAGAAAGTAAACTCCATAAAAAAGAGCTCATTTGACCAATTAGCCAACCCTTTGGATTTCTGTCCCAGTGCCACCCATATGTGTATATATCACACATTCCTAAACTTAGGATTCAACCCAATACATATTTATTTCCCCGTTAATTCATAGATTTAAAAGCCAAAATTGCTTCCCTCATAAGCATACATCACAGCATTTTCAGACATCCAGGTCTAAATGCCATCTAGTGGCTCTAAAAATGTCAACTGTGGCTCAATAGATACACACACATCTTGTTTGACATTTTTTTCTTTTAGCAGCAAGAAATAAGAGAAATTAGGGTAGGCAGACATTCACCTTTGAAATTCAGCAGAAAGAACCCAACACTTTTCAACATCTTTTTTTTTTTTTTCAAGCTTCATGCAGCATTGCCATTGCAGCATATCTTAGCAGTTTCTCTTACAGTTAACAAGCAGGACTGTATTCCCAGTCTCCTGTTCTCTTTCCAAGACCAAGAACATTCCAAGTAGCTGATTCCTGCAGATCACCTTTGCTGGGTTCTAAAGTTTACCCATAAATCAGACTTGCCACTGCCCTTGCACTGCCATCCTGACATGTGGCTGCCTCACCAAACCCTTCCTCACTGCTCCTCCTTTGCCTGGAAGGTGCAGTAAAGCCAAATTAACATATGAGTGGTAAGTAAGGAAAAACACTTTAACTCTGCAGACTCAGTTTAACCAAACAGGTGCTCAACCAGAATTATGCACCTCGGATATGAAGGGTTCTTTGAAAAAAGAAACCTTTTAACCTTTTAACTTTTTCTCATAACAAGAATATGACTATCTCCTCTAAGTGAGCTAATTTTATGCATTTTATTAAAATATTGCCCATTTTTAAGCCAGAAAGAAATAATTATTTACATTTAGTGGCACCTGGAGCAGACAAAAAATACTGTGAAAACATTTCCCTTGATTTTTCTTTCCTCCTCTTCCACCTCTACTTTTGTTGTGGATTCAAAGTCAAGATGACAAGCTGCTTAAGGCTTGGGACACCCTGGGTAAGACCCAGTTCCACTACAGCATTCATGTACAGCTGTGGGCTACCAAATCTTTTCTTAGCTCACAATCTGGGAAGAAATGGCATTTGCCTATTTCACAAGGGCTCAAAAATATGTATATAAAATACCACAAGCAATCAGATACACCAACACTAGTGACCATCACATGCGTGTAGCCCGAAACTTAGTGCTGATTATCAAGAAAAAACTGCTTGTCTTTTCAACACAAACCTACTTGTCCCATTTCATTCTTTGAGCAGAGTATTTGTTAAACCAGTGACAGTCCCTAATGTGCTGTCTGGGTTATGGCAAACACCTGGATCATATAATGCTGTACTCACACGGGTGCAGTCCAACTGCCATTGCAAACTGAGCTTTGGTTTATATGGGCTGGTGCCAACTGAGAGTTTCAGCTCCAAATGCTGAGAAGCCTGGAGGTTGCTGAGGCTCATGGCTTTAGTGCAAAGTCCCCTTTTCAGCCCATAGTTGCTGTCTGTTTGATAAAAT
>VXBA01000861.1:2541137-2627923 GCA_013399895.1 Serilophus lunatus | reverse complement strand
GAACCCACCAGCTTGGACCACATTACATTTAATAAAACACCTGTGCTTCATTACAAAAATGCTGCTTCATTCTAGTGATATACTTTTATTGCTGATTTTAATCAAGTATCTTACAGCTCTCAAACAAGAAAGGTGGAGAAAAACCTGTAATGTCTTTTCAGATTGCTTGTTATCTCTCACTTGTAACTAATTACCCCAGTCACACTGCTAGAGACTGATTGGTTTTATGTTCACTCGCCAAGAAATTACTAAAAAAAAGAAATTACTAAAAAAAAGAAATTAGACAATTAGTCTCTAGCTATAATAACTAATTAAGATAAATATTTTCAGAATAAGAACTTAACAGAACATCAAGGCACTGACACTGCAAAAATGTCTGGGAAAGTAAAGCATCTATCAGCACACCATTTCTTGCCAGTCAGCAAGTTCCACAATTGCATCCCAACCACATTTCATTCTTGTCCTACTCCAGTGAACATAATTAGTTATTAAAACTTCTTTCTAGCATGGTGAGACTGTGAGTAGCTTGTTGGACTATAGGAAAACTTAGGGACAAATTTTGATGCTGCACCTTTGCAAGTGTGTGCACCACTAAGAGATCAGTATTTTTACACCACCACCATGATGGAAAGTACTGTCACAACCAGGTCTACCCTTCTTTTGTCCTAAAGTCTTGTTTTCCATCATCAGCTAAGCCTGGATTGTGCTGGTAAGTAATTGACTCCTCACATCTTCTTGGTCCCTTATTCAAAAAGCTTCTGAACATGTACCCAAGTTGTTGAAAACAACTTTCAGGGCAGTCAGTTGTGTGAGGAGCAGATTTCAGACAGGTACAGCTCAGTAACTCCACTGGATTTGCTTGGCCTTTGGCTCACACTGTGCCAGTCTCATTATCAGTGACAAGGAGCCAGTGTTACACAAACCATGACAAACACATTCTGGGGCACGGAGCAGATCCTTCGCCTCTGCATAGAAATTGGTGCAATTAACACTGCCAAGTGTGAGGCAAGTACCCTAGTCCACAGTAAAGGAGACAATAAAATGGCACAGATAGACAAGCAGACTACTTTTCAATTCAGCTGCAATACTACTGGAAGCATGCACTGCAAAATCCTGCCCAGGGCATTGAATGAAAAGCTTTTATTTTTGGCTCTGTCACGCAAATTACCTTCTCTGTGGCATTTCTAACATTAAAATAGCTAATAAAGAATTTGGATGATGTAATTTATTTGGTAACAGAGAAATTACCTGCACATTCATTGCAACAGCCCTCATTGCACATTTACAACCCAACATCAGCCTTAAGAAACTAGTTTCTCTCACAGCACTGTAACTCTAATTACCAGCAGCTACACCAATGGAAGAGACCACTGGAAAAGAGCTCACTTGCTCCCATATTAATTTATCTGTACATATTTTGTCTTTCTGATTGCAAAAAGTTGATACTCTTCAATTGTATGTTTTCCTTGGCAGGAGCTTTGTCAGGAATAAATCACCAGAAGTTTAGGCAGAGCTCAGTAGCATTCTCTGAGCTGTATTTTGCATCTGCTGTGATGTACTTTTCTTAACCAAGAGACAAGGAGGTAAGGAGAAAGAATTTTTTCCCTAAGCACCTTCTTGTTTCACCTTTTATCTTCATTTGCTAACCTGCTATTTTGTTTCACAAAGAAATGTAGAGAATTCTGACTGACAAAGCAAGTCTGCTTTTATGTAAGGCATCAGATGGCAAACATGAGGTACCTACCTCACACAACTCAGTGCGTGGGTATATACTCTGTCACAACTTTCCTCAAAACATATGAAACAGTCATAGGAAGTGAAGTCTCTGCACTTAAAGATGTGATGCAAACATAGCTACCACACCACACTCTGAACAACAGCTACCCTGTACACTCATTATGAGGCTTTCCAGGAAAGAGGCAGACTATGAGCTGTTTGATATTCTAATATTTACACTCAATTATCTCTAGAAATTTATTTAAAACAGCATTATTTTTGTGCTACTTAGGAGCTCCAAGTTCCCTTATAAACTCCTACTCGTTCTTATTTAGAGTGTAAATCAGCATGTTAACATCAAGCGAGCAACCATTAACCAAAGCAGCTGATACAAATGCAGACAAAGTTCGGACAGAAGCAGTGGCAAAATGCCCAGAAAGTTCCAAACCCCGTCTGAACAGCTCAGCCAACGTGGAGAGTATACACAGACCTTTCAAAATAGATGCATTGGGTAATTGTTACTGCCTGTAAATCTTATATAAATATTAAAAAAGCAGTAAAGAGCCTATGCATCAGTACACAGACATGTCACAGATAAGAACTGCAGCTTTTTAAAATGTCAGGACTGAAAATGTACAACAGCCTATAAAATGTCATTCAAGTCATTACATGCTAACAGTGAACAAAATTATTTATTAAGGAAACGACGGCTGAACTAACTTTGGCAAACCAGATGCACCCATTTCCTCCAGTGCATTAGTGTGTTGATAAAGACATGGCATATTAAAAGAAAATTTATGACACACAGAACTACAGAAGCCAATGTATAGTGATTCACTTCAATGTGCAAAATTAAAGCTAATCCCTTCTTCTAAAGGAAATGTCACAGACTTCTCTGTGTTCAGTAAATTAATATTTATAAGCAGCCCAGACAGTTTAATGTTTTTAATGTAGGACTAAGATTTTCTCCTAAACGTCAAACAGAGAAGTTTCATTAAAACAGCAGTTTCTTGATTGCCACAAACCTAAATGACAGTATTTCCAAGATTTGTTTTCCATCATCTCATACCAATTAGCAACTGTATACAACTGGGACATTTGCAAAATCCACCAAGTAGCCATGAATTATACATTCCTAACTCTTTAAAGTTAATGCATAATGATCTTCTTATCAAGAGCCTCCTGACAGTTGCTAGCACTATTTTCCTAATATTTCTCATTGTAAACAGACACCTAGGAATGGAAAAACCAGGTATACACAGTCTAGTATCACACAGGTGCACATATATATGTAATAAGGGAGACTTCCCCAACACCATTGTTTCAAGAATTTACATAGCAATAAAACCATAGCTGAACACCTTTTATAAAAAAAACGTAATTTAATATTTTACAGCCTAATACACGTAAGAATTCATCACACCTAATTAAATTAAAATGCAGCACTTGATCACCTTTTATGGAAGTTTTGAAAGGAATTTTGTTACATTGCATGCTAATATGGAGTTTCATTTCATTTAGATGATGAATTACCTAATTTTGTTTTCTGGTATACAAAGGATATCCCAATCAGAGATGGGAGAGAGCATTCATGGGGGAATCAAACTCACCTTTTATGTATTACAGAAAGAGGATACATATATTCATTTAAATGAGAGGCAAAGGTGATCTTCCAAAATTTTATAATGAAGTTTAATCTTGAAAAAAAGACTAAAAAAATTAATCCTGGTTTTAGTGATAATACATTAGTGCCAGTGAAGTTCAGGACAACTGTGGGAAACTGGCTGCAGCTGGTTACACTCCCTGGGGGAGAAATTCCTCTCCCAGAATAAGCCAGGCCCAGTTCTGTAATCACTGCTGGGACTGTTTTGTCCGGATAGAAATTGCACACTTAGGCCAGTAACTAATTGTAAATAAAATTCCAGAATAATTTTTTAATCTAGGTCGAATCATTCACCTGAATCACTCACCATATACAAACTTCAGCAAGTATTTTTACTTTGCAAGGACTGGCAATGAAAAATTACTCCTCTTTCAAAAGACATTTGCTGAAGAATGTTGCACTTAATACAGATTCTGTCATAAGAAGTCAATCAGTAAGATTAATTCACCATTATGTAAGATCTGAGTACAGGCTTAATTTTTTCTTGTAGGTTTTCCAACGTTATATCATACAAACTTGTCCAACTCCAAATGTAGCTTAACTAATTCTAAAACTAATAAACTTGAATTTGTGTAAGAATTGTTTTAGATTTGAAAAAGTGCTTTGCATTGAGACTATTTTCTAAATAAACCAGTGGTTTCTAGTTACTAGTAACTGCACTGCTGTTATTACTAAGTACATTACACAGTGAATTTACATGACGAAATTTAATTTTCACATTTCCGAGTGATATAAATACCACTGAAGTCATTTTAAAAATATTCATGTTCAGTGCCACCATTCACAACCACAAAAATCATACTAATCTTTGCTTATTGAAGCCTTTTAAGCTCAGTATTACACCACTTCTCAGCCAGTCAGAAAGTCCAAGTAACAGTCAAACTATAAAGAGCACAGACTTCTCAAAGCAAGCTGGGATTTGTAGCTGTGAAGTATACTAAGGAAACCTTTATTCACCATTTTAATTCAAAAAAAGAAAACTGCCATTTGCACTCACTACTGTACTCACAGAGCACAGACCAGCTGCTCTAGAAGAGCACAGTGCTGTCCTGGTGTCGTGCTGGTGACAGCCCCCAGCAGCCCTGTGCAGCCAGCACTGTCACACCTGTCTGTGCTGCTCTGACAGCCTCCCAGTGGGGCAATGATGCTGCATTGGTGCCACTGGCCAACATCTCCTGCCCTGCCAGTTCCACTGGCAGACATTCAACTCTGAACAAAAGAAGCTACCAGATACTTTATCAAGCCAGGAAATGTTTTACCAAACAGATGTGCTGGGAATACGTCCAGTTCTTCCTGTGCCCAAATGGAGAAGAAAATCAGCTTGAACGAAACCTTAACTAAAAATATTTTGTGAATAAAATCATAGGGTTTACTGGCTGTTAGGGGTTAGATTCCTTTTTGGGAAATTTTCCCAATACCACCATGATGCTGGCAAACTGAGGAAGGGAAAAAGGTAACCCAACTAAGCCAAGGACAGAATTCCTCAGCAGGTCTGGAGGTGGGAGACCATTTTCACAGAAAACTATGGTAAGTCCTGTACAAATCTGCAGAAATCATAACACTCTCAAGGGTGTACCTAGATGAGTTAAAAAACATAGCATGTCTGTTTGACTTACACACCAATTACATATATTCTATTTAATTGTGCAATAATGTATCAATCTGTCTTCGTTGAAAAAAAAAAAAATCATAAATTCTGTTTATTAACAATGACCTGAAGGGAGAAGTCCCCAGTGTGAGAGAAAGTAAGATCTCTACTCAGTCATGCACATGGAACAGTGTAGCATTACCACAGATTAAGATCACTAAAATAAATTGCTTCAATAAAGCAAACGAAAAATTAAAGGTGAAGTACTGTAGCAATCTAAAACAAAAAAGAACTGCCAGAGACAGATATAAATAGCATCCACACTTACTGCTCTATGAAGGTAAAAGAAATGCCTAGGAAGACCATCTACGGATAGAAGAAATCAATCACTTGCAGTTGGTATAGATGAGAGCTTAGTAACCTTTCCTCGCAAACTGGGAACTCACACACAAAGCTAGGACAGCTTAGGAAGAAGGAAATACAATTAATATTTCTATTCCAAGTCCCAGAACACTTACCAGCTGCATGCTTCACTTTAATGCTCTCAGGCTACTGGGCAGTCAGAATATTCAGGCTATTTAAAGATACACCAACTTATTCAAATACTTGGCTACAGTTTTCTCAATTCCCAGGACAAACAAAAGCAGCTAAAGTGTGCACTATTAGCTTCCAGAAGTATGTGTTCCCACATTTGCATAAAGGTTATGTAAGTAGCAATAATCTTACACTAATTGAAGCATGGTAAATATATATATTTATTAACAGAGCTTGTTTCCTAGTGCTTTCAGTACATAAGTTTAATGATCACAGAATCATAACAGTTTCCTGGGTTTAGTCTGGTCTTTAAACACTGAAAGAGTTCAGCCTCTTCTTTTAAAAGGATTAAAAACATGAAAGCAGAGAAATTTGGTTATCCAGGCACTTCTCAAGCAAAATTATCTGCTATGACACAGTTTCCTTTTTTTCCTTTTGTTACAAACCTGCTGTAAAGAAGCTGAAACACTTATTTTGACCTACAAAAATATATGTAATCTCCTTGTTTTGTATTTATCTTGCTAATTTCAAGTAACTTCTTGTTGATTTTCTAAGAAATATTGGGTGGATGTGCTAGAGAAAACCTAGCCAAGAAAAGAGCGTTGGGATTCTGAAACAGTACAAGCCAGTATTTAAAATAGAAAAAAAAAAAAGTAGGGGGGTGTAAAATTTGGCAATTACAATAGATTGGTTCATCTAGTTCAGTGACAGCTTGACCTCAGAGTCCCAAATACTGTGTTTTGTTACTAATGGAGACACAAAGAAGAGATCAAAGATGCCTCTGAAAGGCCAAATTAACCAGTATAGTATTGAAGAGTAGAGCACACGTTGGAAAAACCCTCGCAGTGGAATAGGCTGACACCAAATAAATTTGTGGGTGGGAAGAACACAGGAACACTGGCAGGGAAAGCGCTCAGGAGATCCACATATTCTTGTCAATAGAACAGCAGTGCCAAGTGTGAACTGGCATTGGGAGCCTGTGCCAAGTGCCTTTGGAGCCGACCCCAGAGAACTGTCAGGAGCCCCTGAATCCCTGTATTTATCCCTCCTGGTGTACATATTTCATGTGGCTGATGTGGTAAGTTGCCTGGACAAATATTTGAGTGCATGAAGGAGCAATGGGCTAATTAATGTTGATTAATAGTTTTGATATATGATTTAGTGAGACAGAAAACTTTCTTTGTAGCTAGGTAGAGGAAAAGTAAGCAGGAAAAAAAAAAGACGTGCCAGCATGGAAACAAGGAAAATAAGGGGACCAGTGAAGAAAGCACACACTGAGTCTGCTCTGCAGAGCTACTGCTGCTCAGGAAAGGGAACAGGTAATTACTGGAAGAGAACAACAGGTAAACAATTCACATACATTTGCTCCATGCTACAGTTCCTGCTATTCATGTTGATAGTAGTATTAATACACATTGCTGGTAAGAACAGTAAGCATGGAATAGCATTGATTTAAAATTTATGTATTTATCTGTATAGATTTGATACATCTGTTGAATCAGTTTGTCAGTACCACACAGCCTTTCTCCTTTTGCTCACAAAAAAAACTCAAGAGAAATGAGAACATATGAGGTCACAGAAAGTAATAGTGGCACAGCATGTGAAAATGTGGACACACCAGACTCTTGATTTCTCTGGTCTCAGATGTCATTGAGATCTCATGCCTTGCACAACCTTTCTTGCAGTTTAGGTTCCCAGAAATGGAGGAGGAGAATGGGGAGTAACACAGCCTGGGAAACAACAGACCAGTAAAAAGGTAGCAGATCTAATTTTGCATCTGCCAGCCTGGACAGTGTCCTCATGAAAAACACCAAAAGTGATAAAACTGATGAACAGGCCTGACCACCAAAACCACAGAAGCAGTAACTCCACCACACAAGTCTTGTTTGCATCTTAAATATTTATAATCTGCAGATTTAAGAGACATGATATAGCTGCACATCTGTTCTTTTAATCTGAACATGTGCCTTTTAATGGAGGCAGCCAAGCAACTGCAGATCCCACAGTCTCAACACTTGTGTGGGAATGTGTGAGCCGCTCCAGCCCAATTCCATCATCAGAGGGCTGTGCCAGACCAGGAACGTTCAGATGCTGATTCTCTTCTCTCTCATTTTATTATTCCTCCTGAATGATTCAGTGATGTCTCTCATTGCAGCAAAAATGCAACAAAGGATTGAGGAGGCTAAAAACACTGGCCTCAAAAAACCCTGTTACTTACGAGAAAAAGAAGATATATTCCATACAAGTACCTTGGCAATCAGCAAGATATTTTGATTTTAAATCTCAGTGTCACAAGCATCAGGTATTTCTCAGATCTCAAAACATACAGAAATTAAACTGGTGCAACCAATATAGTATCAGGTAACTACAACATATCAGACTTACGAAATTGCACCAAAAAAAGCCTTGTCTGAGAATTGCTAGAATCATTGCAATGAACGAACAAATAATATTTTACTTGAGGTCAAAAAAATAATCACCCTTAGTAGTCTGAAAAAAATGTGCAAAGCTTCTATGTATTAAGCTGCTCGTACAATGCTAATAAATCTCCATGATAAAATTAAATAAGGTACTATTCCCTCTAGGCCTCATCTAAGTGCTATTGTTTTTGTCCTTTAGAAAGGGAGATGGCCTTTTCCATGTGTCTAGAGGCCATCCAGACACTAAAAGAAAGTACAAAAACAAATATACTCTCTACTGAAACCCTATTAACCTACTTTGGTTAACAGTACGAGAGTTTTAATAATAAAAATCAGTTTATGTTATTAAATATTTTCATTCACAAAAACACCCATAAATTTTTGCAAATTTAAGTAAAGTTACAGCTTATATTTTCTTAGAGGTGGTATATAAGTAACCTTACTATTAAAAACCCTAATCGGCTCTCTCACTGTTAACCATGCACAGCCCTGTAAGAAGGCAACAGGAAATTAGATTGTGGAGGAACTATGTAATTTCACCCTAAATGTTAAAGAAATCACTAAACTCATGGAGGTTTAAATCAGTAAGAGAATAAAAATCCACTTTTAGGTGTGATCAAAATTTAAGGCTAAGGCCTCAATAAATCTTATTTATTGTGCTGTGTTCACTGATGCTGAGACCTACAAATTGCAGCACCTTTGCTGGTGAAAATCAAAACCCAACATACTTTTCATAAGAAGTTGTTTGTGGAACAGGAATGAGCTTTCACTAGGTCTCTGGGATTTACAGTTTTGAAGGGCAAATTTTAATTGTATGTGTGTCAATCATAAACCCATCCAATTGTCATGGAAACACATAATCAGAAGAGTCAAATGATTAACTTGGCTGCTGAAACAGAAGTTTTATTGCTGCAATTCACTGAAACTCTCTGGTTTGCATATACAAAGCCGAAGGGAATGGCCATGCTGTTGGACACAGTGCTCTGCCAAGATTTTAAATGGATGTGGTACTTAAATTCTTTGCAGAAAACATGCATTATTCTGATTGTTTTTAAGCTAACAGCATGTTATAGGGTAAACTTCCATTCTGTAAGACTCCTATGTTTTTGTCCACCTTCAAACATGACTAATTAAGTTAATTGAGTCAATTGAGAATTTGAAGTATAAGCAAGGCATACCATACTTAATAAACTGCTTTGACAAGTAAATTATCTGATTCTATTATAACAGAAATTAATGTCCTATCCCTATGGCTTTGACAACTGATTTTCCAAGTACTCACAATGGCTTTTCTAAATCAAAAAAAAACCACTTACTTGGCTAGTATGCCATAAAAACCTGCCTTGTGATCCATAATTATGGCTTTCTCACAACAAGATGTTGCCTTGGAGGCAGGGCAATGCTACTCCTATTGTTTGGCAGACTGGGAGTGAAACAACCAGACACCCAGTTCCCTCAGTGCAAGTTCTCAGTACCAAATTCTTTAAATCCTGACTGATTGTTGAGGAGTTGGGACAAATTCATCTATAGTAAAACAGAAAATCAAGTAACACAGGAAACTTACAGGAAGCCTATAACCCTCCTTGCAGCTCTTCCCAGATCTTCCTATTTTTGTCTTCTTGTCTCTGCATCTTTCAGACTGCCCTGAACTCGAGATATTCTTCTCCCTCTTACAAGCCTATAGACTCCATCTTCTGCTTTTTTTATCCAGTCTTTGATTGGGTTATCTGTTCTTTCATCAATATCGTAAATAAATTACAGAAGGAGCATGTATTTTTTAGAAGCTGATGATCACAGGCTAGTCAGCAACTGAAACTAAAAATGCCAGATTCCTTATTTATACACATTCACCATGCAGCACACACAAAATAGCAGGTGTGTTCCTTGCTGCACACAGATTGCATAGAGTTGTCTGCTGCAATGTCACATTAACCTTCAAATCCTAAACAATTGTTTTAGCCCCTGAAAGAAATCTGTACAAACAACGCTGTAACAAAACCCCACCCTTCCAATGGGCTGCACTTACTGATGCTTTTCAAAGTAATTGAAATCACAAATATGATGAGAATGCTTGGTCCTTAATATCTGTAATGACAATCATCCAAAAGGAAATTATCTAGACTGACTGTGAGCTCAGTTTTACGAGCTGGCTGTTGTAATAGGTATATATAATTAAACATAGTAATTTATATGCATATGTAAACTGGATACAAGGGAGCTGTCACGAGCACAGAATTCTAGCATTTCTTTTTACATCTTCATTTCTCAGCTGCACCCAAGTCCACACTTGTGAAACACTAAGAGGAATTTGAAGAATATGAAGTAACATCTATGCATGTCTGAAGGGTAGCATCTACCCCTCTGGTAAAACATTAATGAAAAGAGAAAGATAACTGCATTATAGAGAGGATTTTACACAGGACAGGGGTAAACAGCATCTCCAGATTCCAGCTTTACTGAACTGAAAGCATGAGTTGTATCAGCCCCTTTTAACCCCTTTTTGAAATCAGTCAGTCACACCAGAAGCAAAACAACCAAATCATCTCAGTCTTGCAGTACTCCAAACTAACAATTTGGAAAGCCAGTGATCTCATTGAATTATGTGGCACAGTCCTCTTCATAACCTCCAGCCTTCTGTCAGAAAAGTCAACTCTAAAGTTGCAAATCCCTACAAAAAGTCAAAATTCTGTCTGTTGTCAATAAAACAAGTATGCTGAATTTGCAAAAAGCAGAAGAAATTTTTTAACTCCATTCATCGGTAACAACTTAATGAAATACCACCATTAAGACCATAATGCAAATATTATAGAGCTTTTCAACTTTGGACTTCAATGTATTTTCCAAGGGAAGTAAAGTTATCACCAGTAATTACTATTGAGACACACAGTTATGTATCCAAGGTAAAATGCACAGCAAAGTCTGGGATTCAAAGGAATTTTTTCTTTCGTATCCCTATTCCAATTCTTTGATCACCATGCTGACTCCTAAGAATAGGGTAGCTCAGAAGGGAACCTAAAATATTCCATTAAGACCCAAGCTTGGAGATAGCAGCACAGATTTCCACATGCAATTATGATTTCCTGCGCATGAGAATCAGTGTTCAAACATCTTTGAAGTTCAGAGTCTCTGAACATTTATTAACATTAGTCCTCCTTAGCTGTAGAGTTTGGATGCATGTGAGCAGCAGCAGTGCCCTGGCCTGCTGCCTGCACTGCCTGAGCAAACAAACTGCAGCTGGAGATTTTAACTTCCACATCTTCAGTGGAACTATGGCAAACATACAGGCTTACACACACTAATGACTCTGCTTCAAATTACAGCAGTGCTGCTGAAATATTACATCAATTTAGAAGAGGAACAGATTTCTTTTCATGCAGTTTCCACGTATCTTTAAGCCTGGCTATTTCTCTTCACTGTACGTAATATTCTTTGTAATTTATAGAAACTCCAGTGATTTTTTCGTATTACAGAAGTTAAAAAGATCACATCAGAGTATTAATTGTAAAATTAAACACCTTTAATTTGCTGTAAAAGAATTAAACTACAGAAACTCTCCAGGCTAAACCTGGGAAACCGGGAATAGAAGAAAAGGATGAAGATTTTGTTTATCAGAACATCTAATACAGCAGAACATAACTCCATCAAATATTTATTTAGTACAGAAACAGGCATGGGTTGGGTTGTGAGGGTTGGTTTAGGAAGGGGGACAGTGTTCCATCAGGCTTTTTTGGTCTGAGGTTTGACTGGGCTTTTTGAAATAGTGACAGAGCCATTTCATTCCTGTCTTGGAATCACAGAGGCAACAATAGTGAATGAATGAACAATAGCCTGATGTCTTGCTCTCCACAATTAAGGCAGCCACGGTACTTCCCCTCTGCTGATGGGCCACTTGTCCTTCATGTAGAAAACTGTGCCTCAATAAAAAGTAGAACCAGGTGCAGTCATTTCTTCAGTTTTGGAAGTGGAACATTAGAGTAGAATAAAAGCAACTAAAACTGTCAAGCTGAAACTGTGAGACTCTTAAAATCACAGTTAAACAGAAACAATTTAACTGATTTTAGGGGGGAGAAGAGTACTTTTTCAGGATTTAGAGAAAAATATCCCCAAGTGAATATCTGTTCATGTTATGTTTCCATTTCATTAAAGAGTTAGCAATTAAATCAAATTAGGTAAACTGGGTACAGTGTTCACTTTGAATCACATCTAGCAATGTAAGTCATAGGCCTGGGATTTCATTCCTCTGTCATAGCTCTAAATTCTTACATTTACTATAAAATTGTGTAACCTTCACATTATTCCTTCTCTGTGTTAAACTGCTTTTCTGAGTCCAATTGAAAAAGAAATCAGATCATTAAAAAAATCCTCTTTATCCAGAAACACATGACTGAAAACGTTACTCTAATGTCACTCTAAGTGCTGTGTTTTCATTTCAGTTTATTACACCAATTTACTCACACTCACCATCAGAAGCCTGTGGACTCGAATTTGCCTCCACTTTATTCACACACAAACTGCCCAGGACAACAGGTACTAGTGAAGATTCTTGTTAGAATCTTCAGACAACTACTCCCCTCTGTACTTCAAATTCACAAATAAACCTATAGGTTGTGTCAAAATTTCCTTGGAAGAACAACACAATGACAGTTAACATGTTCTATTAAATAATGAGAAGAGATGCAGATTTTACACCCTGTACTCACTCTATTAGTCCTACTGCAGCTGGGAAAACTGGCCACAAGAGTGATACTGCCCTGAAACCACAGTTTGGGGAGTGTGAAATTTCATGCTACAATATCTAAAAATACGTAGAAGCTGGAACAAATTCAACATCAGCACCAGTCTACTGAAGTACAAGACTGGCCTTAGATATTTCAGCTATTCCAGTACTGTGGACTCCTGAACCCTCACAGTGGCCAATTGCTGGTGCCAAGGAAGAGCACAGAGATGAACTTGCAGTAGTATTTCTCAGGGTAGTGTTACACACAGAAGGAACATAGGCTGCCACACTGGATAATGAATCTACACACTCTACTACAACAGAATCATGCACAGTACTTACTGCCCAAACACCACAGAACTGCACTGGAAGAGTTTGCTGAACTCCTTGCCACACTGTGGCTTGCTGTTAGATCTCCAATGTGGAATGTTTCTGTCAAAATCTCTTTTGCAAGGAAAGGCAGAGAATTATACAATCCACAGTGGATTGTAACTTAACAATTTGTGTGATGCTTCTGAGCACTTGCTATGGAAATTATCTGTTTTCTATGTATTTCTTTTACTGCATTATACTGATTTTCTTAAGGGAGAAATTGGCAAAGTGACTTCAGATTTAGCCTTCCTCCATTCTACCACACCAGCTTTGAGCCCAGAGCTACCTCATTTTTATTCTTCATCTTCTCATTATTATGTCATAAGGTCCAATAACAACCTGAGAAGGACAGAATTTTCACCAAGAAACTTGATGAGCACTTTGGAATATTCTGTATTTTCAGTAAGCTATGCAGAGCTGAGTCATACGGTCTTATGTTTTACTGTGATGTAATCTAAAACTACTTGTAATTTTTATTTATTTCTTACAAACTAAGCCAGTCCCAGTCTTTACAGTATTTTGCACTTCAATGAGTCTCCTAAAGCTGTCTGTTTTGCCTGCAACCAACTTTTGATAATTTGTTCTGGATGTTCTCCAGGACATGAAGCAAACTGGTGCACTGCAGTCTCAGACATCACCTGAGACTTTCAAAGGCAATAGAAACAAAGTTCTAAACACATCCCTGACTGCTGCACACTTCACGACGGAGGAAAGTACCCTAAGGCAGTCCCCCACAACATTGTCACTAAATTGAATTGAGTCCTTCTGCTTCTGCAAATACAGAAGAACCAAGTTTAATTAAGCATTCACAGGGGGATTAAGTTTGTATTTCAACTCCTAGCCTATATGGCAACTTCAAAATATTACACAGTGGGTTATAAATTCTTGCCTTTAAGACCAAAATGCAGCACTGCCCCATGACTAGGCATTAGAGATGCCAAAAAAAAAAATTTAAAAATCATACAACAAAAAAATCCCTCAAAAAATTTACCTAGCTTTTTTGGGGGCATTCACTTACAACTTCAAGTCTTCATACCTATTTTATAAAACAGAATTATTGAAGGGAACAAAAAAAAATACAGATGATGTTGTCTGTGTGTTAATCACCTGTTTTTTCAATACATGTAACATACATCCATCTTCAGTAATGTTCAAGATATAGTGGTCCACACAGGTAGGTGTTTGAAAACTATGAACTTCAATTTTATTTTTGCTTGCTAACTTTATTCAGACTTTAAAATCGGGATGATTGAGAAATTTAATGCAACAGTCCTTGCAAAATCTTGTTTTGTTAGACAGTGCTTTGAAGATAAAAAACAACCCCAAATATTATTAATCACTAAAATTGTCTAGATGTGAATTTCTGCTGCTACAGAAAGAGGCAGCAAATGCCTAAAGCAGAATTTCACTTGTTTTGATTGTTTACTAGAGAGATTTAATTGACACACCAGCAGGTTATTTTGCTCATCTCTCTGCCCATATTCTGGTCCTGCTCACAGATGAATCAATGATGTTCAAATCTTGTTACCTGCCTCTGCAGCTTCCAAACATCTGACTGTGCAAATTATTATTTTTATCCCTTTTCATTTGGCAGGCTAGCTGTGTTATGCCAAATATTGTCATAAGGAGATATTACCTCCTCTTTCAGCAATTCAATATACCTTATAATTAAGAACTATTTATTAATATTTCTGTATCTGTCAAGCCATTAACCCCACACAACACAAATGAAATTAGATCTCCCTGGAGCCCCGCTGGGATAAAGATCAAGAGCTCAGGCAGCTGATCTTAAGGCTTCTTTTTTTTTTATGGTGGTCCTTCACATTTTGGGGAACAACCTACAAGGAGGAATGTTTAGCTGTAAGAGCAAGCAACCTACCTGAAAAACTGGAAAAAAAAAAAAAAATCAAGGAGTTTTTTGGGCTGGTGCCTGAATTTGTCACAGCTCTGGAATTACCCAGTGGTGTATGGCAGCAGGCAGGACAGGACTGGAGACATCGCCTGCTCCAGGTAACACGTGCCCTCTCCTGGCAGATCCAAGCAATATTCTGGGGTAGCTGATGCCTGCCTGGATAAAGAAAAACTGTTATTAATATTAATGTATGTTACTAGAGGATTTTTATCATTACTTTTATAGTAAATAATCACATACACTGAACTGCTCTTAATAGTATAGAAAATACTCTGAATACATACACTCCAAATAACTTGACATTTTTCAAACAGGTATGGCCTTAGACTAAGTATGAGAAAACCACTGGACAGCTAGGAGATATTAATTACTCTCAGTTATAAAATGTCCATTAGTAGAGGTAGGGGAAAAAAGAATATAAAATCTTATCTTGGTTTTAATGTGTTCAGTTAATGAAGGGCCTTAGTCCCCAGGGTTCATATCCCTACCCTGCTGAAGAAAGATTTTTCTGTTTTTTAATTCAGTATCCATTTAGCTCAGCTGAAGGACTGTCTCCATACAATTCATGCTACTCCCTTTCTCTATAAAAATTCTGCCACTCATGAGCAGACAGAAAAGCAAAAGCAGGTTAGGACAGAAGGGATGTAGTTAAACAGCATTAGTTTAATCGATGAGTGCCTTGAAGGAAGTTTGACTGAACTTTGAATCTACCCTCCTTTGAGAAACAGACTGAAAGAATGTCAGCAGAACTTGTATTTTTAACCTTGTAATTACAGCAGGTTTAGAGTAATTGCCTTGAAATACTTTATGGGATACTTTATTTATGCAATTTAATTGTTCTAGCTTTCATGCTATTTCTACTCCCTTCAGTACTCAGGCAAACAATTTTACCAGAAGAATATTTATAGAAATGCTAACACTGAGTAAAAATAAAAAACGTATTTGGAAAGGCTCATGTACCTCATCAAGTCCACTCAGCTTCAATTCTGAATATTCAAACTAAGTTTTGACTGAGAACACAAACAGAAATGAGAAAGTGATAAAGGTAAAGAAGTGCTACCTGATATTTAATGACCATCACTGCTAAGAAACATTTAAGGTAAAGAGATTAAGCTAGCTTGTGAAATACTGGACCTTGAGACAATAATATGAAGACACCTCCTTAAAGAAATAAAGGAGCTGAAGTCAAAGTCAGATGATTTGTCTGCCCCTGATCATACTGCAGAATAAAGTTCTTTTCAGTGCCAAAAATGGTGCAGGTCCACTCTACTCCAACTATGAATTCTGATAAATACCCAGAACTAGTAACTTCTTTTGAATTAGGAAGAAAAACAAAACAACCTGTGTCAGGACTAACAAGGAAGGAGCTTTGAGGTTTCTGAGATTTCTCTGAAGATTAAAGCAGAGACTTCAGCAGAGATATAAGTAACTACTTTTAAAGATCTCTACACTTGAAAATACAGAGGGAATGGGCAAAATATGAAATACACATTGTAAGTGTAACAGAAAAAAGCATTTATTTTTCTATTAGTTGAACTGCTTTGCCATATTTTAAGACTATATTTTCCTCCTTCAGGTGCAGAAACTACAAAGAGGCGACTTCTATCTACCACAGTTCCTTAATATATTTTACACAATTCCAAGGGTACTGTAGTTCCTCTTATTTCACTTCTCCTGTACCCCTTCTGCATTTTCCCAAGGACACCATCTGTGTTTGCACATTTCCCCATATGGAATTACAACAAGTAAACATAAATGGGAAATGAAAATCCACTTCTGCAGAGGGGACATGTCACTCTGAGATCAGCAGGACAAGAACTGGTTCTTGGCAGATGGGGGAACACTGTTCACTCAGCTCACAGCAAGGACCACTGGGAACACACAGGAAGGCTTCACTAGGAGCATCAGAAGGGTCACTGTTTTCTCCAACTACTACAGTTCTTGTTCTCTGTCCTTTTTCCTCCTGTTACTTTCCACAGAGCACCAGAATTGACTCCGTAACATTTCCCGTTACGGACTGTTTCCTAGTTCTGTACCACACATCCATTTCCCCAAATCACTGGAGGATTACAATCCTTTTCCCAGCTTATTTTCCCCAAGGAAAAATGAAAATGACAAGATGGTTCTTGCCTCATTTTTCCCCCACTGGTACAGAGCTCTGTGGCTAAAACTCATCAGAGCCAAAAGCTCGGCCATGACTAAACTTTAAACAAGCTAAACATCAAATGGTTTGATTTATAGACCCAGGAGACCAAGTCAACCACAAAAGAGTGAAGTGAAATTAATTTGCCATTCAGAGCTGCCCATAAAACATGCTGTTGAGCCTGAAAAATATAAAAAAATTAGTACTAAGTAGATTGCATAATTGCTTCTGTTGGACAAAATGGCTTAAAATTCCATCTTCATAATGGTCAGATACATCCCTTGCTCCATCCAGACAAGGCAAAATCTGGGAATGTTTCCACCCATGCCATGCCATTGAGTATTATGGATTTAGACAAGCACTGAATATACAGCATCTCAAGCTGTACCACACTGACAGTATCCCTATAGCTGGACTTTCTGTGGCATCTGTTTGGGAGGCACAGCATAAGGCAGGTTCATCAGTTCAAACCTCACTTATAAATAGATAGTGCAGATGCACTTCAGAGCAGATATTACAGACTTTATTTTCCATTTGAGAACTTTGCATCTTTTAGGTAATGCACATACATAAATACAGAACATTAACATAACAGCTTAAGAGATGCAATCTGGGATATTTTAAGCTACACTAGAATTTGCAGTTTTATGACAGCATCAAAATGGTTGTTAGATTCAGCTGCAGGTTCACACACAGTGCCCCATTTTCATTTCTGTGATAGCAGGATGTTAAATTCATGTGGCACGTAGATCAAAAGGCAAACAACCATGAATGAGTAACCACTGTCAGACAACACGCAGAGCTCCAACACTGGCAATCTGGCCATCAGTGGAGTCACTTGGGAAGGGTCCTCTGTCGTTCATGCCACAGGTATCAGGCTTTCTGCCACTCAGACAGGGCTCTACATCACAAACAACAAATTCCCTTCCAGAACTAAGCTGTCTCAAATTCCAGTCATTCTGTATTGAAACTGTGTTTCTGTGGCTTAGATTGCGGCAACAGGGAATGAAGCAAGCAGGAAGTGAAGGCTAATTGTGAAAGGTAAAGCTCCCTTTTATACTGAAATTGTTTTGTTATGAATGAGGGACCTAGAAAGGAAGAGGACAACTACTGATGAGTCAGTGCCAGAACAAAAACTCAATCATTTGCTGAGGTCATTTAGTCTGTCAGTACTGAAAGATTTGAAAGCTTCTAAATTAGTTCTTCACAAAAGTTCCTTGCTGTTAACAACTTCACAATGAATTTTCAGCATTTAACTTCCAATCAAAATCAGTCCTGTAGCTTAATACTTCTCTATCGGGTACTAAGTTATAAGGTACTAAGTTATACAAAAAAGATCAAACTCTGGACAGAAAGCATCACCAGGTATTGACAGTTTAGGCAAATTCTTTATATAGATAATAAATCAACATACATAATCCAGAATTGCAGTCTGATCACAGAAATATCTTAAATATTTGTTATCTACTCAGGGGACTCCCGCTCCAAACAGCACCTACATTGATCCCAATAAATTATCTAGTTTATACATATTATATATATTACATATTCTAGGTGCCTTTTGCTTCTGTTTTAGTAGGTGCAATGAGAACAGTGGTCACAAAGATGTTTAAAAAACCACACAGCTAGGTTTCTCCACTGACACCAAATGCAATCAATCTGCTAACACCTGACACCCAGTAAGTTCACAGCATCCATAAAAAGTATTACTATGTGTATGTGTTAGAAACATCCATATTCTTGGCTCCTTTACGCACCTATAAAACAGGAGAGTGAAATCACTCTCCTGAGATTCATAAACAGATTTTGATTTCATCCAGGAAAACTTCATCTTTCTCTGTGCAACAAAAGTTCTCCCACCTCAACCTGTTCTTCTTTGCAGCTACAAAACCCCAGTATGATTCATGGCTTTGGGGACAGTGCACCAAGTTTACATCATTACATTCACAAAAAAAAAAAAGCCCTCAGCAAATAAGACTTTCTGAGAGCTATTTAAAGACTGTAAGATGAAAGAAATTAAGATGCATTTACATTAAGCAAGTGTAGCTTTTCCTTCTTTCTTATGGGTTCCATAAAAGATACTTGATTTCACTCCATATATCCTACCCTTATGTATAATGGCAGTTTCATAAGGCCTTACTCAAAGAGAATAACTTCTACTGGCCAAAGAAATCAGCCCTGCCCATGCTCTGGGAGATTTGCCAAGTTAAAACAAGCTCCATGGTAAAGGTCATTAGGAATAAGAGAGATTCTTTACGCTGTGCTGAGTACAGAGACTAATCCACTTCTTTTGGCAGGAAGGAGGCAGGTAGGGGACGAGTAAGCATTAGTTCCAGACTCCTCCACTCCTGCTTTTTCAAGTATATTCAGGGAACCATCCATTTTGACCTGCTTTTCTTTTGGTTTTGATGTCAGGCACTACAAACCCCAGCATTATGCTTACTAGGACAAATCTATTGTCCTATGCTGGAAATCCTCTCTAATAGTGTGGGGGATGCTGGCAGTGAGGGCAGTAAGTCAGTTGGCTGCTGTTATCATC
Organism: Serilophus lunatus; assembly: GCA_013399895.1. NCBI lineage: Eukaryota > Metazoa > Chordata > Aves > Passeriformes > Eurylaimidae > Serilophus > Serilophus lunatus. The sequence goes on along the minus strand of VXBA01000861.1, from coordinate 2,608,319 downwards.
AATCAAGCATGAAGGCTCTGCTATTCTGCAGCCTGAATTCTTTATCTAACTGATTAGTCATACAGGCCAACTGTATTACAGTATTGCTTCCCAACTCCCATTACAGAGCTCCTCCATTTGAAGTATTAAAAACCCAGCTGATGAGCCCAGTGTTGCATGAAATGTGTTCCAGAGAGGAAAGGGAGTAAGAAGAACAGCAGAGGACAGAGGAAGAGATACAACACCCTTATCCCCACAGATCTTCAAGCCAAAAGGAAGTGAGTGAAAGCTTGAAAATCAAATCAAAAGTAAATAAAGCATAAGAGGCCAGCAAGACAAGCACCAGAAATCTATTGTAAGGTTCAGAGCAAATTAAACATGCAAAGAAATTAAGCATAGCAAGGAAACAATCTTACTGCCAGAATTAGCATTTCTTCTGTTTGTTAGACAACTACGAAAGGCTGATACTCTTCAGAAGAAGAGTATCGGTAACACAATTAAGTTGAATTTGCTTTTTTGCCATGCTCTGGGAGGTTTTCTATTTCAATAGCCCTCATAATAAAAAGAAACAGACCCCTTAAAAAACATTCCCTTGTTATTTTCTCTTTCACATTCTGTGCTGTTCCCCATAGAGACCTTATGTCAAAGGTGGCCTCTTTTGACATCACAGAAAACTTACTACTCAGCGATTTCTCCCATCCAATAAAAAGAAAAACACCTTGCTCAAGAATCCTATTTTTGGATTTCAATCTATTTCACTTTTCTTGTACACCCCTATTCAGGCCTGCTTGCCAGTAAAGCATTAATTCAAGGACTTGACAAGAAGCTATCATATTTTAGCCCTGAATTACCCTTTTTGCTTCTTTGACCTACACAAACACACTTCATATGATCACGCAGTTTCTTCCTGCATTTTTCTTTTTCCACTGAAAGCCACACTTGGTTACAAAAACCTTTGTATGTACCTAATTCCAATTGTATCACAGCCAACAACTTAACCTAAAAGGATGAGCATTTACCATAATGATCTCCACACTGTACAGCAGACAGGCACCAAAATGAGATGCTTTACCTATAAGTGTCTGACTTTGGACAAATTCCTTTCATCTTACACTCTAGCCAAGTAAATTTTTTGGATTTACAATTACATCCATCTTGTCTTAAAAGCAGAGTTACCAATCCAGAAATGTCCTTTTTTCCTCGCACCTGACACCGTCCTCCTGTTTAGAGCCTTCACATACTTTGGAAGTTCCTGTCACTGCACCATAAACAGCTGTACCTCAAGTGACTCACAACATTTAGAGAGCCAGATATTATGCACTACACTAAATGTCTCTTCTGCTGTTTAAAATATTCCATTCTCACCATACCTGCTGGTTTCAATATTCAGAAGTTAAAGCACTGCTGAGCAGGCACCCAGTGGGAATTCAGAGCAGAATGTAAAGAAGAATTACTTAGACAAAAATAATCCTGCAATGATGGAGTCCTACAGTCAGAAAATGCTCCAGTTGCAAAGATCTCTCCCACCAAATGCTGAGGATATGAGAGAAAGAATAAAAAACACGAACAGGGCCATCCTGCCATCCTGATCAGATAAATCTACAAAATACACATTCACAGAATGGCCTATATTATGTGCCAGATAAACAAAAACTAATCTAAGTACAATCACAATGCAAGACAAAACAAGCATGTTGTGTATATATGGACATTCTCTAGTAGATTGCTCTGCTGGCTTCTATCAGACATTGATACAGGAAAAAAACCAATTGTAAACCAGAAATGGAACAGAGGAATATTTTGTGTTTTGTATTCTTTATAACAGGAGCTGACTTTAAGTTTAATATGCATCCACAGAGACCTAACCACAGCTAGATTTTTCTCTAGTGAGTTTCTTGGGAAAGGACTGACTTAATTTTCCTCATTTGTACTGTGCCAAGCACAGTATGGTCCTAGTCCCAACTGGGGCCTGCAGGCACTGTCACAACATAGTCACCAAACAAGCAAGCTGACGTGCTTAATGCAAAATTCCCCAGTTTTAGTAGGCAGCCTGAGAGATGTGAAGATAAAGCACTGTAACAGTGGTAAACATGCCTTGATTATACTTTTAAAATAAAGCTGCTTACTCCTGGTTTTTACTGCTTACTCCTTCGTTCTTTCGTTTGCTTCTGTTACTACCACTACCTTGGGAGAGGGTTTAAGTTTGTTATTTGTTCCAAGAGGTACTTAGCCTCCCTCAGGAACAGCATTAAATAAGAACTACGTACAGTGGGACAGAGGGTTAAAATGACCCTTTTTTGCTTCCCTCTCTTCTTTTGCTAGCATTGCTGAATAAAAAGGCTGCAATATTTATTTTTCAGACAGTAATGACAGGATAAGTGTCAGACGTAACCCAAAAAAGTTCTACTAGAGCTTTCTGCAGCTTAAATGTTAAATTTATTCATATTTGATTCCACCCTCAGAAAGCCAGTTCTCTTCTGTCTTTTATTGTTTATATTAGATATAGTGAGTCATGGAAATAAAGTGACATGAAACCACATTTACACTAAAGAAATCATCCCACATCTTTTCAGATTCCCTTTTCTGCTATTTCCGTACCATGCCTCCTATTGAGTCTGGGAGATTGATTACCCAGGCAAGGGCTCAGCATTTATTCTTGACTCCAGTTATTTAGCTGCTCACATTCTCAGCTTAGCGTGCCAATTTAAAGGAAACAGATGCATTATCCATCAATTCCAGGATGGAAATGAGTGTGTACAGGACTGTCTGTCTGACGTGTGCCTATAAACAACAAAGGACAGTAATGCTAAGCAAAGATAACGATCTAAAAGTACCATTAGCTGCCTTTTCTATGTTTGTGTGAGCTGTGGCACCCCAGAAGAGATGCCTCTCTGTACTCCTAAGAGGTCAAGGGCAATCAAATGCCCGACTTAAGCACCTCTGGCTCTATGAACGCAGGGCAGCACATCTTCCTAAACCTGTATTGGTGTGTTTAAGGTATTAAGTCAGCGATAGTCTATCAAAAGGGACACATCCCATAAGAAGGAACACATAACCCCCCATCCTGGTCAATCTGCAATGGTAGAAATCCCACCTTGCACTCACAGGAACTATCCTGCCAACTATTCCTGTTGTGTTTCAAGACTAAACCCATTTAAGCCAGCACTGTATGTCAGCCATGACGAGTGTGTTACGGTGGGGGTTTTCTCGCTGATTTGCTCCAGCTAAAAGGGTCAAACCTAACAAAGCTTCAAACTATCACATATGCCCAGTCTTACAAGGATGTCATAAAAGATTTGAAGACACTGCTTTGAGAGGGGTTGGGGCAGATGACCTCCAAAAGTCCCTTCCAAGATATATTATTCAGAGATTCTAAGACAAAACACACTCTGATTTCCAAGCCCTTCAAAAAGGACCCACACCTTTCGGCTTCACTCCTCTGAATTTTCAGCAGTCAAATGCTGACAGAAATTGGGCATTAGCAATTCCTTTGAAGGAAATGGAAATTATAGCCCCTCACCCCTTCAGTAGGTTTGGGCTTGGAGATTTTAGTGTGACTTCCACTATGAAGAAGTAGAGAGCCTTTGGTGTAAAAACTCTGGTGTAGCTTCTTTTACTCTACCCCCTCCACCCCAGCACACATTTACACACAGTCTCCATCACCAGATCAGACTTCCTTTTTCATCCTATTGATCTGCCTTACAAACACTTCCTTTTACAACTACCCAGCAGAATCAGAGCACAGGAACAGGACAAGCACTCTTAAAGGGTGACTCCACACTCAGATCCCCCTACAAAGCCAAGAGTTAGCAGCCACAGGATAACCTCAAAGCTATACACCTTCATGGAAAAAAAGCCAGGACACCCTACTAATTACAGTTTTACCAGAAGGCTGTAAACATTTTTACTCAGAACTGGCACAAATCCTGATCTCTAAATGTAAAGACGAAAAGAGCTCCCCCTGCTTTTCATTATACAGCACTTGCTGCTGTGAATCTTTAAAGTCAGATATGTAACTGCAAAATGAGATTAACAAGCAGTTTCAGCATTGTTAATTCCATGCCCGGGCTGCATGAAGTCTGAGCTGATCATTCCAAATTAACTTACCATACTGCAAGAGTGGTGTATGACAGTGAATACAACACATCAAGCTGGAGGAGTCCTTCCTGTACCTTTTAACTGATTTGCCAATATGCAATTAAATGAAATCTGTTTGCAAGTCTCAAAGCACAGTATGTATTTTCAAAGTACTGTTGCAATTATAGGACTTAAATAACAAATTCTAGCTCCATTTCCACTGTCATCCTTTCATCAGATTTGCACATCCTTGGAAATTCCACCCAGAGTAAATCCTGCATTGGCCATAGGACAAAGGTTTCACAGTTAGTGCTGCCCGTAGCTGCAAGAGACGGAGATCAAAATCAACCAAGAGATGGGAGATGACTATTCAAAGTACCACCAGCATTAAAGGATCCTCTCTCTAGACTCTCCAGGACCTACATCACTGAGAAAAAGAGTGTTGCCAACTTCTCAGACAAATTCCTTCCATGGAAGATGCTGCTGCTTTGAAAACTCCACAGGAGAATGTAGTTAGCCTCTGGCTCTCACTTAGGGGCTGTTTATTTGCTCAGAACAGGACTTTATGTGGCAAGCGTAAGCCAGCTTGAGCTCTAGGAGGAGCTGGGAATTTTTAACAGGTTCCTTCCATTAAGGAACAAAGTATTTCAAACAACTTGTTACAGAACACCTATGAGAACAACTTTGTTAATGACATCTGCCGTGACACAAATTTGCTGCTTCTCTAAGTATTCCAGGCTAGACAGAAAGAAATATTGAGCAGCTTCATGCAGCTAAAATCCTCTGAATTACAGAGCAATGATAGTCTTTAGATCAGATTATGAGAATTTTTATCAGTGGCACTGTTAAAAATTGCCTTTATGGCTTCATTTTTATTTCTGCACCTTAGTTCTCTTATTTATAAAATGAGAACACCACCATTAGAGACCCAGCTCAACTGTGTAAAAGTAGTTAGAAACCAAATTTACTTTGATTTCTATTGCAGCAAATTATATTTTAAAATATGGTACTTTTTACTGTCCTAAAAGAATGAAGAGTAAACAAGCCATGAACGGTGCTACAGCTCTGTGCAGGCACTAGACCCTCAAATGTAATTTGCTCCTGAGTGTGCTACAAAATCAAAGTCTTCTGACCATACTGAGAGATGGTAATGTTCTAACATCATGTTAGATTTACTGATTTAATAATAATGCAATCAATGGACAAACAAAATGTTACTGTTTGTGTTGTTTCCAGGAAAGGCAACATAGGAAGTAATTGCCAATGATCTCATTAGTCATGTTTAGTTGCAATGTTCCAGATACAGTCCTGAACAATCTTCAGAGAGAGTAAATAACCATTTCTTTGGTCATCGTTTGTGAGTGAGGGAAAATTGTATATGCTTCAAGCAAGTTCTACAACAAGTTTTTTCTACAACAAGTTTTCAAAGCCCAGTTTTCAGATCAATAAAGATAATGCAAAAAAAAAAAAAATCCAAACCAGTAAAACAACACAACATGGATTTGGGAAAAATGTCAAGTGCTTTCTTTGTATTTCCAGTGCATAATCAATGCTATGCAGGACTTCCTCTGCAGCTAAATATACTGCGACATCTCTGAAGTGGTAATCATGAGAATTGAGGGTTTTATTAAGTCTGTTTAAGAAGTATTGTATGAAATAAGAAAATTTAAAGGTTGAAGGAATTGAACAAGAACTAAACTTTTCTCTTAAATGATGAAAAATAAAAGTGTGTGCTCTTGCTATTGATTTCACTTACCACTGCAAGAAAGGTGAAGGCTGAGCATCTGTGGCTCTTGTTTGGATGTGGCTCCGAGTTTCAATGCAACAGAGGCACCAACCCACCTGCACAACACTCAGTCACTAAGCTCCCACATAGTCCATCCTCCTTTCATGGGCACAGCTTAAACTGAAGCCATGGAGGGAACTGTTCTAACAGCACCTCACTGCAGAGCATCCCCTGAATGCTTCATTATTTCACAACCTTCAACTGCCCTTAGAAAGCACAAAGTCACTCACATTAAGAATCCTTTGATCCACCCAAATACAGTGACTTCCATTCCCACCTGCCTGTTTCAGACCTACATGAACAGGGGATTTACAGCCTGTGGCATGCAAAATGGTCCATGATGAGGACCACAATACAGGTACAACTACCAGCACTAAATACGTCGGTTTTTTCATAGCACTTTTGCTTGGAGCGTACATCAGCCACAGAATCTTTTTGTCTGATTTATTCTTATCCAGTTATATAATTTTCTATTAAAACCGGATTTTCTTTTGGACATTCATAAAGTTGTGTTCTGAGGTATTTGAGCTCTTCAAGCTTCTGATACTATAGGACAAGTGATATAGCAGTGCCTCAAATGGAACCGAAAATCCTTTTTAAACTATGCCAGAGTAAACCTAATAGAGATCCCATGAGATCCAAATGACCAGCAGACTCAGTCAAGAAGATCACTTCTGCAACTTAAGTGAAAGCTCAATTAATCAGGAAAATGCATGGCATTTCTAAGAGAAGGCATTGCTGTCAGAGCCCCCTTTCAACCCCCTTTTTGCCTTTAAGGCTGTAGAATCATGAAACTTCTGAGGAAGGCGAGGTAAGGACAGAGTCTGTACACAACAACAGGAGGGAGCAGCCAATTAGAATATTGGTGCAGTGATCTAAATTACAGCTAAGCCTGCAGAGACTATAAAGGATGCTGTATCATGTCACTAATGACTTATGGGGATAGGAAGAAGATAGCTTGGTAAAAATCCTGGAAGGCAGTAGCTGGGATGTACTGACATGATACAAAATCAAAAGACAAACTGCACCTATACCTTGCTTCCAAAGCTCAATTCTCAGCAGAACAGACTCTCTTTGCCTCTCTTTTCTCTCTCCTCAACACTTCTTAATGTCCTGTAACTTGGTAATCCCCCCCTGAGAGCCCTGTGTTACACAGCTCCCTCTACCATCCCTAGGGCAGATGATATTCCCTTCACACAGCCATTAAAACCATGCCTGCAGGGAAATGCTTCTGAGGGACAAGCAGCACTTTCCAGTTTTTCGTGAAGCGAGCAACTGGACGTGCAGCAAGAATGTACTCTTTTCATTAAGAGAAAAACCTCTGGTACTGAGCTGACCAGGTTTTGGTTTGTTCCTCTGGTGTATCATTATAGCTGGAGACAGACAACTGTTTCAAAGAGACATAAGAACAATTATGCTTGGTATGCAAGTCCTACAAACATCTACTGCTATAAATTCTTTGTCACATGTCAGCTTTTACTGTAACAAGGCCTTGAGTTACAGAAAGGGGGGAAAAAAGGCAAAAAAATCAACATGGGTCACTGAAGTTCTGCTACAGCCAGGTAAGTACCAGATTTCACTGGTAGCAGTATCACACCAGTATTTGAGCTGAAACACAGTGAAAAGTGGCCATGCACACAGGTAGGACTTGGCAATCAGTAGCAGTGAATCATCAGGAACTTGAAAACAGGGAATTAAGGTCAGAAGTGTAAAATAAAGACTATAGATTTGTAGAGATTATTTTATTCTTGCTAAGCCCCCTCCATTTTTCAATAGGTCCACTTGAAATTTGCCCTGAGTTGCAGATCTTCAATCCAAAGTAATATCAATGTGGATTCCTTACAACTCTGCAGGGATGATCCCTGTAAAGTATGAAACACTTGCTGCCCAGTCACTAATTTCAACCATTCTATTCACGTAAACACTAATAACTGCAATTGCCATATGCAAAAATATCTTCTCATCCATTACATTCTAACACTGAAGCACCGGGACAACATGAATTTCAATTACATTTCTAGGGTATGGTCAGTGACAATGAAATCACTGGCATAATATTCCAGTGATCCACAAGGAGGATCTAGTACTGCCTACCGTAAAGGCAGACAACTGACATACGTGTGGTGTCAGGAAGAATGAAGGGAGGAGTTTACTATAGGTTAATAGCAGCAATAAAAAAGTGAGGACTTGTGTTTCACTCCATTCTTAGTAAGACGTTGGCAGAAAATTCTAACCAAAAGCTCTGAACTTCCATTTATTCAAATATCTTATTTCAAAACCCATATTTACATTTAACACTGAGGTATTAACAAAAAAACAGTTCTAAAGAACAGAGATATATAAGAATACCTTGCATTTCCCCAGCACTCACAGCTAATTGTTTTCTGGCAGCAGCCTCTGCAAATCCTCAAGCCACCTGGAAGCCACACAGCCACAACTATGAATCCACACTAAAACCTGGACTCAGCTGCCTCAGGAAGTTGCCTTAGCAAGATTCCAGCCAGGAACTGGTGCCACCCAGTTGGCTTTGCCATTAACCACCATACAGACCAGCCCTAAGAAGCTTGTGCAGAAAGCACTGTGCTACTAATGTTACAGATTATGACCATGCCCAAAACAAGCTACAAATAAAAGCCATGTTAATTTTGACTCCTATGCTTGTTTCAGTAGAACATCAGTATCTGACTAATTTCAAGCTCTACTGGAAATACAGGAAAATCACAAGCTGTTCTGACAAGCAGAACCAAGCAAAGCTTTGGCTCTCCAGAGAGGTTCTGAATATCTATGTTCCAAGGGACCTGACATGGAAATAAGGCATTAACACATGGAGAACCCTTTCCAAAAATTATGACCAAAATGACATGGAGGAAAAGTTTGAAAGTTAAAACATAATGGGAACTAAGAACTTCAGTAAATGATCAGGTTCTTACACTTTTAAGGTTATTTTCATCCCAGAGGATCCAAATATAAAAAACTTGCGATCTACAAAAAGCGAGAAAGTAGACACTGTCTTGTTAAAGCGATTGCAACAAGGTAATACCTCAGGCAGCATTACCTGATTTGGAAATGAAGAAAAGGTACAGGTTTACACTCCCAACGCCAGCTTCACACTGTGGAAAACTGTCACCAGTATGATCAGGAAAACAACTGAGTAAGACATTTCCAACTCTTGGAAAAAGACTCACAGTTACTGATGCAAAAACTGGGAGGATTGTTTGCAGAATTCATGCCTGTCTCTTATTTCAACACTAAGCTTAAAATCAACTTGGGACTTTGTATGCATTTCTGCATAAAATAGAGAGGAAGAGATCAGATACTGAAAAGATAACAGTGCTTTTTAAAAAAACAAAACAAAACAAGGAATCAGCTCAATTTTTTAGTATTCAAATGAAATAATGTATTATATAAAAAGTAATAGTATTGAAGTGAAATAATTCTTGTCTCCCTATATGAATAAGAGCTGCAAATTTACCCTGTACTAGAAAAGTAACTCCTCATTCTGTGAAACAGCTTCTTCTAAATGCAACTGAGGGATAAATCAATAATTAGCAATTCGTAGTAAATGGGAGTTATCTTACAGCCAGTGATCCTACAGGCTTTGAAACAGAAAATATATCAAGTTTAATGTCACAAACAAATCCCAACACAGACAATTATACAGTAACTACATCATATTTATTATTAGTCAACCCCTGATGACTGTCAGTGGGCACTGAACCTTAATCTTCAGCATCAAAGCACTAACACTGGTTCAATTGAGTTAAATAGTTCTTTTAGCTGGAACTAGTAACAGTCTCTTCTTTGACAAATCAGCCAACTGAGAAATCACACGACAGGCTTCAATCAGTATGTTACACCTCTAATAGTTCCAACTGGAAAGTGCATCCTTGTTTCCTGTCCTAAGCTATAGAGCAGCCCGGCTGTTAAACAGCTTCTGTGTTTCGCCCAAAGCTGGTTGCACTCCAGCTGCAAATCAATGACCCCTCTGCATATTTTATGTATTACAGAGATTTAAGAAAAAAAAAGGAAAAATTACAGAAATTTACTCAGTATCCCAGTCAGATTCTGCCAATTAAAAGTTGTGTTTCCCCACTCAGATCTTACTATGAAATTACCAGTTTCCTGAAATACTAGTAATGCAACTTACCAGCAGCACTCCAGCAAATTCTACACCATCTGGATGGCTACAAAGCAAAAGTAAGTTTTTAGACATTTCTGTATTTTATACGCTGATTAAACTTAAATTACAAATAGTTTTTACAGTAATCAAAGGTTGGATTTGTATAAACCAAGAACACTCACATCATAGGTCACAGTCTCTCAGTAAATTATAGGATAAGCACCTTAAGTGAGTATGCATGCAAATGTCCTTAATATTTTTAAAGATGCACACAAATTACTTATTTTAAATCAAAGGCTGCAGTGAGAAAGCAGAGAGGAGACTCTTTACCAGAAAATATATTTTCAAATTTACAATTTATCAAGTATCTCTTACATCACTGGGATTTGGATTCATTTGTTCATTGCCCAGATTACATGTACAATTATATTTTGCAAACTGCAGGAAACTGGCAACAAAAAAATTGAGAAAAGGTATGCAGGTATTCCAAACCCTTAAAGGGCTTGCTGCTCTCTTTGAGTTGTCTGCCAACGGCAATTTCCTAACAGGTTAAATCTGTGTACCTGGCTGCAGGTTTGGCAGGAGCTCCCTAAAATTGTAGTTACTATATAACAGAAATAGAGGGCACTGAACCTACAAGTCTCAACTCCAGCTCAGCACTTTGCAGTAGAGGTCCTGTGCCATCAGATCTAACCTCATCCTTCCACAGATGAATGGGAACACCCTGGCCTTCAGTAAACAAAGACTGTCTCAGTGGGAAGGGCTTTCAGGAGCCGGGGAATTTCCTGAAATTGGGATTTTTCTTCTTAACACTGAGTAGATTGATTATGCTAAAAATCCAATACCAGTTTGGTTATTATGAAACTGTCTTTGAGATCTTAAAGAAGTTTGCAGCACCAACCTCCAGTACTTTTATTCTTTTATAATCTGTACAATACAGTTTTTCCCTATTCTTGGAAGACTTGGTATTATCCAACAGGAACACAACTGCTGTATATACAGCATTCTCTGAAAGTTATGAGCTCCAGAATAAATTATTCTGTAACAGAATAATTTCAGCCTAAATAGGACACTAATCATAACTGAATAAAACCTGTGTAAAGAATAAATGTATACTGTCCCAAGTGGCTCAGAAGCACTGCATCTCAGGTACTCAGCTTTGGCAAGTAGCCACTAATTCTAACACTGCTCCCGAGGAATTTGTCAGACGTTCACAATACATACAGCAATAAAGCACCTAAAGATAGAACATGCAGGTTCTGGAATTCAGTAAAATACCCAAGATAGAGATGCCTCAAATTCTGCACATCAATGAACATTAAACTCCTAATTTACATCAGTGGCTTGAAAAATCCCACTGGATACCTACCTGTCTCTTTCAATCCCTAAATATACCTGCAAATCTATCTTAAGTTTTATATCCTGGTGCTGCCTTACAGGATATCTTCCTTCCATCCCATCTGAACCGACTGACAAAAAGCCATTAACATCTACCATGCACTACTCCATCCTCATTTTAACAGGTTTGCACTAAAGGCTTTTGTTTCTGGAGATGAACTTCACCAACTGACAAACCCAGTACTGTTATTTTCAATAATGTTGCCTGATATTGGTACAGACTGTTAACAACTGGATCACAGCTGCAGGAAACAAACAATACACCAAGTGCTGCAGGGGAGGTTCAAGAATGAGTAGCAACCTTTACAAGTGAGACAACACACTAATTCTGTTTTAATGGATCTTGACACATGTTAAAAACCAGCACCTAACAGTTGCTATATATTGTTAGATGTGGTTCTTTTACTACTGCCTTAGCTTTAGATGTGAGAGGTACACCAGAAAGAAAAGATCATTTTGAGGAACAGTTTCAGCACATGGGTCACACAGCCATTGCATTCAGCAGCACCTCATCCTGCAGGGTATGTACAGAGACAAGAAGTCCACACCCACCACACGCTGAACAAGAGGAATACCAGAGCTTTCTGAAGCACATTCTGCTTTAGAAAGTCTGAACATTCATGTCTCATCACTATGTATCTACATAAAAACAGTATATACATGTTTCCATGTATTTGTTGCAATTAAACAAAATGAAATAAAAACCTTCAAGTGGAATCAACAGAAGAATGTCACAGGCCTTATACCAGGCTTATTCAACAATTTCATTTAGATATTGATGAAAAAACCTCACCAGTGCCACAGCTCAGTAGCTATAGCAACACACTTGGCTTCTCCTAGGAATCAAATAAGACAACCTGCCCTAAAATAGATGCAAAAATAGCTGTCGCTGCACATGTGTAGTTTCAGAGACAGAACACAACCATAAAAATTAGGGGTTTTTTTTCCAAATGCACAATGCTTCCTTTCACAGAAAACAAAAAGCTACCCTACAGGCAGTGGGTGAGAATTGAGTTTAATTCCTTTGCTCTCAGTGTTTTAAAAGCTAAATCATTTATCTCAAAGCTTAATTGTGCCTTTTAACAAATTAGACTTCACTGGAAATCATTATCTGTTTTCCCCCTTCTTGTTACAATTCAAAGGCAGCATCTGTCAAAGAGCAAAAATGAACCATTTCTCCCTCATTACACAAAGAGCAAAAAGTCATCCCAAGTTCACATTACTTCACAAGGTAATTTCTGTTCATCAGAACAATTTGGTATGTGTTCATTCCTTCGCATCCAGTCTTCCAGCCTAATTGCCTCAAATATTTAGACTTAATTTGGTTTGTAACCATTAACTACAATCCTGTTACAGAACCTGTATGTTTCTTTAACTCAGTATTCCAGAGCAGTACCGTTAAAAATACTCTCTGGGAGGTATCTTTGTAATACTGTGTGATCATATCTTCCTCATAAAGGATTACACCGGGAAAAACAAAGCCCAGCAGTTCCCTGAACTGTTACAGGCCACTGCTCTGCCCCATATCCTGGGGTCCAGGAGAAGCTGTTTGGATCAGGCATCCCCCCCTCCACAGGAGAAAGGAATCTTGTCCCTGTGCTCCAGGGAAGGGTTGCTCCACAGCTGGAGCTCCCAAGCCCCGACTGCATCCCCGCTGCTCCCACAGCACCAGCAGCAACTGCTTTGGAATTATCCGAGTGAACCACACCGGGAGGAGAACAGCGACTGGCACATCATCAGGGACCACCTCTGGAGCACAGCTGTTCTTTATGGGCTACAACAAAAGCCATCCTGCCTCTCCCCGAGGACCCCTCTCCCCCAGCACCTCTGCTATCTGCGCGCTTCACAGAACCCCGCTCAGAGAAGGTTTCCAGCAGCTCTCTGGGAACAGCGCTGCTCCAGTTTGGATTAAACCTCCCTGTGCTACAATTAAGACCGCAGAAGAGAAGGCACAGACATTAATTTCGCACTACAAGGGACCAAGTCAAGGCAATTAACAATGAAGTATTAATACTGCAAGCCAGTGTTTAATTCATGGCCTCATTCACAGCGGAAAAAGGAGTTATAAACAACTCAACCAGAAGCAAAAATATTAGTGCTGACTTGGAATTTGACCTTAACAAAAACCTCACATAATAGCAAAACCAAAAGATTTTTTGGAGAACTAAAATAAACAGAAGCATTTTATTTTTTAAACAAAAACTTTGTGGAGTGTAAACAGTGGCTTCTTGTGACAGGCTCCTCCCTTATTCTACTTCTGTTGACAGACAAGTAGAAGACAGATTCTGCACATCAAGATCTCCTGAATTAAAAGTTGGATAATCCTTACTTACATCTACCTTTGTAGAAGTTTACAGGTACTCTAAGTATAACGTAAGAAAAATTGATAAAAGTGAGCACAGATTACACAGAATGGGTTGAACATTCTGGGGACTCATTTTTTGGTTTGAGAGGGACACATCTCTCCTACCTCCCACAAGAATATCATGGAATGTGATCACAGCATGACACCTAGAAATCTAAACACATAATTTCTGTGCCTTTAACAGAAGCAAGACAGTTCAACTTTTTACTCTGAATTTCAAGATGAACAATATTTAGTTTTAAAAATAATTTAAAAAAATCTTAATTTAGCTTCCATTTGAACTTAGACTTACTTAATCCATAACATTCAGTGTACTGTCCTATAATATGGAAATACCAAATAATGTAGTGAAGACTGCTTCATCTCTCCAGAAACAAAGCACAGAGAACAGTCAAGCAAAGACTGGAAGTAAACAGCATTATAAAATGAGCCATATCCCTCCACTAGTAAGAATTCAGGCCTAATTACCCAGCAGTCTGGATTCCAGTGTGCAGTTTTCCTTTTTGTAGAACAACATCAATCACTACATTTCACTGTAAGGCCTCAGAGTATTCAGGGATAATCCTCAATCTCTAGAAAAGGTGGAACACAATAGTCACTAAAGGCACCAATAAAATTCCCACTGTTGGCATTACAGTTGTGGAAGTAGCAGAAGTCTTCTGGGAGCCTGGTCTTAGCAGAAAAGTACTCACAAATCTTACAGAATTCCAGTAGAAGCAAAAAGGTTGGGTTTAATGCTGAGTAACTCTGACAGCAAGGGCTCAGCAAACCCACTGTTTATAACAGACCATTACCTTCTGAGAGTGTATTATTGCTATAATCTACTGACATCAGTCTCTCTTTTGATAGAAATCTGGTACGCTCCAAAGAGGCCTCTTCCTGCCTGGCTATGTTGTGCCCAGAAACTCCCAGGGAGTTGCACAGCCCCTGATTCCCCCAGTGGAAGGGGGGCCTGTGCACTCTGAGGCACCCAGCATTTCCAGCACCTCCAGCATTCCAACAGCACCACTGTTTGCTTGTCTGCTCTACACACCCTGCTCTGACAAAGCACTGGGCATCAGGGAAGAAGGTAAAGTCCACATCTAAGAGCAGTGGACATATTCGAAATTTCCAAGCGTCAGGAGCTCCACACACACAGATGTAAAATCTTCTTCAGGAAAGACTTACCACAGCTTTAATTAGATATTTGTTGGAAGTGAATAATGCTGATAACTGCAATATTTGAGTATTTTCATGCAACAGTCAGCAAAAACTGTCCTATTTTCATAATTCACAAAGAAATGAGAGTGCTCATTCGTAAACACTTTCTGCTACATGCAACAGTAAGAATTAAGATCAAAAGATAAAGAGGTGGTATATGATTAAAAAGAAGGGGTTTTATGTTTTTCCTCAGGAGCTGGAGGTGGTACATGTTATCCAAGACTTACATAAGGAGTCTCATGTGACTCTGTGGCTGTTGCAGAAAAAACCTGCAACCAAATCTGGTTTTGGATAATTTCAAACATTAGCTCTGTATTTAAAAGTTTTCAACTACACGTCAAATAAAACACTTAATTTCATCAGCACTGAGTGAATGCAGGAAGTAACTTCATTTCCCATTCAGATTCCAAACTATCTTTGGCAATTTTTGAAGTCCCCCTCTCTTTAAGAAAAGCATTAGGATTCAGTGGCCTGTACTTTGGGAAAAGTGTGGGTGGGTTTCTTGTTAAATACATGAAACATTTCAAAGCTTTTATAATTTTACTTTCCACTTCAGTTTTCCCAGGGGAACGAGAAAAAAGGGATTTTAAGACAAAACTATGCATCATAACACTAAATGGTTTCAGCATCTTAAACTGCA
Organism: Serilophus lunatus; assembly: GCA_013399895.1. Taxonomy (NCBI): domain Eukaryota; kingdom Metazoa; phylum Chordata; class Aves; order Passeriformes; family Eurylaimidae; genus Serilophus; species Serilophus lunatus. Next base: position 2,592,754 of record VXBA01000861.1, on the reverse strand, counting down.
GTGATGTTACAGCTGAAATAAGGATAAACAGCCATAAAGTTTTAAAAGTATTTAAAGACCTTTGCATAGTCATGAAGACCTTTGTGTCCAGAATTTGTATAGACTTCAGAAAGCCATTTGTTGGCTCTTTTGTTTTCTATAAGCAGCTTCATAGAAAAAAAAAATTACTTTTGCAAGTCTCAGAAGCATTGGTGGGAAAAGTATTAATCTTGATCAAATAGGGTTTTTTCCATCTCTCACTTAACACCTCTCAATCACTGTCAGCACTACTGCAACTGATCTTATTTTACATCAGTCACTTCAACTATTATTCAAAGACTTTTTCTCATACATACTTCCTCAAGCAGAAATCTGGGCAAGAAAATCCAAGATTTTTTTTTTAATGTCAAAAACCGAATGATGACAAGAATTCATACTCATGCTCAGTCTTACTACCCCAATACACAAACTAAAAAAACCCAAAACATACATTCTTGATACCCCCTCCTTTTCCTGGCACACTTGGTATAGGTAACATTTAAAAAGAAATAGAATCGACTGTTTAAAAAAATAGAATTTACTATTAAAATGAAGAGAATCCATTATGTACTGTATTAGCTACCAGTACTTTTAAGAATTGCTAAGCTCAAGCCCTTAGAACTACAAAAGTTTTTATAAATAAGGAAGGGAGAAGCAGTAGGAGGCAAAAATTCCAATCGCATTCTTTCTAGGAGCACACTGAATTTGTCACCTGGGGAAAATGGTGTTTTAACTGTAAACAAGTAAAACTAGACAAGTCTGAAATCAGAAGTCCTCTATACTTTTCAGTATAAGTTGAAGCAAAAGATAAATTCAAACACTGTACTGACCCCTACTGCTTATTCTCTCTCCAGTGCAAGACCCAAAGAAGGCATGAAATGGTATCTGATCTCTAGCAACAGCTAAGAAAATGAGATTTTGAGATTTAACAAACAGAAATAATTACATTAGCAGAACCTTAAAACCAATTTTTACATTAATTATCACATAGGGGACAGGCATGGACCATGAGGAAGGCTCTATACAAACTTACATGAAAGAAGGAATCCTACTCAGTATAAATCCTTTTGTTTATGGCATTTTGGGGTCAGTGAAAGAAGTTCCAAAACATGAGGGCAACTGCTAGGTCTGATCTGTGTAGGTTTCAGAGGTTAGCACGACTCCAGTTACAGCACGTTCACATGGTCTCTCTATTCTTTAATGTTCCTTGATTCAGACAGTTTGTCAACAGGACACTGGTCCAGCTGGTTATCAGCACATGAGGGATGGGCAGTGGGCACTTGCATCACATCAGAACCATGTAAGACACAGATGCAATTGCTGCACAGTCACGAGGAGTGAGGGAAGAAATTAATTGATCTCTTGTGTAATACTTAACAAGGCCAACTGGAGCTACTAAATCATGCTATAGTTTAAGCTGTCATATTCAAAGTGCAAACAATGTGCAGTGGTTATTTTGATGTTCAAAAGGCCCTGTGTGTGGCTGGACTATCAGTGCTCCAGTAGCCAACCCAGGATAAAGACATGCTTGATGGCCATTCCCTTCTATTTGACTCATCCAATTAACCTTGACGGTCACTTCTCAAAGAACAACTTCACTACAAACCTTTGCTGTACAACAATGAGATTTTTGTCTTTTTTGGTGAATTTTCTAATCAAAGATAGGTCTAAAAATCTAGTATAGCCCCTGCAATACAGCCAAGGACACAGTGCCATGGGGAAAGAGGGCTGGAGCCAGCTTCCTGAGCCAGCCTCATCACGAAGGAAAACTTGATACACACCTGGAGCACTACAAACCTGTGCACTCGGAGTCATTGTTTTTCTGACATGTTCTAACAGGTGTCTTTATGAAAGCACACAAATCTTCAACACTGACAAATGGACAAGGAGTGCCATCTCAAAACCAATTTTGGAAAGCTCTGCATCTCACTCTTCAGCCCCTCTCTAAGGTGCTGTTGGAATCTATGTCAAAACCAGTATTCTAGATAAGCTGCCAAACGATACCTACATGAATCAGTTCTGGTTTGCCTGGTTCAGTCAAAATGCAGTCTGAGGTCACGACACTTTCAGCTGGGAGAAAAAACAAAATGAACCCAAAATTCCTAAAAGACTGAGAGCCTGGCCCCAACTAAGTACAAGTCAATGGAGGTTTAAAAAAGAAATATGAACCCATAAAACTAAATGAATGCATCTTTGGAGAAGCACTGTTGAAATAAAGCTTAAATTTTCTAAGTAAATATAAACTGCTTCCATGGATCTGGTAATTTTGAATTTACTATTTCCTTTACAGTTAATGGGTCCATGACAAAAAAACCTCAATTACATGAGTAAAAAAGTAGCTTCTTTTGCAGATCCAGATACTAATGACAGCTATAGAAGAACATCAGGCTGTCGTATCTACATACATTTGATGCGATGTTTTTACAAGCTGGGAAAAATTTAAGACCATTCGTCCTAAATATAGAACACAACCAACCATATAAGAGGACAGTGAATTTTTTAACATTTTTCATATGGAGTACTTCATCTTGACTTAAACTTTAACAATTTCACAAAGAGGCTATTTTCTGCAAAACTTAACCTGTTTATCAGTTAAATACAATCCCTCGTTAGAAATTTGACAGATAGCCTGTAAAATTACAGGAATGTATTTTAACATATTCTACAGCCAGATTATTTTATGCTTCATGTTAAAAATAGACTTGTATGGTATTAATCTTCCCTTTGTGCTGCAGCGCCGACCTCACTGCTGACCTTGCCATTATTACAATAACATGTCAGTCCTCAGAATTTCTCCCTGCTGAGAGTCCAACTGTGTACACTGGTTTGTTCAAAACACATTGCTGAGAGGATAAAAAACCCACACTTTTCCCTCCACAAAATAATAGATAATACTTCAGAACAGTCAGTCAAGTGTTTAAAGCATTTCTTCCAGGGATACGTTGTGTAGAATTAAATTTTCAGGCAATTAATATCGGACATTGGTTGTATCTTCAGAAATTCCTGCAATTTTCATTCTCACAACAGGCAAGAACTTGGCAGAGTCTTCTCCTCCCGCTCAGTACAACCCTCTCTTCTTAGCCAAGCAGATGCATCTTCATGATAAACCGGTTTACATTGTTAAACATATTTGTTTCATTTTAATCAGACTATAATTTTTTCACCAAAATGAGTAGCATGAAATCTTAAAGTTTAGATCAAAAGACCAACTGCAAATTCTTCCCTCTGCTGAGGAATACTATCTATCTTCATAAAGCTTCTCATTTTAAATGTTACCAAAAGTATTTTAAAATGGTTTCACAGGTCATTTGCCCTGGTTTTACAGACGAGAAGTTTGCAAGTCTCTGTCCAGAACCACTTGCTCCTGGATCAGTACCCAAAAAAACCTCAAAGTTTAAGAAACCAGTTAGTCAAGTAAATTATTTCATGGGGCAGTAAAACTAAACAGGGCAGGTTTTGGCCTGGATTTAATGCAAAATCTTCTACTGCAGATTTTAAAGCCTATGTGTGTTAATCGAATCCTCTCCTTAACAATACGAAAACAGAGAAAGGACATTTATACCAAGTATACAGTGCCTTCTCACTTGAGTTGCTTAGAGGAAGGAATTCATACATGTTTTTTAAGACTCTACAGTTTCTTAAAAGAAGGATGAGCCTGTTTTTTCAATTAATTTACTGAATGCATGCTATCACTATGTGAAAGTAATTCTTCTCTGTAACAACTGACCAAATAAACCTTAACAGCTGAATTTGCAAATCAATTTCTCTATGTCAACAGCTTTGTCATGTCAATAAATACAGCACTAAGCCAGGAGCAAGGATTTTTAGCTATCTCTGCTGTCACTTACCTGAGTATAGCTCCATAACTTGCCTAAAACCATCATGCAAGATTTACACTCAGCAGTCAAGAACAAAAAGGACTTAATGTATCACAGCTGTCATCAGGCAAATGAGAAGAATCCAGCATGTCTTGGGGGGAAAGAAGAAACCCAAGAAACATTCCATTCTGAATCACAGGAATACAACATGCAATCTTAATTTGCTGTAAAGTGGCCAGCAAACCTTGAGAAAGTAACTTTGAATTCTGAATTAGTGAGCTGATTTCATGAAAGCCTAGCATTTTTCTCCAAATTAATATAGTTAAACACAACTGCTGGCTCTCAGCTGTGTTTAAATTTAGGATAGGTTCCAACAGGGTGCTGTTATCCTACCATAGAAATTAAGCATCTGGCCTCTGGCTATACAGACCATCGTGATATTCATGACAAGATGTGAACTGTTGCCTCAACATCATGCAAACAGGTTAAAGCAGGGATGTGTCAAAGTCTCACATTGAAACTCAGCATCAGAACAAAGTTTCGTGTTTGTCTCCTGCAGCAAATTAAGAGTTAATGCTTATTCTGGAAAAAAGCCTCAAAAATGAGAAATACTCCATTTTAAATAGCCTTAATCTGTCAGCAGTAGACAAAGTCAAAATTCATTTTCATCTAAAAATGTCTTTCAGATCTGTAAGTACCATACTATGCATAAGCTATAGTAACCTGTCACATCAAGAGCTGGTATTAATATTCATGCAATTCCTTACTTTTATGTTCCAATGGTATTGCCTTCAAGGCAGGTGGATTAAAACACATCAGTATCTTGAATAAAGCCTTCTCCACAGGCAGAGAGTAGTACCATTACTTCAGATGTGGTACTAAAGCAATATGCTCAGTCCTACAGAGAGGATAAAGATGTTGAGCCAATGCCATGGATCCCACAATCTGTGTGTACAAAGACAAGCTTGGCACAGTGCTCACACCTGTGATGAGTTCTTTTAAATCTGGTGAAATCCTTTGGAAGAAAGGCTGTTCCTTGTACAGTGCATTACTTTAGAGACTTGATGTAACAAAACACTGAAATGGAAAGACAAATAGAATAGGGGCCCACAGCATGCCAGGAAACGAGCTGTCTTGGAGCTGCATGTTATAAATATGCGTATTTCCAAAGTTTTATAATCAGATTTGTAATTCCTCAATAAATGCAGGCTTAGCAGGACTTGCAAGAGGGGTGCAAAACAAATGAAAAGAAACCTGGAATACAAGTACTTAAAGACTCTGGGCATTTGTCTCAAACTGAAAAAAAGAAGGCCAGGCTGCTTCTCTTTTTAGACCAACAGCTGTAATAAAACAAATTTAACTTAAACATTTTTAACCATTATAAAGCTGTACTTCAGTTGGAGCAAACTTCAAGCAGAGTTAGCCAGAAGACAGACCAATAAGCTGTAAAGCTGTCTGCTGAGAGAAAAATGCCCCTCTGAAGAAACCAGGGTTTCTGGGTCCCATCTCAGATAATTCACCTTCAGCTTAACCAGTGTGCCAGAAAAGATGGAACTGCAGCAAGACACCTAAGGGACACTTGCAAGATACAATCAAATTTAGACTGGCTTATGAATATACAGAGAGTAAACTTCTTGTATCTACAACCCACACACTACTGAAGAATTCTAATGATTTCATGCTTGCACAGCTCCCTCCAGGATCCTAGTTCTGAGTGTTCAGGAGAAAATACCCTAACTTTGAGTGCCAGATGGTACCATCCCTCACTGGTACCCTGGGTGCTTCTGACAATCTGCCTGTGCTACCTGCTCCTTCACACGATTTTCTCCAAGCCAAATGCAGCCAGGTATTTCAGTCAGCTCCCTGTTTCAAAAAGGTAGCTGTCCACTTGCTCAGGCAGCTCAGTAACCTCACTGTACTGCCTGCAAGGTATGTGGGTTTATTGTTTCAGTACTGAGACACAGAAGTGTCAAAAAATCTTCACTAGAGCTGTTCAAATCATGCATCTGAGCAATGATGTTTATTTTCAGAAATAATCTGAGACTGGACAGCCAGCGTCCCACTGCTATCACAAAAACTCAATGTTCTTCAAATTAAAAAAAGAGCCTAAATACTTAATTTCTAATAAAGTTAATTTTACTTAGAATCTTTATTTTTGGTCAAAAATTACCATCAATTCAGAAGATCCAAGATGTAAATTGAGTTTGTTTAACATGCTAAAGCACTGTTGGAAAGAAAAGCAGCACTTCTATTGTGGCTGACCACCCACAAACCCATTTTGAGTTTTGCTTCCTGATTGTTCCATGTGTGTCCCAGGTTAGAAGTGGCGGCTTTGGTTTTCCATGATCCCAAGGCACAGAGAAGTGAACAGTGTCTAACCCAGAGGATGGGACCCCCTTATCACAACTGCTCCCTCCACACAACTCAAAATGAAGCCCTGTCAGTACAGCCCCAGTCCACATGTCAGCACAGTTTCATGATTTCGCTTCAGAGCTGGCTGTCAGTCATCAGCCCCTCATGGAAAACATGCTAAGCCTTTTTATTCCAGTAATACTACTGAGTACTTTTCTCTTCCTGGTGCACCAACATCCAACTAATTATGGCAATTTACAGAGTTGTTTTATTTATCCTTAAATTCCTCTTTGGAAGAGAAATCGGAATTGATATTGGCAGTTACATTTTCAAAAATCAGTACATTGCATCTAGTGTGTTCTGTACATTAAATAAACAAGTGTTCAATTTACTTTATTCTGATCAGGGGCTGAAGGCCTGTTTTCAGAAAATCTAATTGTATACATAAAATGCATATAAAAGATTATTCTATTTATTGAGTTAAAATTTGGAGTCAGTTTTCAACATCTATTATAAAATACATAGACACCTTGTAGCTATTTTCCATGATGCACTAGAAAAGTCAAGCACACTGGTAATCAAAACTGTTTTTCTATCACCTATCCTATAAAAACATAATTCAAAGTAAATTAATACTTCACATCCTGCTTTATTTCTAGCCAGAAAGAAGTAGTGCCAATATTCTTACTTTGAATGAAAAAAAGATTGTTTCCTGTAGCATTAAAGTATTTTATGATGCAATAACACATACATAAGTAACAGCCCTGTGCAGTTTTACACTGAGCAATTAGGTGAGCTGGTGCCATTTCAGTGGGACACTTAAGTATGTACCTAAAACCCATCTATCATTACTGGAATAGAGTATATGCCTGAAGTCAGACACATATTTTAACTGAAAAAGAGTATTCATACGCAGGAATATCCAACCCACTCTATATAGACCTTGCAGAGACAGAGTCACTTCCAGTATCTGCATTAACAAAACTGCCAAAGGATTAATAAAATGACATTTGAAATTTTCCATATAATTTCTCATGTTTACACAAGCATAAATCTGAAAGCAGAATTGGTTTATCAAAAGGCAAAAACTATTCCGAGAAGACTTCTCGCAGCATACTGTTGGATGTCTGCTCTGGTAAAACATCTTCCTGCTTGGCTTTCTGCAAGGGACAAGCAGAAGCCAAGTGTCACAGAGGCTCCTACACAGAAGCCGGGCAGGGCACAGGAAGGACACTCTCTCTTACAGCTGGCTCTTACCACATCCTGCTCCCACAGACTCTGCAGAATGGACATCAGAAGTGCTGTCAAGGTGAAGTTATTTGCATGGCTTCATTCATACTGAGGGGGGATAGAAGGCCTAATTGCTGGTGCAAACACACCCCGAGGCTTTGTTCCAAGCACCTTGCCATGAGCAAGTCCTGTGTAGCAAGTAATTAATGCCCTAAGGGAAACTGCAGTGGACTCCATCATAGATCTGCTCTGCATTTCCCTCATTAACACCAACTTCCACTGACTTTAAAGGAGAAGCTAAGTAGTTCCAGTATTCCCAGGTTGGTAAGAGACAAAGCAGAAATAGAAAATTCTCATTGTGTCTAGCCAGGCATAGTTGAAGAATTGCCCGGATAAACTAAGACCCAGGTCACCCGGCCAAGGTAAGATGTTGTTGGATTCCAGCATTATGGAAACTTTATTATTTTAACTAAGTTTCACAGAAAACTCAAAGGCTCCCATCAGTGCTGGATTACAGCTGCTTGAACAACTGAGGAACAGTTTGACACGTGCAATTGTATCAAATCACAATTAATTTGGAGACTGTGCAAGGAAGAAGTTCCAAAAAAAGCCGACATTTAATGGTTTGAGACATTTTCTGAGAATCCTAAATCCCATTAAGATGAAAGCAACCCAAGACCTTTTACATCTCCAACATACTTGGTAAAGTAAGATTAGCACTATACCTTAACTACTCCATGAGACAGGAAATGAAACAGTAAAATTTGACAGTTTACACACATGGGTTCACACGGGCACTCTTGGGTTAGGTCTGACCCAAGGACAGCAGGCAAAGGGTTCTATCAAACAAATAACACACTTGGACTGAAGGCAAACCCCACCCAGAGGATTTCTGAATTACTTTTCCTTATAACCTGCTGCTTCAGCTGAAGCATAATAAGTAGTTATATAATTACTGACTATGTAAATGAGATTTGCCATAAAATTATATATGCATATTTCCAACCAAAGTAAGTTGTTATTACAATAAAAAGGAAATGTGAATATATTTCCTATAAAGACTTTTATATTACTTGGCTTCCTTGCTAGTTAGTAATTTTGTTTGGGAAAGACCAACACAAAAAAGTGCCTGTAACATGTGTACAATTATGTGTCTTGTTTAAAAATGTCACCTCCATTGCAGTTGTGAGCACATCCAAAGCATTTATTACATAACAAATCCCTGAGTTCTCTTACATAACAATTCCCTGAATCCCAATCACATATTTTTCCACATAACTGCACACCTGACATATGAAAAATGTTCTTATAGCCATCTTTATATAAAAATATATACTGCACTTTATCATTAATTTTTAAAAATACACTTCTTTCCTCACTCCCTATTTTGTTATGCCTAATTTCCATTAGCTTCTAAACCTTCTGTTTAGATTAGCTCACGTATGACATTCATATGTACGTGCTCACATGTATGTGATTTACTCATTCTAGAGAAAAAACCTTAGCATAATATTACTTACAAATGTTCTGAAGCATTGTGAGTCAACTACAACCATACCATATGTACAAATTAATATGTATGCACTCTTTCACCATGGCAAAGATATTATAAATGAAGAGTACAAAGAAGCTCATCCTTTCCTACAGTTTACCCAGGATCACTTAACATCTTACAACTTCTCTTTTCAGACTCTAATACTCAGAATCTAATACACTCTAACACTCCAAACCAAATTTTAATGTCAATTGAAGGGCAGGAGCTGATCCTCAACGTCAGCTAGGATAGGAATATACCTTGGTGATATTTTAAAAGGAAGAAAAACTGGGTTTGGAAATAACGTCATAAATTATGTCACAAAGTCATAATCAGAGCACCAGCTTCAATAACATCCCAGGCACACAAAATTGGATCTCATGAATCACACTGTAGCTTAATGCATAATCAGATCATCATGCACCAAAATCATGTAACAAACTTAGGCCATAACTTAAGTGCTGCAGTGGGTCCCCTTGACCAGCAGCCAGTGACCTTCAGAACAGGGTTAGAAAATGATCAGCCAGACACACAAAACAGCTTCTAAAAGCAGGTGAGCATGAAGAGAACCCTGTAAATCTAAACAGGAAGTTATACACAAAAACTTGACATTTTTAAAACATCATTAGACATTTTTTATTTAACAGGAGAAATTGCTTTGCTTTTTTTTCACACACATGTTCTTGAAGAAAATTATAAAGCACATAGAGGAAAAAGCAACGTGCTAATTACAGGCTGGGACACTCAGGTATTTATGAACAATGACAATATTCTACAAATTTACCTAAGCATTGCCATATGGAAGAGTCAAACCTGTTCACAAAGTTGTGTTCCATGTACTTTTATGCTATCCTGTTGTGGACACTGTATATTTCTATTTATCAGATACATGTATATACATGCACACAAACATATATATATAGACATATATAAAACCAGCTTTTTGAGGCAGCTACCACATGTGGAGGGTTCAATAAGGAAGCTGCAGAGCACCTGTCTGAAGTCAGTAAAAATTTTTCATTACTAATGTTCTACAGCTTATGGTATCATGCCTGATCAGAGATTAGTTCCCTTCTCTTTCCTTATCCCAGCCAAAAAATACAGCATGTTCAACCGAGGCATAAAATAAAGCTGAAAATGCCTACAATTCACTGATGGAGTAGAAATAGATACAGCACAGGGTGGCTGCTGCCCAGCTCAGGAACAAAAGATGCGCTTGAATTAAAACACCCCATTCAAACACTGTTAAACTTCAGGAAAGTTTCAGTCCTATCCCCACAACGTCACCACAGTCAGTAGCCTTATGATTTAAACATGATTTCATTCTAAGATCTGCTTATCCGCAGACAGCTTCAAAGTAGTGGAAGACCAGTAATTTAATACTACTTTAAAAAAGGAGACTTATAAAAATGGAGAGAACCCACACTTGTGTTACATAATTAAGCAATACAGTAAGCTAATTTCTCTGCAATTTTTAATATGACCATAGTAAAAGACCTAAGAAGCAGGCATTCAGGAACATGACATTGTTAGTCCTTTCTAAGGGCCTTCAGAGTTTATTTTTATGCAAATTTGCAAAGAAAACTAAGCCCTAGAGTACACATGGGAAAAAAGGCAAAGATTAAACTAAATCTGGAAAATTCAGAACGCATGTAATAGAGAACTGATTACAAGTTTTAGTTGGTAGCAAACAACAAGCAAAATAATGAAGTGATTGGATGTTAATCTTATATTGCACTGATTATAGGAGGCATATTTTTCTAAATATCCCAGTGCCTAAATATAAATTATACTTCAAATAAATGCCTACATTTGAAGATGCAAGGATTTTGTTTAATGTGCTCACTAAAGGTAGTGTAAGCCAAGTTAGAGTAGGATTGGTGCTCTACAAGATGATTTTAACACCATCTTGTAGCTCAAAATTTCTTACAAGCTCTTTAAAACAAACGGACAGCACAGTACATTGAAAGAGTAAAAAACAAGTGGGCTTGCAAAAAAATACCAGAAAGCAGTTTAAAGCAAAAACATGCTACACATTTACATATCATGTTATTTTCAAGAAAAAAAAACAGTTTACAAATTTAAGTTGATAACAAGGTTCTAAATTTAAGAATATTAATCCCCTTTTGAACAGCAGCCTTTCAGAGTTTGTGATAAGGGGAGACAGCCACACAATTGCTGCCAAACAGTAGTAAAAAGGAACTATAGCTTTAGAGCTATAGTTATAAAGACCATATTTTGAATTCAAATCCAGAACATGTAAGCTACCCTTTGAAGCCCAGCAAGCTCAACACCATTGTCATTGTATCAAGTTCCAACAGAAAACTGTAATAAAAATATTTTTATCATATATTACTTCCACAGACAAGGCTTGCCAGTATCTGTAAAATCTTTGAAATAGTATACAAGGAGTTGTTCACCCATCACTGCTATCCTTCTTCATCTTTTTTTCCTGTTTAAAAAAGCTTCATTAAAGATTCATGCAGCATAAATAAAATGTGCAATGCTGCAGCAAATCAATTGAAAAGTGAGGGGTAGAATTCAGACCTCCTGGCTCTGGATCATTTCTCTCACTCACTAGACCGTGTCTCTGATTTCAGCAAGTTACACTGCACACTCCTAAGTAGTCACTGAGCTTTAAATGAAAACCCCAAACATTTGTTAAGTCCTTCGGCAGTCGGGTTCCTGCACAGCACTTTCCAGGGCTGCCAGGAACAGTCTCACACGTGCATTCTAGGAACAGAGGTGTAACAGGATGCAAACACACTGCAGGAGTTAAAGGGCTGAACACAGGAAGAATATCAAACTCAAAATGCCTGGACAGCTATTCAGCCACAGCAAGGGAAAGCACATCAGTACAATACAGCCAAACACTGCCCCACCTCCATCCCAGAGATCTAGGCTAATATCACAAAGATACCAAGCCTTGTCCAGCCCAGCCCCCATTTCATAAATATACCATCTCAAAACTTGCCACTCTCCATCTCTGAAGGTCCCCAAAACATCAGCCAGTAGTTTCTGGGGCACAGGATTCTCAGAGAGAGCCTTTACTTGTTCTCAGTCACTGCTAAGTCACAGTGGCCACAAGTTACCAGCCCTTCTCAGAGCTGTGTCTTGGAACAGGCAGGTTCAGAAAGCATGTGAAGAGACTCTGGCTCGCTTGTTAATAAGAACTCCACCTTTGCAAAGTCTTCAGTTATCACCAGTTCCCAAAAAAAAGCATTTAAAGGCTCTTAAATCAGAATTTGATCAGCTGTGCTTAATGCAAAGGTTGGAGCAATTCCTCCTGAATCACCTCTTCACTGAGACACAAATTAGACTATCTAGTTCTAAAAGTCCTGCTGGTAACTTTGGTGACTTAGAAGTGCCTAAGGTTCTACATGTTAATTGGGTAACCATTGGATGTCATCTGGAAGACTCAGTCTAAAACACCTTGGAGACACAGAATTAAGTGGACATGACAAGACATCTGAAAAGGCAGCTATTCCTTTTCTTCCTGGTCTACTACAGGCTGAGTACTGTTACACACTAGCTTTATGAAATTTAAGTGTCTGCTCCAATAAACCCTTTCCTATACAAGGTTTTTAGCTATCCATATAAAAGCGGCAAAAACTGCAAAAAGCACAGCTGGTCCTTGCTTGCAGCTCTCCCAAACTACAGGCCAGTTTGCACTGACAGAAGTAGGTTGGAATCTCAAGGTAAATACAGCTTGATTACATCTTCAATTTAAATTAACAAGTTCAGTAACTTATCCCATCTTGCATTTATGATAATCTTTAGCTTTTCTGTTTGGTACCATTTACACATGCCAAGGATTGCCTACAATGAATCCTCAGTACTAAGTCTCTGCTCAGTCTCCCTTCTCTTTGCTTGAGAAGGAGATGGGAGAAAGCCCAGGACCAAATAACAGATCTGGTGAAGGATTTTTGATTTGTTTTTAGATTTGGGGGGTTTTGTTGTTTCTTTTGTAAGAGTAAATCAATTTACTAAAAGAACATGTAAAAGATTAATGGTCCATCAGGAATATTTTGCTTTTCCATCTGATTAACTCTGCTTATCTTTCTTTGGACAACAGCTTGCATTAGCCACAAAACCCAAAACCTCAAAACTCAAGATAGACATTGTATTACTGTCACTTCTCTAGAAAAATCTATACTAGCATAAGAAAAGGGCCTTTGTTTTGAGGTGGGGGAAGAGGAGAAAAGCAAGAGAAGGATTGATCAAACAGCAAAAAGCATTCAAGAACAAAAACATTCTCCGAGAAAAATTAACTACACACAGGCTTGGTATTGAATTGGACTGGAGGGGGATATTGTTGTGATTGAAAACTCAAGAATTTCCTCAAGTTTTAGAGCAAGAAAGAATGATTATACCCTGAAATTTGAGGATTATTCTCCCTAAGAAACTGTCAATTAGCATAACTTTGAACCCAGCAAAACTCTTCCTGACTACCAGATGTAACTATGGCAACAAGATCCAGGAACCTACAATAAATATGATACAGTGTCAATAACCCAGGCTTTTTTCATGTAAATAGATAAGCACAAGGAAGACAGAAGACCATTTCCAATGGTTTAGATTCAATTTTTCCATCTCTTCAATGCTAGGAATAATAGCACATTCCAATGACTAGTAAAAATAAGGAGTAAGAGAAAAACCAAAAGGAAAGAAAACAACACATCTCATGGAAAAACTATTTAGAATTTAAGAAAGAATAAGACCACATTAATGGACTTTTTCCATTAAAGCTGTGAAATGCTATAAACGGATATCATCTCCATTAAGCTCTGTAAATAGGTTTGAAGTTGTTTCAGAACACCTACTCAGTTTAATGAATAAGTGAGATCTTTCTAGTGGAAATAAGTCAAACTTAAAGTAAACAGAATCAAATTCTCTTATTTGGCTCCATCTCCCAGTTTCATCTGTAACGTATGGTATTTTCATCTATGGGAATGTTAAGTCAGAGCTCTATACAACAGCATTTACAACTACTAATCACTGCCCAAACATAAAATGAAGGTCCCTACCCCATTCAGCATAGCATGGTAACTTCATGGAAAAGCAGAACTCTTCCTTCTTCCCAACTTAGAAATGGCTGATAGATGGCACAAAAAATACATCATCATCCAGAGAGTATTTGCACATTGTCAAAACTAAAAAAAGTTATCACCTAAATCCTCCCATCACTGAAAACTAAAAGAAAACACTACAGCAAATGCCCATGCTCTTTGCCAAGGAAGGTAATCCACATGTAAGAGCACAAGTCATGCAAAAAGTCATCCCCTACACCAGAAAACTCAGAATCATGCTGTAGGACTGAACATGGGGACACGATTTCCATGCGAGGGATGTGGAAACTTAAGAGGAAGCTGGAGTGAAATGGATAGGAAGAAGAGCATTATAGAAAAGTGAAAAGTGAAAAATGGAACACAAATATTCAGGAAAAGGGATTCATGATGGAATGACAAACCCTAGACAAGATGCAGGCATGACAGCAGGGAAATGAGGGTTCACAATAAACAAGAGTGCTGAGCTGAAAAGCCAGAGAGTCACTGCCTGCTGAAAGGATCCTAATCCAAAACCCACTTCTGTCTGCCTGTATCTCTCTCCAATTGTGCCTTTCTATGAATAGCTTACTCCCTCCTATCCTAATATAAATAGCTTGAAGCCACAGCACTAAATCCAAGTAGATGGAGCTTTCAGGAGGACAGTCAATCAATTCTCACCCTCTTGGACTGCAAAGATTTGCCAAAGCATCTCTGCATCCACTAACATTCTAAAAGGACCCATTAGAGTTGTGTATTGTCTCCAATTAATTGCTGCACTATTCCCCTACCTCAAATATTTCTTTAGGGTACAGACTGCCTGATGCAAGACAAAGCATGCACAATACACTGTCTTAGTATTAGCCACCCGGTGATGGTGCATTTTTTGAGAGACAGCATAAAAGGAGCTAAAAAAAATTTTAAAAACTTAACAGCATTTCATCTAGAGCCTCGTGCTAGATCTGAAAAAGCATCATTTGTTGAAATATATATAGTTTAATATTTTTATGGTTCTTGCTATTTCATCACCTATTTTCTAATAGTGAAACAGATTATCAATAACTGAAAGCACATTTGTACTTGTTCTGTTCATTTGTGTTGGCTCTGCAGCCACTACACCCCAGACCACACCCTCATCAGATCTCAGCCTAAGTGGTTTCAGCTTCACACCACACTTGGTCAGACATCCATGAAGTTGCCTTGAGAACTGAGGTGTCTTTCTCCCCATCCAGTCAGTAGGAGTGAGCCAGCCCAGACAGTGCATGCTCCATACATTCTGATCCATCAAGATCCCATCACAAACAAAAACCCCATACAAAACAACACCACAAAAAACCCCTCTCAAAAACCACCAACAGCCACACCTCTTTTCTCTCCATAGTTCTAACCAGGATATTTGAGCTTAGATATGGAGGGACAAAGTTAAAATGAAATAGTGTATTATCTCAGTTATGCCCTAACTCGGGCAGTGTGAATAATTGATTTCTTGGTTTGGCAGATAGAACTGAATTTGAAATAGCTCCTTCTCTTGCTTGAACCTCTCAAAACTTCATTCTGACATGACATTTTCCATTTCAGACTTGTAACAAAAGCTGTGAAATGAAGACCAGATTCACAAAATGAGGGAGGAGGAAGAGGAGCTCCTCTTCAGAAAAGCTCTGTGCCTGTGACTCGTAATCACAGCTGAGCCAAGGCTACAGCTCCCTCATGGTGAAAGGAGCCAACCTGAGCTCCTACAAGCAGCAGTGAAGGAAGAGGGAGGGAAATTTTTTGGATGCGCCACCTACTAGGTCAGCCTACATCTATCACAAAACTGATCTCTCCGTGACCAAGTGCTGCACTCAAAGTGAACCTTCTCCAGTGCAGGGGCAAAAGGAGACCTACCTTCAAAGAAAGCACCAAGACATCTTCCTGAACTCAAGTCTCCTGACTCAAATCTACCCTAATTCAAGCAGATTTCAAGCAAGCTGGGACGTTTTAAGTATCTTAGAAAATGCAACAGTAGAAGCTGGGAGTGCCTGGGCCCAGAAAGCCTTCAGTAAGCACCTGCCCAAGATAGAAGAGATAATTTACATTTTCCATGCTGAATTGGGCTTCCCACATCCTGGGCAGTGCTCTGATCAGTGCACATTTGGATACAGGGCAAAGGATATTTCATTTTCTCAGGTTTGTAAACCTCACTATTTTTCACAGCTGAAGCTACGCAATTTTTTTTGCACATAATTTCAGAATTTACCATCTCATTTTTAAAGAAGTATTTGTATTTGCTAAAACATTCCCTGAATTCTTGTGTGGCAGTAACATCCTGCATATTAAGCAGCATTCTACCCAGAGAGAATGGATGAAGCATCCATATCCACAGGATGGGTATCCACTTTGTGAGGTAATAGCTTCATTTTTAAATAACATCACTATTCCTCATAAGACCAAATGATTCAAAGGTCACAAACAGACAATATCTCCTGACAAAACATTAGACTTCAACTGTGACAGTTCACATGTCTAAACTTAAAGGTGAACTCTGACAGCAAAAACTCAGAACAAGGAGCTGCAGCATTATGAAAAGACACAGATTGTCACTGACTGAAGGTCTGGCTCCAGCAGTCAAATATTTTGTACACACTCCTCTTGAGGTGTTGCAAGTGCCTCGTCCCAACCTTGCCACCTTTCATTCAAAATATGTTGCCCGTCGTGAGACCCAATCTCTGCAGTACATTACGCTTCCATTAAACATAATTAAGTTACAAAGAACTTTCAATTAATACAGATCTTTTTTTTTTCCACTACAGCATATGGAAACAAATAGGCTACTTCTGATAAGCAATAAAAACTAAGTTAAAACTAAAAACTGTTGCACACTTATTTTGGGGTTTTATTCATGGTGCTGCAGTTCAGCACCACTGTGCACCCCAACAGTGTTCAGCCAGAGAATGCAGTTTTCCTTTATAAATTGCTACTTATGCTTCATTTCTAAAGAAATTTCTTCAACAGCCTACTATATATATATATTATGAAGAGTGAAGGTATGTATTATCAGGTTTTGCCAAATTAGATACTGAATTTATTAATAATTTACTGTAACCTTTAGTAGCATGGTTAAAAATAGCTCTCCCATCAGCTCAGTCCGTATCAAACACTGTGGTAATTATCCTCAGAATCTACATCATTATAATGAAAACAAAAATAACCAGACTGAGCAGGAGCTAAGCAAAATTTTAACTTTGAGTAAACATTTCTCACTTGGCCTGTATATTGAAGGCCATTGGAACAGAGACTAAAGTTAAGAAAAGTATCCATGCACAAACTGAAGAAAAAGAGGCATCTCTAAGCCTCTCTTCCCACATGAAGAATTTTAAATCACTTTCCTTGCTTTCTTGGTAATCCCTCCAGTTGTCTTTTTCCTCTCTACACTCCCTCCACCTAAACAAGCTCATTATATGCAGCACAGTAAGAAATTGCAGTCAGAAACAAACCGACTGATCCAAAGCTCCTTATTAGGGGCTGCAATTTGCAACATGGGGAAAGTGCGATGGCATTCCTCACAGACAGTAACCGGGACTGAGCAGAGATACAGACCTGTCTTGAGCAGTTTATGCTACCAGAATAAATCCTGATTCTCCCCATCTTCCAGGCCATCTTGCCAGGAATCTCTGCTACAACCTACTCATCTTAATTACTATGCTTATATTACACTGGATTCTTTTATTTCTATTTTAAAGCTAGATCCTGAGGGATGTGTTTCAGGACTTTGTGACCGTGGAAGATGCAAACTCATCAATGTCTGTACACCATTTTTTCCTCCAGGAAGCATTAACACAGTTACCCCCCTCCTTTAAGTTAATTTACTTTGTCTATACAGATGTAGCAGACAAGCAACCTCTTTGCATTTCTTCATATTTGATTTTGTCAGAGGATGTGTACATGACTCAGCTGAAGTCAACAGAAGGACACAATTAATATGATTTTGTCTCAGGTTTTCCATATGAGATTTATGTTGCCATAACAGATTTATGCAGTAATAAAACTGTACTATTATTAAACTTTCTACAGCATGTCATACCATGGATTATAGAACTCATCTATTAGGGAAAAGCAAAAGCTGCTATATAAACATTGCTAGGCATTAAGCATTAAAACAATTTGTAGTTCTTTTGAATAAACAGTGCCCATCTCCTTTAATGTATTTCCAGGCAGCATCCTGTGTAAATCAAGAAAAATCTCAACCTTCGCTTCTTGAAATATGATCAAATACCTTCACTTTGTTACGTAACAAGTATCTGGAAAGAGGAGAAAAAATACTTACATATGAGCACAACTGAAAATGAATATACTTGTTTTGTAGCCTTTAAAATGGGACATAAACATAAATACAGAAAGACTGTTAAGAGCAAAGAATTCCAAAGGCGTTCACAAATTATGGTTTCAGTACATCTTTGCATATATTCTCCCATTTAAAACATATCCTATTTCAGACCTTGGCAAATTCAAATCACAGAAATATAAGGAGAGGGAACAGACCATTATAAAGAAAGCCTTTAAGGTAAGTTTAATAGGTATCTTTAGCGCTATTAAAATCATCAATGTATATAGGTCATCTTGCATTAAACTCACGTAATTCATTGGATTGTATGCAATAAAATCCAGTTCAAAATTATTATAAAAGCTCACACATGACCCAATAGGTATATTCTATTCCAACAACACAATTATATGGAAAGTTTACATGTTTGTCTGTCTTTCTCACTCATGCTGCTGTTACAGCAGCAAACCAGCCCTTGTAACTAACCTTAACAGAAAAGAAACACATTTCAGTAACAAAACAGGTCACGGGATCCTTAATGAATTCATTAGAGAGACACAGAAAAAAAAGAATCAAATTATTGCCTTGAACATCTTCTCATCCCAAGTTCAGAGAGATTTTTGTGAAAGGGCTGACCATTAGGATCAAAGCATACTGTGCAATTTAGCATAGTTGCTATCTTGAATTAGCAGAAAGGAGACTGATGCAGAAGAGGACAAGTGTCAGAGAAAAGGGAGATCATATTTAAAATTCCTTCCATTCCACTGGTACAGCTACCCAGCCTTCAGAAATTGTCAAGCCTCTGAAAGATACTTATAACCAAGATTCCCAAAGGCATTAAGAGAAACGGGAGGGGAGCCAGAAAACTGAAGCTTTACGTACCAAACATTCTCTTCAATAATTCACAGGCCATGAAATTGGCTCATATATTATCTGGCTTTGGTCCAACATAAGTCTAATTTGTCAAATTCAGAAGAAAACCAGAACAATGTATACAAAAGTGGGATTAAAACATGTAATTCCTTTCTTGGGAAAACGCATTACATACCATATAAACACTTATTTTCAGGCAGGTATTCAATTTGCTCCCTTCCCAGAGCCCTACCTAAGGCATCATGTACGCTCTTTCCCACTTCATGTTTCACATCACATGCACAATGCTACGTGTCCTCTGATGTCCATAAAAATTCCATATACAGAAAGCATCAATTAACAGACTCTAAAAGCATGAAGTCTCTTCACTGCACCACTTTATCCAATCACACTACAGGATGTAAATCCAACTGATGTTTAAGCCAACACCATACTCACACCAAGCTTGTTTCCTCTGTGTCCTTAGCTTTTCACAGGAATACTCTGCTTCTAGGGATTGATTCAACCATCAACTTCTCGGGGAGAAAATAACATCAGGGAAAGCACTTTGTGAGCCAAGTGTGGTATGTGGAAACAAGCAATTCCATCCTTGTAGCATTTCCAAGAAGTGCTGTTTTTAAATATCCTAAACTCAGTCCTATACCAAGATTAAGGGAAAAACTGCATGGGATTTGATATTTACTGCTCATTTATTTGCAAACTGAAAGGCCAGTTCTTACAGCCAACTTCAAGATTCCATCTAAAGTTACAGCAAAGCCATTTCTGATTCATTTAATATAATATTAATTTTTCATACACAGAGTTTACCTTCATGCAAAATAAATATCCAGCAAAAATATGCTTCCCTAAAAGTAACATCATTGACAGTTTAGTAGATAAGTATCAAGTTATTACTATAGATCAGGTTTTTTTCCCTATGTTCTCTTTCAAAAATATTACTTTTACAAAAAAGCTAATGGTTCCTTAACTTCAAAGTTAAGATCTCAAACCATTCACAAAACAATAATCTTGCTCCCTTGGCATCCTGCTTAGCATTCAGGCTGTACTTGCAATTATTTGCAGAACAGACATTCATGTTATTCCAACCGGAAGATATTATCAATACAAACAAACTTTAATATCCCCCTCAAATTGCATTTGCTATGGGAAAAAAAAATCCAAATACACACTGTATGGTGAAGGACCTTAGTTCAACCACTGAGGACAGATGCAGCAAACAAGTCTGTCATGTTTTGGCTCAACATGTAGACAAAATTAGCAGACTAAGATACCTGTTATATTGGTGGACAAAGGTAGGGCGGGGAAAAGCATTTCACAGAGCAGAGATATTTTCCTAGTACATCAGTCAGCATGCACAGCAATTCCAGAGAACAGGAGTGCCTAAGTGGTCTGCCACAGGCTGTGGAGTAACTGCTGGGGACCCCAAACTCCTCCACTCCTCCATATCTAGTCTAAGGGCTCACCAGATGGATACTGCAAGCCTGGGGGGCAACAGGCCATTCCCTGAAAAACATCATACTGCTGTAAAACGTGTTAAGAAAAGAATGAAACCACCCTCAACCCACTCCCTTCACACTCTGAACAAGCCTTCAACAACACTGGTGCCAAAAGCAGTTTGCAATCTGGCCAATAAATATCATTAAGCCTGCAAAACATAAATCAGACCAAAAGCAATGCTGCAGGCACAGTCACACATATTCCATTTATAAAGAATCACAACCAAATATTTTTTATGTTTTATTTAATATTCCTTGCCATTTTTAAGTCAAAGTACACCATTGCAGTGTTACAATATCAAAGGTATGTCAGGGTACAGGTGCCTGCAAGAGTGAATCACTTGTAATTTCTGCATGAAAAAAGTGTTGCTGTTTCCCCAGACAAAGACCTTTATACCACCTGCTTATGAAAACACTCTACAAGCTACCAGAAGAAAACTAAAGGGCACTGCTACTGTAAAACTAATCAGTGTTTATTTTCCCATTTGCTAGCAGGTAAGGGGATTCTTCTGTTTGTGATAATTATCTTGAGTGCTTTTAACTTCCTTCCCAGTGTTTTTTGGCAGAAACCCTTACAGATGCAAGACAGAAAACAAAAGAGAAAAACATGCCTTTTGAAGTGCTACCACACATCTCTAATCAATCTGCCAATTGTAAATTAAATGTGTGAAAACCTTACAATAAATTTATGAAAGGAATAAAAACCAAGTGGAAATCAGACTTTGTTAATTGGTCCAAACAGATCTATTCCAGGCTTGCCTTGATTTTTTTTACTCTGTGGCATTTGTGGATATAAAATGCACCTGCAGGTTGGACATATCCTGTGACAAAACAACAAAGGATTGTAAACCAGTGACCTTAACTTGACTTGTCTGTTTGGAATTAAGTTGCTTTAACTGCATTCTGCTCAGGAACACCTGCATGACCAATGGAATTAAATGGCACTTTAATGAGTTATCAGCCTCTAACAACTGAGCCCTGACAAATTCAGCCCAAACTGTACAGATTAATGAACTTGTAGCTGAGCTCCAGAACAAGACTATGAATCTGAATTGCTTGATCACATACTTTCCACACTATAATTGAGTGGGAGTGGGTGGCTGTGTCAAAACAAAAGGGGGAGACAAAAAAATCTTACCTGTTGCTTAAAATGTAAGAGAATAAATCACTGAGATTTAGGAGGATTAAGGCTGTGACACTGGAAGCAGCTGCTGACAGTGGTACATTTGGAACTGGGAGAAAGAATGAAAACAACTCATGAAAACGCAGTCAAGAAAAAATCAAAAGCTACTACCTGGAGTTGTAACTGTCAAAAAAGTATGACAATGCAACTTGATAATTCTCAGATTACTGGATTCTTTATCTCTTGGGTTCTGCATCTTTCTCCTTTAACTGCCAGCCCTTCCCAGCAGTTCTTCTTGACCTCACAATCCATGAATAAAACACAGTTTCAGTCTTGCACCCTGTCATCCATTCATCACTCTGCTAAGTCCCTTTGCTGGCTCTGCTTCCCAATTTATGCATCGTAAAATTCTGTACACGTTTAACAGAGCAGCAATTTATAAATAGCTTTTATTACACAAGGCAGGCTTGATGCTCAAAGAGGAGGTCAGAGATACTGGCACTTTATTCTTAAACTTTTCCATTCTGCTGTTCCTCCTAATTTCTCACCATTACTCACCCTCAAAGAATGTTAATGCTGATTTATAATTATCTTTTCTCTTTGATAAGCCTACTACTTTAACAGTGCTCAATACATCCTTTTTATACAAGAAATATTAGAAAGGCAGTTATCCCCACACCGAGTCATAAATCAGCCACAGAGAACCATCTGTAAACAAAGCAGGGATGCCTCAGTGACAGACTGAACTGAAGCAGGGCCAGTGAAACAGCAGGTGAAGCAAAGGATCAGAGTATGGATTTCACATCTAGAAACCACTACTCTGTACCGGGAGATGACAGCCTTCTTGCAAAGCTTTGGCTTCTTGCCAAAATCAATTTAAACCTTCCACTTTCTGCACACCTGAGAGGAATAAAGAAAAAAGAGGATGTCACTGAGGAGAATGGGGAATGCTGCAGGATGCTGGAACTGATGGCTCCAACAAGAGGTGAAGTCTACAAATTTGTATGGGAAGAGGTTACACAGATTCACGGAGCTACAGGGTAGTGGCCACAAGCTAGTAGTTCCCTTTCCCTTGATCAATGTTATGCATTGATGGAATAACATAAAATATCTGAATAACAGTGCAAAGAGTACACAGAGACAAAGAAGTTCTAGGGTAATGTCTTCCCTTGAAAAAAATCATTCTAACAACCTCTTCCTCTACTGGCTTGGTTTCTCTACTGGCTTGGTTTATTCTCTGGCTTCCCAGTCCTTTGTGCTGGTAGTCATATACTTAAATTCTCCCCATAGCACAACCATCTGTCACTATGCTTTATAAAGCTGAGGTTCTACAGCAAAATTATCATATAAGTAAATTGTAGGGAAACCTAGAGGAAAATGTAACAACTCTAAACACTTCCTACTCAATTACCACTTTCACTGCTACATGAAAATATTAAAGAAAATTATTATGGCTGAGCACTCTAAGACCAGTTTGTTAAGACACCCACTGATACAGATATTTGACCCTGCACTTAAGGATTTTATTTTTTTTTAAGGTTCATAGCCCACCCGTTCCTCCTTGAGGTATGATCTGACACACAGCCAAGAGGGAAGGCTGTTGAGAGCTCTAATAGCACAGAAACCCATTTACAACTGCTCTTTTCATTTGTCCTCTACAAATCACTGAAGGACCCAAGCTCTTGAAGAAATACTGCTAAATTGAACTCTGGTATTGCTACAATTGCTCAGCAGCAAGGCTGCAGATGGAAAAAAATCACAAGGACTAAAAAACTTCACAGCATTCCAGTAAAAAGACTGATAAAGAAGGGAGAAAATGAAAGAGAGCCTCAGGATGGTTTGTGCTGAGCCTGTCTGTACCCTGGAAGAGTGGGGAGAGCTGGGAATGCTCCAGAAGTGTCCCAGGCCCCATTCTCTGTTGCACTGCCTTTGACTTGTGTGCAACAAGAACATCCCTGCACAGCAAAGCACCAGAGATGGCTCACCAGCACCAAAGGAGCATTCTCAGCACTGGGGAAGTGGCAAGAGAGGAAGTTCTCCCAAAACTCAATTTCTCTTTGTCAGAGATAAGGAAAAGCAGCAGGTCAAGCACTCTCACGTTCCTTTAAAAGTTCTCTTTGTTGTGGTTTCAAAGTCATTTGTAGAAACCAGGGCAATTCTACCCATCAGTGGAATGGCATCCTGAAAGACTTGGCAAATCAAAACAAGAGGGACAAAACACAAGCACTAATTAATTTTTAGGAGGAAATTTATTACATAATACATTACATTTAGATACAAAAGTCACCAGAACAGCTCAAACACTTGACAAGATCAATTAAGTCTTGTTATATAAAGACATTGTTTTTCTCATTTTCGTATCACTCAACTTCTTAAAGATGTGAAGTAATTTAGGAGAATCTGTCTGCAGTAGGATTAACACAGAGCTGTTGCAGTTGCTGTATCCAGAAATCTGTGCACCAGACAGGGACAAGCCTCATAACCACCTACATGTATTTATTATTTTGTGTCTTTTTCCATTCTAGAGTAATACGCTACACATGAGAGACTCATTAGAAACATTACACTATAACTGATAGAAACTGAAGGAGATGGGACCCAAAATGCAGATTCCAGTAAGCAAGAAAGCAGTAGCTGAAGTTAATTCCTTACTGAAGTTCCAGGACTTGAACAGAATCCAAAGTGCAGCTATTATATTGAAATACAATGAATGCCATAATTATGACTTCAGAGATAAGTGGAAATATTTTGAGAAGCAGTAGTTCAACTAAAACCAGATTTTAAACAGGGAGTGCTAGACTTTACCTACTATAAAACAGTTGTAGGGGATTAACAATACTTGTATTTTTAATAGTTTATGTCCAGCACACACTGTTTTGGAATTAGAGAATTAACCTCACCTGTCCAACACACTGCCATTAACAACTGCTCCTATAAAGACACAAAACTTCTCTCACCAAATCAAGGAGCAAATAATGCCCAAGAGTTTTCAGGGACACCTCGCTTTCCCTCCAAGACCTGTAAGGCTGTGTGGTCTTCACTATCTACAGTGAATACAGAAGATTAATACTAACTTGAAAAGTAACAGAGCACAAGCAATGAGTCCTTTCCAGGTACTAAACTGCCTCCACCGTTATTGGAAGAGGGAATTTAAGCAGATATTCTCCAAGTTTAAGAACAATCAGGAAAAAAATTATGCAGTTATCACAAACCAATCGCAGTGGGAAGACTGATCACCTATAAATGAAAGCCCTTCCATACACAATTTTCTTTTTTAAGATACAGGAAATGATGGCAGGAGAATGACATTTCATCTTCACAAGTTACAGGGGTAGAAAGTCACAAGAGCCTGAAGTTATTTTCAGCTAATGTATTTCTGAAGGCAAGAGCAATGACAGGTATTTCTAATTTCATTTTCTTTATTTTCAAGTCACTTCACTGCTTGCTAACACAGGGCTTCATGACAGTCATAATTCAAAAGCTGTTCCTAAGTACCAGCAGGAAATTCCATATCAATATCATCTGTCACTGAGCAGGGAGGTCAGTGTTTTTCAGTAATCTCTACTAAGAGCTTCCACCAACACAAAAAAAAAAATAAGAAATTTCATTCCAAAAACTTTAGGATTTAGTAGCCAGCTCACAATTCTAATGTGTCTGAAACTGGCAGAGACAGTAATTCTTCTGTTTCAGCCAACATGAAAACTAACCACATTATGGGAATTGCCAGGATGCAGCTTGGATTTCAAAAGCTGCCCTCTAAGTAATAGACTGAAATTTGTGACAAGGAACAAAGCTAAGAGATGGGACAGAAGATGAATGAATGTGAAGAGAAACAAGGATAAGCAGCTTGGTTGCATTGCTCTCTGAAGGAGAGAATAAACACAAGTTTGAGAAACAATGAAGAAAGGACTGTCAGCAGTTGGACAAGACAATAATGTAAACATTATGTTGTATAGACCAAGTTAAGAAACATCAAAGACTTTCCAAGAGATCAGGGACAGAAAGGTTTGAAGTACAGGCACAAGAAATTATGCTTCTGCAATAGAGGACAGCTTGCATTACAGAAATAAATATCAGAAAGCAAAGAGCACGTGGGTGTTAGAAGACAAAAGCACAATGTTATACAACTACAACAACAAAAAACCCACAAACACACATGCCCACACAAAACCTCAAGGATCTTAATTAGAGAGAGCAGAGCTGACCCATAGTCCTATTTTCTTTCATATATTCAGCCAACAAACTGCAGAGAATTCCAGCAGCTAGAATTGACAGTGACATTTTAAGTCAATGAGAATCTATTTTACTCTTCCTCCCACGACATAAATGAATAGTAGTGCTAATGAAATGCCACTCCTATTATAAATTGACAAAACACAATCCTGCATTTATCCCTTCCAGCAAAATCTGCCTTTTAACAAACTCAAACTATTCTGGAAAACCCTGTGGTCACAACATGACAAAACAAAATGCCACTCTCTCCTTCACTGAACTTCTTCCAATTAACTTGACTTCAGTGCACCAAGATACCTACGTTTCTGGATGAATCATATTAACATTTACAATTTTAGTCACAGACTTTTAATACAGTCTGGTTATTCAATTCACATTTGATCAACTCTTTCTGACAGAGGATGGGCTTCTATTAATTTCATCAAAATAATTTGGTTATGGAAAAAAACAACCCATCCACACTAGTTTCCAGTGCTGACTTCTCCAAATGCCAAGGAATTACATTACATGCAGAAATAAAAAGAACTGATTGGATTTTGAACCAAGATGCAAAATGTAATCTCTCCGTGTTATTATTCAGAAGAAATGAAGAAAATATTCTTATTCCTTTCTTTTTAAATGAGTTCTCAGAAAGGCTAGATAACCTTTTCCTACATAATTGTGGTATACCAGGAAAGAAGCCCTTTGTATCTCACAATCAGACCTGCACAGAGAAATAATTCTGTGTTTCTTTCAGGCAAAAAAGGGAGTAGCTATAATATTTACCAAGCAGAAAAGAAGAGAGGAGAAAAAAAAAAAAAAAATAAATAAAAGAGAATAGTGTTATGCTGTGAGCTGCTTGTTCTCACAAGTGAATCTGGGTGTGATCAGCTCTCAATTTAACACCCCAAAAGCACTGAGTGATGCAGCAATGCCCTCTGCTCTGTGGTGTTACACAGAAAAATGGCAGGCAAGAGCTTTCATATTTAAACCGAGCTGCACGACGGTCCATTAGCCATCAGCAAGTGCAAGCATTTCCACGGCACAGCTGTGTCTGCTTGACAAATTCCATTGTCAGTGAAGACTTCTCTTCCCCAGTAAGTTTGGCTGTAACTCTTACCTTCCAACCCTGAAAAATTTTGCATCCCACTGAGTACAGGCAGTCACCCACGCCACCTGCCAGTTACCGAACACAATATAACAACTTGCAAGCTCTCCCACATTTCAGAATTTGCCTTCATATCTGCTGGGATTAGAGACAATGAAGGAATGCAGCACATTATCTCTAACATCCCATGCGTTTTCTTATTTACCTTCCTTCAACACAGCTTTAATACAAACTGAGTGGCCTAAGTATGGCAAATGTCACTTTTTATAAAAGTACAGCTTTTCTGGCTATTTGTGAGTGTGCCCAGACATGCACTTTGCCATCCCTTGCTTCCACCATCACTCAGCTACACACATTAAATTTGCCAAATTCCTTTCTAGAGTTTGCCTTCTGAACATCAAGTATCAAGATTTGTAAGATGTTTCTCCTACCCTTGACTTAAAACTGTCTTCCTCAGTATTTTTAACATAAAAAAGCAACTCTTTATGATGTAATATTTATATAGTAAGGGAAGTACTATGAAAACTTCAATTTCAAATACAAAGCTAGGGTCTAATTAGTATCTTTTGTAAGGTCTAACAAGTGAAAATTGCTTCTGTGATGTTATTTTAAGTTAAATGTGTGCTATTATGTCAAAATAGTATGACCAGCTCTGAATTCCCAATAAGCAGTTAATTCAGGACCTATAAATCAAAACAAGTTACATTTTGTGCTAGCGTCAGGACAGACGGTTTCCCCTGTAGTTGTCTTTGTAAAAACTCCTTGTTTCTTCTCAATCACTGCCAGGAGCCAAGTTTCACTGAGGAGAATAAGGATTAACAATAAATCAAGGTATCACCACTTTTCTCATCATGTTTCTAAGACTAAAAGATTCCCAGAAAACTCACTCTGAAGTGTTCTTTCCTTTCTTTATCTTGACTGTATACACTTGCTTGATAGCCTCACTGACAAGGAAGGTGTTTTGGTCAAATATTATCTGTTCCTCTGCTATCACAGACACTAAATATAGCAGAACCTGACAACCAGGCACTAGTAATTCTGCTCCCTTGAACTAACCTAAAAAAAAAAAAAAGAAATTACATGCTTTAGACCCTGAAAATTAAGGAAACATTGACATGGGAAGATTAAAAGCTTAGAGCAAAAAATAATTTTGTTATCTGTTAAACAACAGCACTTTTTTGTTCCCCCAAAGTATCCACACACTTTTTCTATTACTGCTAACTGTGGACTAGTCCTTCTCAAAAAACACTACACAATTACCTACAACCTTCTCTACACAAAGTGGAGAGTTTGTTTCCTTCCCTGTAACTTTCCAAATCCTCAAAAGCACAAACTGGTCCACTCGGTGGTCAAAGCTGTCCTCGTCTTTACCTCTCCCAGAATCTACTTTCCAGCCACAGCTAAGTGTTGCAGTGGTAACTGCACTGGGAAATGCAGTTTAGAAAAACAGATGAAAACAAGAAAGAATCTATGCAACTACAAGTCTCACTCCTACAAAGTGCACTCCTTTCCTAATCTGGCTCAGCATACAGTTTAAATTTACTAACATTAAAAAACCAAAAGATCATCCTCCCATGATCACTGTCCTTTGATTCAGCTGAGGACCATTACTGCTGGTAAGTATTTTGGACAGGAAACTATCAGTGTCTAATACTTAAAATATAAATTTCCCCTTTACCATCAACTTTTCTCTCTATGGAAGATACTGCTCATGTTCACTTGAAACATTTATAGGTTTTTATTGAATATATAACTATGCAAGATGGTTTGGTAACAATGCTACACCACAGAGATGGAACATCTGACACATCCAAGAGCACTTAGACATCTGTAAGAGAGAACTTCCAAACTTTGGCACATCAAGGTGCATTACGTAGCAAATTTTAAATGGGATGTTCACAAACCTTCAGCTTCAATGATTGGGAGAGATACATCAGCCAGCCAAGGAAAGACATAAGCCAAAGAATGGGTTGCATGTGTATTTCCACCTGCTGGCAGAAAGGGTTGACACAGCAGCAGTATGTTTCCACAGTGGCTTAAGTCTGGAATAAATCCAGTAAGTCAGTGGAGTTTTTAAGTTTAAAAAATCCACAAAGCAGCATTTATCCTACAATGCCACTGGTGCACAAAGGTTATTATAGAACATCTGCTTTAGATAAGGCAGTACATCTCCAGATCTGGGGGCCTAATACAATCTCATAATATTTTTTTTAATTAACATCAGAATGCTACCAACATGCATATCAGTTTCCCAAAACTGTAAAAAGTAAGCTCAAATAACTAAATACAGAAGCATGTTATAATAGTGTTAATCAGGTCTGATGCTCAATAAAGTGGTTTTCAGTTGGATATTTGAAATTAAATGTGTTCTAAAGGCAGCACTCGAAGGAGCTGGTATTCACCCCATGCACCACTGAGCTACAACATGGAACCAAACAGTTGCTATTTCTCCAGGACCAACTACAGCAAAGCATGATCAAGTCAGCACTACAGCTGGAAGAGGCCATTTCCAAAGCACTACAGCTATGCCAAAAAAGCCTCATTGTCCAAGGACTGAAAAGGAGAATTAACTTCTGTTCTCCACTACATCAACAACCAGAGAATTTCCAAGTACAGACACCACACTCCCAAC
Organism: Serilophus lunatus; assembly: GCA_013399895.1. Taxonomy (NCBI): domain Eukaryota; kingdom Metazoa; phylum Chordata; class Aves; order Passeriformes; family Eurylaimidae; genus Serilophus; species Serilophus lunatus. The sequence goes on along the minus strand of VXBA01000861.1, from coordinate 2,563,013 downwards.
CTCACTCGAATTTTTCCACACTGTGCACTCCAGGATTTCATATGATGCCACTTTTAATACTCTGGGTTCATAATCAATCTGCCTTTTATCAAGTATATTACCCCAAAGTTTAACATTTGAGTACCAAAGAGAAGTATAAGGTAAAAATTCCATAGAAAAGGATAAACTGTGTCAAAAGGCACGAAGAGACTCATTCACCAGTTACAAACACTAACTTTCCACAGCCCTTTCACAAAACCTTAGGTGGAATGTTGAAATGTCTGCTTTCTCTCCCTTCTGACCTTGATGCCATGTGTTACAGGGCTGTTTTCAAACACATTTCTAAACTCAGCTCCATAAAAAACCTTCTTGTAAGATATACTATTGCATTAACACATGCTGAAAAGCATCCAGCCTTTGTGCTGCCCCCTGCATCTATAAATACCCACAGAGTGACGTGCAACTATCAAACACAAACTTCCCCCAAGAACATGGAAAATTGTATCTTTGTCACCAAATGAAGCATTACATCCTTATGCAAAAATATATTCCTATAGATGTATATAGTAAAACTTGGGAAAAAACCCACCAGCAATTATTTTCACAAATGCCTAGTGCCAAGAGCAGAAATGCTCCAAACAAGAAGTGCTGCAACCCGTTACAGCATTATGAAGTCAATCTTCTGTCAGCTGTCAGTTCTCATTCTCTGCAGTTATCTTGAGGAGAAGAAACACTTCGGGAAAGCAAAAGAATTACCATACAATAGGCTACGATTTAATTAGAAGGAGGAACATGCTGAAGATAATGTCAACAAAAGGATATGCTAATGATCATTTTAATGAGACAAATGTGCCCTCACATCCCCAATCAAAAATGCCCGAGATCCATCTTGGCAATGGAAGGGAGCAGTGGCAAGAAACAAAGTCTCCCTTTCTACTGACGTGGGCGATGCTGAAGCTACAACAATTACTGGAATTCCAGTCAGGAAGGAGAGGAGGAACAAGCAATGCTTTTTTAGCTCCTGAGGCAGAGCAGGGCACGTTTCCCTTCTGTTTCTGAATGCCCTGTTCGAGGGAAACAATCCCTGCCACAACTCTCACGGGACGACGCATCTCTGCTGTTGTTCATGTGTAACCCTCCAGGGGGAGGGGAAATTCAGCCTTAAATCTAAAGTGCAAACTTCACTACGTAGGTATTTAAGAACCTATTTCAAAATTCAACCAAGTTATCAGCAACACCCTTTACTTAAGTGGCATAAGATGAAGTCTCTCAAAATTCCTACTGAAAATTTCCAACAAGTTTCCACAGCAAAGCTGCAAGTCAGACTTGGAAGACTGACCATAAACATCTCTGTGGAAGCCAACAGCACCGATTTATAGAAAAAAATCCACAATGCTTACCAGAAAGCATGAAAGTTTACAATGGAAGAGTAATACTGGAATTAGAAGAAACCAAGAAAGTAGCAAAAGCCACATAAAATTGCCTGTCCTCTTTTCATAAAGTACAGTTTTTGACACCTCAAGAAATGAAAGTTAAAAAGTCACCATGGGAGGGTGCAGCAGTTCAAACTGATTGCATTTCCATTGCATCTCTATCTGTTCTGTAACGTAAAGTTAATTTAAAAGGCTATGATTCTGAGGGCAAGCTTAGTAAGGAGCAAGTATTGTATTTCCAAGTAAATGCTCTATATTTATTGTTTAATCATTTATATCATCTAGGTTTGCTTTATCTGCTTGGAAAGGCCTTTAATGGATCCAAATAAAAGGAGAAAATCTGGCTAATATTTATGCCTTGTCAATTCTATTAGATGTTGCTGTAACAAATGTAAGTCAAGAGACTAGGTCTTAAAGTTTTATTCACTGTAGTTTTAATAGACCATGCCAATATTACTGCAGTATTGCCAGAGATTTCTCCAAGAACACTGAATGAATGCTAAGAAGGCTTACCATGACTCTTGCTATGGAAGTATAGATTAACTTCTAAACTTTCCATCTCCCAATTCAATCCCCATGGGGAAGTTAGGTATGGGATCAGGGAATATGCCAGCCAAGATAGGACAGAGGAATTACATCCTATGTTTAACCAGAATAGAAATACTGTCAGTTAGATCTCCAGGATCAGGAGTTACATGTTTGTTTTCAGTACTAATGTGTGCCAAGGTGTCCAACTCCATTGATAGGTGTACATTAGCATGTTTCCACATGCATTTCCCAAACAGATTATCAGTCTTTTGGGTGCAGAAAAGCATACAAATTCTGAATACTAATGCATATCAGATGAAGCAACTCTTCCCTGAGCATGAAGCAGAAAGTCAGCAGGAAGAACAATGATGTATCACACAAACTTCAGCTACAGCAAAGTCCACTTTTAAGGCCAATCTTATCCAGGCAAGTCCATGAAACCCTGCTTCACACAGGTGAGTACTTCTGCAATACATTTTGCCAATAAACAGGTTACTTGAGCCATGTCCACACTAAAAAAAATCTGGTTTGATAATCAGTATTGCAGTAGTTCTGATGCTCCCTGAAGTGAATTATGATTTATTAAACCTTATCAAACCATGACATACTATTTGCAGCAACACAACCTCTCTTCTGTTAGTGTACAGGTACCTGCACAGTGAACTGGAGGAAAATTAATAGCTGCCTGTCACACCTCTGCTGCAGAGAACCAGGCTTGCTCCTGCTGCTGCCACCTTTGTCAGGAGACCTGAGCCTGCACAGGAGCAATTTTCAACATCCCAGGGGCTCACACAGGTTAACTGGAGGAGTTCAGCTGCCTGGAGCACACAGTCATCAATAAACCAAGCCAGGTCACAAGCAGCACCAAGGCAAATTCCCCAGGCTTTCAAACAAGTAACCAGTTTAATCAGGAACTCCAAACACAGGGAATGAAATCCATGCATACTGTACATAAGAATCCAACATTCTTTTTCAAATCCATTCAACATCAAAAGCACTAAAATTGTGTGGATACCAAAGGCAAAATCAGGACTCACCAGCAATTCTGGAAGGCTGGGATAATTAACTACAGATAACCACATAGAGGTAAATTCTCAGGCACACAACAGAGTCATCAGATTTAGTTTGTCAACCATGTCATGGAGAGACAATAGTAAAGCTTCACATTCAAGATAAACAGTCTTGGCATCAGATAAACTAGATAAAAATAATTTCCAAGAGCTACATAAGAAAAATCCCTAATTAATGCCTACATATAATACACACAAAACGGAGAGGAAATTCCTTTCTAAAATTACTTAGCTCAGACTTGTTTAGGCTGCAAATGTTTATAAACCAAAATGCTATCTTTGGGTAATTTGAGTATTTGGGTCATATCTTGCACTTCCTGGATGTGACAAAGAACCTTACATGCCCTAGTCTTAATTTAATAAACTTAACTACAGACAGTGTTTCAAAAAATAGCTTACTCACAAGAAATACCAAGCACATTAAAGTAGGGCTTTGATTAATCTATCATAATCCATCAATTAAGATTAATTCATCTCTCTTGACCACTCCAGAAAATGCAGTAGAAAACGAAAGTAAGCAGCCATTAATCTACAAGCAGTAAATTAGAGAAAGAAAATTAATTACAAGAAAAATGTTCATAACAAGTAAAAACCATCTATTCTGGATGGCTCATGTCTGAAATTTGGCAGCCTGGAATAAGTTTCAAATCAAGTCAGGTCCGTTTTGTACATTACAAGCAAAACTGACCATTTAAATCACACACCCACAGTGCTAGAAGTATCTATTTAGTATTCATTTCTGAAAAGGCAAGTAATTTTAACGTTTACCAAATCATTTCTGGGCAACCACGGGCTAAAAGCTTTTATGCCAAACTTATGTATAACAGCATCTTCCCAAAGGGGCTTAAAACGAGTATCTTGTAACAACTATTGCATAGCAAATAGATTATCTCACTTTTTGAAATGTTCATCTTCATCAAAAACAACCTTTTTCTTAAATCCATGAAAATGCCACAAACAATACCTAATTAAGATTTTATTAGAAGCTGAGAAACAGTACACAGTTTTGAAAACCAGATTTCTTGAGGAGATGGCACACCTCTAATCTACATTCCCTGTCCACATTCATCTCTATCACTATCCAATAAATACTCATCCTGCAACTCTCCTTCCCTCGTGAAAACACACACTGTCCGTTCAGTCCTATTCCAACAGACAATAGCATGAAACACACTGGATGATACAATCAAAACAGTTCTGGATAACCAGAGCTGCAGGTATTAAAAACCCAAACAGTATGCTGGCACCTCTGAAATGATTACAAACTCTTTCTCCTACTTAGAAAATACTTTTATTCCTTAAAACAAGTAGAATAGTTACTCCGTTTTCATGTAACCCTAACTATAGCAGGCTATTTTAAGTTATTTTTGAAAGAAGAGGAAAAGTCTTCACATTCAAACAGTTTAACATTACTCCCACTGAAAGCCACAGAAATGCTACTGCTGATCTCAGTGGGAGTAAGAGCAGTTCTAAATGGCTCCAGCATTGCAGATTTTCCACCACAAAATCTATTGCATAAAAATGCAACTATTTCACCATTAAAAGCCACAAACCCATAACCAATCAAAATAAACCTAAAATTGCTTCCTAAGTGAGCAGTCCCAGCCAATGAGTTGCACCCATAAAGGAACTAACCAGCATTCTTCAGGGCTGACAAGCAATAAATTGAAAGCACCATCATTCTGCAAATGTATTGCACTGCTGATTAAGGGTGACAATACTCCTTAAAAGGAGTACAGAGAGAACCTCCCTTCTGAAACAAGGAATAAGTCTTAGACATGAACTCTGCAAAAAAAGCCCTGTGGTAATGATAGTACAATTACTACTCTTTCTTCAGTGTAGAAGGAACAGGAACATTTTCAAAGCTATACATTTTTTTTCCTTCATTTGCCTTCCTGCTACCTTCTTTAGTAATTTTGAAAGAGAAGTGAGGCTGTTTGGTGAGAGAGAACACCTTCTAGTTCCTGCCATATCATTCCCTTTCACCTTTACAATCATTTTCGTCTGCTCTGAATATTACAAATTTCAACTCAGGATGACTGTTTCAGTGAAAAGTGCCCCAAGAAATCTCCCACTCTTCTATATTGCTTAGGACATTCAGAAGCATTAACTTGCAGTTTCTCTCATACTGTATTCCCCATCTTTCACTCAGAAAACTACTTTCCCTAAAAAAATTAAAAAATTAAAAGGAGACTAGTAAAAGAAATGAAAGCTTTTATAAGTTTGAATTAATCAATTTTATTCATCTAGCAAGTACAGCTGTATTCTGGTTTTAGTCATTTAAAAGACCTTTTGGAATCACTCCTTTATCCCAATGTAAATGACTTGTCCTTGTGTAGGAAAACTTCTGATTAGTTCTCAGGGATAATGTCCCAAATCACTGGAAGTCACACAAATTAATAAACTGTTGGTCTTTGACCATGCTGACTGTGCTGTGCTGACCAGGGCCCTTCACTTCACACCTCGAAGTTAGGCTGCAGAAAGTGGCACAGCTCATCACACAAGTAGGTAAACCCACTGAATTTAGAACTCAGATACATTCCAAAACCACAGATTTCTGCAGAGAGAACACAAAACTGAGGGGCTGAGAACAGTCAGTCAGGGGGTGGAAAGCCAGTTCACCTCTTACTGAGAAGCCAGGCAGCAAGAAAACAGAACATTTTCAAAAGTCCTATTCATAAAGTTTTGGGAGCTTTATTATTAGTTACATTATATGCAGTTAATTATTCTACATTTTGATTACGCAGAAATTTGTTTTTCTGTGCCGATTTGCTATTCCAAGCAGGCTAATTCAAACTCTTGCATATTTTAGCCATACTCATTACAACAGTCCTACTGTTTGAGAAAAAGGCCACTACAGGCTATTACTATAAAATGAATTTAGTCTTTCATCACTTTATTGTTGGCAAAAGAATGACAACTGTGAGAGTGTCTGGGACAGTAAACAGCAAGACAGATTGGAATCTAGAAAGAAAATTATGTTTTTAGAGGCATGAACACATGTAATAATGAAAAATACAAATAAATGTAGGAAATCTTGGCAACTCTTACCACCCCTTCAGGAGAGTTGTTGGGCCCCTTTTCTTGTTCATAAAGCACAACTCAGTCATGGATATCCCTGGAAAACATAAGAGACAGATCAAACTCTGAACAGAAACTCTAACTAGTGTGACTAATGGCTTGTTGACCTGAGGAAAGGGACAACTCTATAAACAGCTTCAAAGGCCAAACACTTCCAAACCTACACTGCAATCCTTAGTTCTAAACAGCAAAGTCAAGACTTTCATCAGTCTCTAGAGTTCTTAGTTTCCAAAATCAAGTTTTATGGTAGCAATTTATATTTGGTTTGAATGCTCTAGCACGTGGAAAAGTTTCTACTGAAATCTCTGCATCAGAAAAATCAAAAAATCATTTAAGTGTACAGAAACAAGATACTAAAAGAGCCAAGATTTCTTATTTTCTCTTTGCTTATTAAATGTATTTTTTTTTCCTGGATCATACACCTGATTTCACTAACCCAACGCTTGTTACATACTCTAAAGAATATTTTCTACAAAACATTCTTACTTCAAGTTATAAGGAAACTGGTGCATTTTTTGTATCAGGTTAATAATAATACGAAGTGTAAATTCCCAGGGAAAACAAACACCATCTTGGGCTACAATTTGCCAAGTTTTGATTAAACAAGATGCTGGAGTGGTAGCACTATCGAATTCTTGGTTATCATTCCATGTTGGGCAGGCAGAGGAATAGGTATAAATAGATATGTATATACCTAAGTGTAGCTACACCACTACACTGCCAAAGCACAACTGGTCCTTCTTCTGGCCAAAATGGATTTTTAGGACAGTCCCACTAACACAGACAGTATCACTTGGCAAGAAGGGATTTAAGTAATGAATAACAAATAATTAGAAGTTGTTTTGTTCAGCTTTTTTACTGTTCTGGATTAAGACTGCTCACCCACAAGGCTGAGCCCAAACCAAGTAATACCAGTGAAAAAATGACCAACACTCAGATCCAAAGGTGTATTTGCACTGAGAGGAAAAATCAGATTCTTGTATCAGAGAAACTGATTATTATTTTTTTAAGTGATCAAAAAACATGAATGAAACAATCTGCAGGTGCCTTTTATGAAGGAAGACTTGGGGTTTTGTCCCCCATTCCTCTAAGCCAGTCAACATTCAGCTGCCTTACAAAAATCATGTATTTTCCTTGTGAGCCATCACCTTCCATGGCAAATTTTATGTTTCATTTCATAATTTACAAGTTGTAAGACAACACTACGTCTTAAAGTAATTCCAGTGACTTCAGAATAACACTTGATGAAAATTTAGCTAATTAGTAAACAGGATGCTTGATTTATCTTCAACTCTGATAAATAAATGCTTTTAAGTACTGGAGAACAAAGGAGAAACCTCATCACAAACATGAAACATGCAGCAAGTGGAGCTCGTAGATGGAAACGCAGTTTGTCAGAAAGTGAAATCCATCAAAAGGGTCTTGTTGTTCCAGGAGCAGCACTGAGGGAGATGGTAGAACCGTAAGACATGTGTTCAATCAGTACAAATCCAACCTCAGGCAGGAATTTTCCTCAAAAGTTCCATTTTTCCTAGCAATTCAGACTGTGCCTGATGAGCAATTCAATCCAGAGGTCAGAAGCAAAATCTTGCCAATGCTTACCCTTTAAAAAACATTTTCCCAAACAATAGAATAGGCACATAATATTCTCTAACCAAAAGAAATGCAGTTATAACAATCAAGTAATAAACACACATCAGCAGGGCAAAACTACATATTAATAAATGACACAAGTACCTCTTTCAGGTTTTAAAACACTTAGAGAAATCCTCAACTGCCCTTCTAAAATTGTAACAATCTGGCAATTCTGTATGAACCATTTTAAAAGCTTTTACTCTCAAAAAAACCCCTGAAAAATTATAGTCTATTTTAAATGAGTACATAATCGGTGAGTTTCTTAATGACACCATAAGAAAAATAAATGAAATCAACTTGCTGTCAACTTTTATTTTTTCAATATAAATCCAAATCACTTGAGCTACAAATCTGGATACTCTGCTACCTATATACCTGTAAGACCTATGAAGAGATCAGGAAGAAATTATAATTATCTATAACTTACATTTACAAATGTCATTAACTTTTTGATGAGCAACACAGCTCAGAAAGTATGTTCAACACCCTGGCAATTTTCATTTGATTAAAAATTAATCTCTTTTCAGTATTTGAGGATGCTCACAGGAAGAGAAATTCAAGCACACGACCATACATGCACTGTAAAAAGATCAGACCAGTACAATTCTCGATGACAACAATCATCCAGTATTAAATAGATCCCCAACTTTTTACAATGTCATTCTTAAAATTGCAGGGGGTGTGAATGTAATGTGATTTGGGGTATCTTTGTACAGTACAGATGAGTAAAACATTAGGTAAGTCAAGCAGCAAAGCAAGAGAAGCAGCTTTCCAGCCTTTACTTACAACCTTGTTTAAAAAGTTTAGTCTGCCAAACTCCAGGTCCCAGAAGGTCTGACTTTCTCAGGAACCAAGCCAACCTTGAAACTACACAAGTTGTACAACTGGAGTTGTATTTTGAACTTAACAAAGAAGGATTATGGCTTAGCACACAACACTTAGCATAGAAGTGATGGAAGAAAAGTCTGTCATGAGTCTGAGCAAACTTCTTAGTGCCAGACCAGTCTAACTGGACTGACTAATCTACAATCTGAATGACTGCAGCAAGGACTGTCATAGTAAGTCTCTCATAAAAATTCAGCACACCCACCATATTAGAAGCTCCAAACATAGCAAAGGTTGAAGGTCCCTGACAGAGCAGCTCTAAGCACCACACAGCCAATTCTGACTGGAACCTTGTGCTGAACCAGTGCCAGCTGACAAGGGCATGACCTTCTATTGATGCCGAAAATGATGACTTAGTTCAAAAATTGTTTCATTTTGTGCCCACAGATTTAACAGCTCAGGCTTTATCCCCACGAGACAAGTAAAATATGCTCATCAGGTAGCCTTTGTTTAAAGTCCTGTTTCTGCAGAGGCAGGTTAAGCACCTTTTTTAATATTACAAATGTGTCTTCAAGGTGCTTTAATGCAGACCAGTAGAGGTGCAAACAGAGCACAGCTCTCCCAGTTCCACAAACGTGCCAAAGGACTCACTCTCCACAGGAAGACTGCACTGATGGAAGTTATGGGTAACATTAAATTGGTCAACAAAAAGTACTGAGCATGAACACAGAAATTCAGCATCACAGCAATTCTGAGGCTCTTCAAAAATGTGCAGAAATAGAAGGAAATAATTTTCACTTTGTTTATCCAGTCTAACAGGCAAGACAATTATGAATTATTATTGCAGCTTCTTTCAGCTTGTCCAAAATATTTACTGCCCATTGTTTTCATCTTCCTAGTTACAGACATGCCAATGTCAGACAATATCTGTTATAATCAACTTGCATTTACTCTTCATACCATCTGTCTTAAGCCTAATCAATAAAGTAACAGTGAATAAAAAAGGGGATGAGAGGAAGAAGAGAATCAGAATGCCACAAAGATATGCAGGCAGCTATTTCTTACTCTGAATGCAATAACAAAAACTCTAGAGGCCAACATGTTCCAGCTGAGCTAACTATGGCTTCCTGCTGCTGTTACCAACATGGTACTGTAGAAAAATAATTGCAAATATTACTCACAAAGTACAAAATAGAAACAAACAAGATAATGTAAGAAACATTTATCAACTGGCAAAGACAGCTCATTAGAAGACTGTATTCAATAAAGTCTAATATACTTTGAAGCCAGCTGTATAAAGTGACAGTGGAAGCATCTAAATTTAAATAAACCACTTAAAATTCTTTATTTCACTAAAGGCAGAAGTTTGACCTTAAGTGTCAATTTAAACAGATACAACCAGTTTGGTTAAAAAACACAAAGTGGAGTCTCACAATTTCAGCTGAGGGGCTGACACTGAAATACAGCTGGAGATGATCTGGCACAACTCCTCTGCTCAAAGCAGAGTCAATTTGAACAACTTGCTCCAGATCTTTTTTACCAGTCAAGTTTTGAAAACCTTCAGGAACATAATCTCCACAATCTCTGGCCAACTTGCTCCAGTTCACACTTACATTTTTTCCCCGGTTTTTGACTGAAGGAAGACTTCTCTCCTTTGCAGCTGTCAGCAGAGGGGCCTGTGCTGCCTGTTGTATATTCCTGATCAGTGCAAGCTGCTTAAACCAGTGAGCTCCCAAAATGACAATGAGATGTATAACCATGAAATTTATTGGCCATGCCTGCATGCATTAGTAATCGCACAGTATGGCCTCTGGGTCCAATAATGCAGAGAGTTGGATTCCTTCATCTTCCAGTGACTGCTCTAAATTCCCCAGTCACACAAGGGCACACAAAACAAGTACACATCTTTTACTCCTGGGTATTACCTACTTTAAACCAGTTGCCTTCTCTTGTTATTGCACATACTCATTAAGTTTTGCTCAATGTTATAATATCAAAGATATTTTAACTAATTGGTTTCTCAGAAAATCTATTGACACTGCTTGCCTCAAGAATTACTTGCAAAAGCTGGCCATTCTGAGGTGGACCTGAGAGAAACCTGTATAAAATCAATGCTCTTGAGATTTCCATCAGAAATCAGCCACTTGATTTCATGTGAAATGACATAAATGCACAAGCATATTTTTTGTTCTCTGTTACAAAAGTCTCAAGTGACATTTGCTGTAAGAAGGACAACGTTAACAGCCAGTGAAATGTCAAAGGTTTCCCAAGGAAAAGTCAGTTCTGTTCATGCTTCCCCTCTTAAAACACAAGAGTGATTTAGGTGTATCCAGTTAAACAACACCTGTGCCAAGAAGAGGGGAAATAAATATCAGGGATTCATCACTAATATTAAAACTGCAACTGTTGTATTGTGCATAATTCTCTTCTGATTTTATCTTCTCTAGAAGAAAACGCCTTGAGAGATTTCATCTCCCCCGCAGAATTTTCCAACTTACTGTTTTATATCAGTGCAGCTACTGAAGTCATTTATTTTAGACTACAAGATTGATAATTAAGTTAACCTATTTCAGAGCCTTCCCCCTCCCCCAGGCTCCTTCATTACAGCTATTTTCATTCTGGACTCTCTACACACTGTGTGCACCTGTAATCTGTATCTACATTGTATTAGTAGGATCCTCCTAATTAGATTTAATTTCTCCAAGTGAGGAAAAAAGTGACATGCTAAGCCTGCTAGTTCTTTGAAGAACATCCTAGAAGGTCAAATAGTGTGTATCTAAGGGCTTTGGGATCTGCTTGACACAAGTAATATAAGGCTGGTCAACATTTCAGATGCCTTCAGTAATGAAAAGCAAAGCAACTGGTATTGATTCCATTCACATCCATCTCAAAATGGTAAGCAAAATAATTATATCCTCTGAATAGCAGACTCATGGACACATGCAGATATACTTAATAGATGACAGACAGAACAAAGGTCATTTACATCATACACTATGTGAAATTCTAGTTGTCTTAATTGAACTACTATGTAGACACTAAAGCTGCTGAAATCTCTACATCCCTTACCCTCATGAATTTAACCAAAAATCAGAAACTCTGAAGATGAGTACTTTTCCTACGTATTACAGCTCCACAGCTTTTTCTACTTCCCAAAGAATGAGTATCTGTATTACTGCCTTTAAAGCTTTTCTAAAAATACATTAGTTTACTACTTCAAATAAGAAATAATTGAAAAAATTTAAAATACCACTCTAAGACCAGTTTCCTTTCCCTAGACTTCAACCTTTTCTCAAATGAAACACTTGTGTTTATCTTATCATTCTTACTAGTCTTTCCCTCTTTTTGTGGCACCAGGACAAACTAAACCCTAGATTACTTTCAGTAATAAAGGGCTAATAATCAAAGGCTAAAAGGCTTCTCTCACAGATGCTTTCTGCATCACTGGTGGAACCACACAGTAGTTACAAACACACAAAATCTCTGGCTGCAGCCTCCTCTTCACAACTGCAGCACTGCAACAGACACATCTGCATTTGGCACCTGGTTCTTTCACCACCAGGACCAGTAGGCAACTGGTTTGGCCACACACTGCACCTTCCAAAGGCACCAGTATTTACTCATTGTTGCACAGACAGGAAGCCTGTGACACAAAAATTAAAACCAACAAAAAGCTAAATACATGGTCTTATGCTTAAAATGCCTATGTGTAATTACAGCACAGCTGTTTTCTAAAGGCAGTGCTACATAGAAAGGCTACTTCATTTTAACAAGAGTCATTGCAGTTTTGAAAATTGATATATGTAACCAAGTAAAAAAAAGTTACAGAATCTATATCTCAGGTTCCCATTAAAAGGAGATTTCTTTGTACTGTTCCCCTGCCTTGGTTGTACCTTTCATCAATTTCAGAACATTTAATTTGTGAAACTCTCAAGTTCTTCGTATTCCTCCGTAGCATGGAGGATGACCTTCTACTTATTTCTATATTCAGATGGACAAGGCAATGCAAATTTCTTCTCATTTAGGACACAAAGTATTAAAGCAAAAGGAAGGGAGAGAATACAAGGTCAAAATAATATGGGAAAACTCAAACATCTTGTAGGACAGGGTTCAAGACACTGACAGTTCTATTGGCCAATCTGAAGGTTATCCACACCACTACCCTCCTACAGAGAGGGAAATGAGAAGAATTTGCTAAATATAGCTGGAACTGCTTGGAAGGATGCCTGTCCTTATTTGTGCATTCATCTGTTTAATTGTGGGCAATATAGCCCACTAGACAGCCTGAAGCAAGTGTGGATGTTCAATATTCCCTGAATCACACAATCTCAACTGGAGATTGGACTTAATTACATATTTTGCAGTAGTACAAATGAAAAACTTTTATTTTCAAACTCAGGTTTATGAGTGTACTAAATGCCTTCAAAACTGTGTGCAGTTCCAAACAAGCATGGTGAAAAAGGCCACAGAATTCTTGTGTTCACTGTATGATCTCAAGCCTTTCAAATCCAAATGTATACAAGTGTAGTTGATATGTTGACATCAAAAGCCAAGTTTTATGCTAAAAGCTTGTTTTAGTTTGGTAGTCAGAGGAGATTGACACTTTCCCAATTTGATCTGCAAGTACATTTTTTAAATAATTGCAATAACAATCATTTAGCCATATCTCTCAATACATCTTACAAAAATAATCCAGCTTTATTTGAAAATAAAGCCAAAACAACCACACAAACCAAAAAGAAACAAGTCAAGAAAGTTCATACCTGTGATCCAGGACTTCTACAGGATTCCTCAATCCAAATCCTTGGTTTCAGTGACAATATTGCAAAGAAATATAATGGAATTTACCAGGCACTGGGTGTCTAAATCCCTAGAAAAATATGGGCCTAAATTCAAAGTAGATCTCTAGAAGTCTCAGCCAATGCATCAACTTATTTAGAAATATCCCTGAGATTCCAACATATTCCTTTTACTCAGGATTCAATCACCACTGATCTCCTTCAAAAGAAATCTGAGCAAACCAGGCTGCAAAGCTCATCAGATCTCTGCTACTTGTTAGCAGAACTTCCAACAGCACAGGAAATTACTCAGTGAATTTTCCATGCCTTCAGCAAGGCTTAGAAAAAGTACAATGAAATCTGTCAAATCTGTCAAGAAAATCAGAATTTTGCACTGGGAAAAGAGTGTGTTCAAACAGTCAGGAGGCAAAAAACCCTTTGAAAACAGAATATTGTATTATCTCCAGATAATTTAAATGCAAATGCTTGCCTTTGCATTGTGAAGAGATTAACCTTTATACAACCAACGATATTTAGAATTTATGTTAATTTTCAATTTAAAAAACACTGCTAACAAGATTTTTGTTACTGGGCAGTATCTAACTTGGTAAGTTACATCAGGTCTTCCTGGAGTGTTCAGTGACTATAACAAACTTCTGTTCTGTTTAACATTAGTTAAAAATTAAAGTTCTTGAAATTCAGAACTACCATACTGCTTCCCTGCTTCAACACAGTGGCAAGTGGTTTGTGGCATCATAAATGAAATGAGGCGGTTATTTCCTTGAACAGACAGATGAGCATGGGTTGGGATTCAGAAACCTCACCACCAGCATAGTGAGCAGTTCATAAAAGCTGAAGACTGTTTATCACCTACAGAACACAACACAGTGAAACATCAGTTAAAAAACATGGCAAACTATGAAGGTTTCAGACTTATGGATTATACAATTCAATAACATTCCACTGTTACACCACATTAAAAATAGTGTCTTGCACTCCACATCTGAATTATTGCCTCAGGAGAGGGAACACGGGTTTTGACTCCCATTATCTCCCAGCCTGCAGTAAGGAAGTGCCTTGGTCCTGAACCAGAACCCACAGGAATTTAGCAAGTGCTATTTCTGTTTGTAGTAAAATCTTCAATATGTAATTTACATCTTGATATGTCATCATTTCTTGGTATTTAACTTAGTAACAGCTTCTCTAGAGTAGAGATTTTATTACATAAATTATGGAAGTAGCAGACTGGATATAGTGCAGCATAAATTCCTGAATCAATACAAAATATGTCTCTGGTAGTAGTTGTTATTCTATTCAGGTATGTTATTGATTACAGTCATAATGGTCTCACTTTAGCTGCCATCAATAACTCACTACTTGTATTGTCACACTGAACTAAAAGAGAACCAGTCCAAAAATATGAGAAGTTATACCAGCATGGCATGACCCAGTTTGAGGTGCAAGGAAACAAACCACTGCCAGTTTAAGTTAGGATTCATATCTGAGACATTACATTGATAAAATAAAGGCAAATGTGGTATCTATTCAGGCAGAAGAATATATGTTCTTCAACATTCTGGAAAACTCTTAAAAAGTATGGCTACTGCTTACAATACCTTGGGACCATTATTAAGATACACACACTGTTATGCAAAACTAAATCAAAGTTTCATGGATGGTTATTGACATTTTACTAATCAACATGGCTGACTGAAGCTTCCTTGCATCAGACTAAGAATCATAGAAGGACTATTAGATTATTTCAGTTTTTTAAATTGAGTTAATCTATAAAGCAAAACTTGATAGCAATACACAACAGTAGAACATTAACCACAAGCCAAAGATTCTTGGAGTAACAAAAAGTTAAATATATATAAAGGTATTAACACAATTGTATGATACATTATTAATATCAGCATATACAGGCATTTTTATTTTAAATACTCCAGATCAGACATGTAGCAAAACACCACTGTCACTGGTCTATCAAAATGAAGAAACAGATACAGAAATGAGACAAAAGACTCCCCACTTCCAGCAATCTGATCTTTATGCCACTTTAGTCCTCTACTACCAAAATATTAAGATCATACATCAAAGGAAAGACCAGAATAATAATAAAAATGCCTACACCAATACTTTGTGTTCTGTACATATATAAGCAGCACTGCTCAGAGAAAATCTTCTCCGTTTTAAATAACATTGGTTTTGTGAGACACTTTAATTGCAGTTCATATGTACCTCCTGTTGATACTGGAGAGATTCTCCTTGAAAAGCCCAGATAAAACATCCAACACCACAACTCCTGCTCATGCCCACCATATGCAGTCTTGAGTAAGGCTTCCCTCTCTTTCCCACAAACAGCAAACAAACAAAAACTCTTGCAGCAGCTTGGATCCTACCAGTCTGCCATGAGTGACATTACATCAATACACACCACAAGAATTTCAACCAGTCATGAACAGAATTCTTTCAAAGATCTGACAACTTCACAAAGTGACCAAAATGATTTTCTGGCCTTCAATTCCCTAACTCTGAGCTCAGAGATGAGCTGCATGAACAGCTGCCTACAAAGAAAATTCAACCCTTCAATGAGCAATTCAAACACCTACCAGGAGCAAGTTCTTCAAAGTTTTTATGACTACAAACATGAACAATAATCATGCATCTGACCCACATGCCTAATTTAGGGAGCCAGTCTCCACAAACTGCCTGAATCTCTCAGCAGAGAGAGGCTCCTTCAAAGGGCCAAGGCAAACGCTCAGTTCAACCTCACAGACTGAATAAACCCTCCAGGGCAGTTCATCTCTATCCACTGCTTTTATTTGCAGCCAGAAGTGGCTGCCATTTCTAACTCAGGTATCTAATTGATATGCCTGAAGTTATTGTAGCTACTGCAACTTCAGTGTCACGTCTCAGATTCTCCTTCCAAAACAATCCATGCTATATAAACCATAAGTCACTTTGCAAGCTTTTCTACTCTTCATACTGTTAAAAACATTATTTTTCCCGTTAAAATTTGCAAAGATAAGCCTATCCAATATCACAATATACATTCAGCTCTCATCAAGCTGTGATTCCAGTAGCCATGGACACTGTCGATTAGTGAAACACTGCAATACAGCTTCTTAGCCACAGGATAATCCAGTAGAAGTGTGCCACCACTTCTGTCACTGTTCTGAATAGCAGTTACTGAACATCTCATCACTACATAACCCAAACTAAACAGAAAGCACTTGGTGTAATGAGAAGGTTCCATGGAGGAATCCCAGCTCACACTTGTACCACCAGAGCAGATGAAGAAGATGCAATTTAATTACTGAAAACAGGAACTAGTTTCACTAATTCTAAATTGATCTACATTCATTTCAATAAAAAAAGACTCTCACAGCAACAAGTTAAGGTGTCATTTTTCTGTAAAAAGACTCCCTATGATCATTCCTTTTATTACATTAAGAGGAGAAAACAACTAAGCTTAGAAAAGAGACATGTGATGTCCAAAGCCCAGATCCTGTAAAGCTATTTTTGCTGGCCAACACTCCAAATTAAGCAACAGCTCAGCACCTTGAAGTCAGTCACTATCACCACACCTCTTCAGAATTCTTACAGGAATAATTCCATTAGATAATTCAAACTATTGCTAACTAAGAAAGCAGGTCTTGGTATCATTCCCCTGAACATCCCACTCTCAAGGGTAACGGTGCAAAGGAAGCACTGATATCCAATTCTAAACTCCCAAACTATTAAATCTTGAAATAAATACAGAAAATAATGAGTATTTTCCGTTTACTATAACTGCACAATGTCAGGACTTGCCCCAAACTGACTCACTCCTTCCCTCTCACACACTTGCAACGTTCAAGATCTAACTCTCCAGTGAAGCATTTCAGAAAACAATAAATGCTTCATAACTCTTAAATAAACCATAAGGAGCAAAACAGCAACTGTTCTGGAGTACAAAGGCCTGATGGTAGGGTATTAGACTTCATGCTTCCAATGGCTTATGATAGCAATAAAAAGGCAAACAAAAATAATAAAAATGGAATTGTGAGAGATACCTTGACATCATCCTTTTAATCTTCAGCCAACTTGAGATGTCATGTAAGCACTGAAGCAGCAGAGATGAGACCACTTAGATTGCAAAATACCAATTTCTCCCTGACCTACAAGTCAGAAGCTAACAGATTAGTGGTGCACTCGTGTATGTCTGTATCTCACAGAAACCCTGTTGCAGCTTCTGAAACAAAATGCATATGCTCCGAGATGCAGAAAAAGCCTCACTATAAATAACATCAACTGAAGCATGCACAGAAGATTCTGACAACCCAGTCAAGGACCTTATGGAACAAAAATCCCAAATTGTCTAAGAAAGGCTTCCTATCTGAAGAGATGCAACATACTGCATGTACCTCAGAAAGGTCTCCCCAGTGCAATATAAACCAGAGTGGGAAGCAGAGAAGCACAACCCTGCCCATGTCTTCTTAATGGGTCTCAGCCCCTGCAGAACTGGCACCAGCAACAGCAGCACTACACAAATGCTGGGTGAGAATTACTTTCTTGGGCCACTCAGTCTGGCACCTGTATTCTAAATATTACAAATTTTCTCTGTCTAAATATACTCTATAGGTGAAAATCACTCAACTTGTCTCATGGTAATTAATGTCAGCTGATTACAGAGGACTAACACTTGCACAACCAGACAAAGATACCCTTCACAAAGAGGGTTTTGGAGATAATCAGAACTGCACAAACTGGGGCTCACAAGTTTTCCTCAGTGTACTATTGCTAATAAGTATTTTGTACCTTGTGCAAAATGTGCACACTTCAGAAAGCACAGATTTTGGTGTCTACACAAGTATCCACTGACCACTTTTTCCCAGGCTAGCTCTGAGGGCCTGATTTTGAAAGATGATTCTTGGAACCAGCTTTAGCTGGCTCTTACTTGGTTGGAACCAGTGACATTTCCAATTTTATCTGGATTGGACAAAAAACATAACTACAAAGCAAAGTGTAAGGTATAAAATGCAGTATTACCTTTTCCAATTTGGATAAGGTAACCAGTTTAAAAAAAAATCCCACATTAATAAAACCACCTCAGGAGTATAATGGTGCCTGACTTAGTTAAGGTCCATTACTTTCAAAAAGAAGCATTTGTTCCAACAGTGGTAAGCCCCCAGTAATGACACCTACTGTTAAGAAAGTATATGTTCTTTGTAGGAATGAGGAGTGACTAGAGATGAACTTCATCAACTAAATTGAAGTTTTCTCCACAAGAGATTAAAATTCTTAAAAATCCTACTGGGTCTCTTGCACAGTTTTTATCTCCATGATCAACTGATATTCCAGGAAAGGCATCCCAAGACCACAACCTGCCTGGAATTTAAGAGAATAGTTCAAGATCTCCTTGTTCTTATTTAAATGCTTAAATACCAACGATATTGCTAATGTCCTTTTCTGAAGAACATATGTTTGTCATGTTACATACATACTCTTCTTGCATTAAGAACACTTTTTCTAAAAATATGTGGATTTTAATCTTAACAGAAATTGCATTATTAATTTCCAGGTGACAGAAATGAAGTCTGAATAAGGTAACTGCATGCAAAGCACCTCAAATTCCTTCCCTATTTGTGTTGCTGTAGCCCTACAGTTGGACTTTTCCCCCTTATTATCACAGACAGGCAAGAAAGCAAAAAATGTGACCAATCTTTCTGCTTTGAGGAATACTGTGATGGCTGTAGGATGCCCTCACAAAACACAGTGGTTAAACAGGAAAGACATAAAGCTAAATGTGATCTCACACTTAGCTGCTACAGCGTTTGTCTACAATGTTTGTGTCAATGATTTATACTCACACAATAAAATATTAAGAGCAACAAACCATAAACCTGGCAGCACAAGAATTCCAACAGGTTTTCCTTGCAGTGTATCAATCCTGACACTACCCAGGATCCACCAAAAGCACTGCAGAAATAATGTGTTGTATTACATAAAATCAAATCCAGAAGCTCAGTTTTATATAACTGTAATATGCATACAGATGGTCTTCAGGACAAGGTATCTCCTCTAAACTGCAGTTTGTATAAAATTTGAACTACAAGAAATCAGCAGGGATTTTGCCATTTCCAGTGCAGTGTTCTAAACTCAATATAATGGGAATCTCCTTCAATTTGTAGCTCTTACTGGTTCTTCCAATATTAAGCAGTTGCTGGAATTGAAATCCATTGCAGCTTTTGAATTAATAAATTAATGTCAAAGATAGCATTTTCCATCTATTTTAGCTCAACAGTAGGTCAAAACCATGGTCATATTAATTGGAATTTAGTTATTTGTGTTGACAGCAACCATGGCATAACAATAAAATCAAAGCCAATTTTATAAAGGTCCCCAATGTCAAATAAAATACATTCTGTGCATCTGTGCACAATACACAAGGCTAAACCATGCAGTGAAACTATGCAGTCAAACTATTGTTCTTCCAATCCTTGCCTTCCTAACGCATTCCTTTAGCCAAGCAATGAGAAGATAAACCCATTTGCCTAATGGGGCATATAATTTAAATATTTCAGACAAGCATTTACAGAGATGTTGCTTAAAATAGATTCCACAGCCATCCATCCAAGTATCTTGCATGAAGACCCCAGCATAGTTCACAACTTATTTTTCTATACAAGCTCCAAACTCCCAGCCCTTGCAGTTACTTTAGTCACCATGCATTCCCTGTATTACTTTATTACAACATTTTTTATAGCAGATTTAATACAAAATTTCTTTTTTTTTTTCTTTTGCAGTGCCTTGCAACATTCCTATAACCCATTACAATTTCCTATTTTACTACTGCACCATGCAGTCCTGCACAATCCCGCAAACAAAATATGTTTAAATTCAGGGAACCTTAAAGGGCTAGTCTACTTAACACAGACTGCAGTACTCCATCCACTGGGAGATGCAATCACCCAATGTCAATATTCTGTCATTTAAAGTCATGATTTTTTACCGGAAAGCATTGCCATGAATACAAAACAGCAGGGTTGGGATTTTACCCCCCAAACTTGTACCTAGGGTTTAAGCTATTAGAGTGATAACAGGTCTTCCCTCGAAAAATAAAATCTGCTTAGGGCTTTTTTTAACGTGCTGTGAGTCACATTTTGTATTGTGACCTACCTAAGGCACAATAGTACATCGTAACAAGCAAAGTGCATGCTGTGAGAATTCCACCTTCCACATACACAACAAACAAGTTAAAAAGGGAGAAAGTCTTCACTATTCACATGCTAGAAGTGAACAATTTCAAAGAGTTGATCAACTTTTACAACCGTTAGATTTTAATCGTGTACCTCAACAATGCAGGATAAAAAAATTAAAAAAATAACCCCCAACTTTGGCTTTGAAGTCTGTAATGGATTTCACGCTTGTGAAAAAAAAATAGGTTAGTTTTGTTTGGTCTCTGCTACAAAGAGACCCATCTCCTACGCATGCCACAAATAACCTGAGCAATGCCTTCCCTCCATGACAAGGGCTGCCCATCACATTGCAGGATTATTATCCCAAGGTTGGCTTGTTCAGGGGTCGCTGGTATGTGTGCGGATCGCGGGCGGGATTCGGGCATTCGCACACACCAACTCCTCGTTGCGTATGTCACAATAAGCCGATGGACGCTGCTAAAACCTGAGACGGCAACCCTTAGCAAACAAAGAAGTCCAGCCCGCAACCGTGATGCGAAATCATCCCAAAACGCTCCACACACCCTGCAGGGACCTCTCCCCGAAAATAGCCCGGCAATCTCATCCACTCCCCCCAGCCCAGCGAGCTGCTCACCATCTCCTCCGCCTGCTCTTATTCCTCTGCCCTCAGCTTATTCTCCTCGCTGCTGCTGCTGGATTTTAGGAGGCGACGTTCCAAAAAACAAACAAAAAAAATTAAAAAATAAAAAACATAAAGGGGGGAAAAGACCCCAACTCTTCAATGAAACCCCGGGCAGGCTCTGGGCGGCATCTCAGCCCCTCGCCCTCCGCTCCCCGGGAAGCGCCGGGGCTGCACCGGCTCCTCCCGCCCGCCCCGAGGAGTCACAGCCCGCCTGCTTTTCCCCTCCCACCTCCACATTCCTATTTACAAAGGGTATCCAAGACCATCGTTATCCACCGGGGGGGGCGAGAGGGGAAGGAGGGAGGGTGGAAGGAGTAATTAACCCTTTTCTGGCGTTTACCTTTGCCACTGTGGGTTTTGCTCCGATTTTGGAGCACAGGGGGAAGGGAGGGGATTTCCCCTCCTCTACAGGGCACATGGACGCGCTGCCATCGAGGGCCCCGCTCCCTCACCCGGGCCTGGCCGCTCGCCACCAAAGGAGGAGCCCGGTCCTTCCCACAGCCCCAAAGCCGCTTCCCCCCCCCAAAAAAAAAAAAAAAGTCCAAGGGCACGGCTGGAAAACGCGCGTCCTCCCCAAACTACTGCTCGGAAAACAGCAGGAACAACCCACCAGGAGCTATGAGCGCGCTGCCCGCCCAGGCCGGGGAGGAATGCCGGCCCCACTCCCGTTATCTGCGCGGG
>VXBA01000861.1:2477107-2537368 GCA_013399895.1 Serilophus lunatus | reverse complement strand
CGTCCCCCTCAGGGGCGGGCGCTGCTCCGGCCCGGCCGCGCTCCGGAAGCGGCGCGGGGGACGCGCGGAGCCGGCGGTGGGTGAGTGAGGGAGGCAGGCAGGGAGGGAATGCGGGGCCGGGGGGTCACCGCGGCTACAGAAGAGGCTCGGAAACAGCCCGGGGTCCCGGCAGGTGTCCCGGTGGCCGGGAGCTGAGGGGCTCCCGTTTGTGTGCGCCCCTCCTGGCCCCGCCGCGGCCCCGGCCCTCGCCCCGCCGGGGAAAACGCAGCTGCTGAGCGCCATTTGCTTAAGATTTTTATCCTAAATTTGCCCAGCGGCGACAACGGGGGTATTTTAGAGTGTCAGCTCCCACACCCGTGTTCTTTAGTTGTGCCGTGGTTATTCCTGCGAGGGTGGTGTGGGTGGGCGGTCCCTGTGTCACGTACGGGAGGAATTGTAACGGTACAAGGTAATAAAGGAGGTTTTTTTGATTAATTTTTAATATGTAGTGAGCTTTTGAGGGCAAGAAATTATCACAGAAAGACGATGGAAACTACTGATCTCTTTTGGTGGTTCCTCACTGGAGAAAACCCGAGTTGTGCGAGTTAAAAATACAGACTTTCCCTGAGGAAGAGCAAAAGGCTCTGGGTTGGCAGAGGAGAAGTTTGTGCTCTTGAGAAAGTGGGGGAAAGGCTGTTTCAGTCCATCCTTGCAAACGTTTCTAAAACATGCTGTGGTGAAAGTTTGTATTTACTGGCCTTTCTCTTGGGAGCCATACAATGGACTTAATCTGGTGAGAGAGAGATTGAGTAGCTGGAAATAAAATTAGCTCATTAAACTTGGGAATGGGATGCACCCTCTGTGTTATTTTCTTTTTTTTCATAAGTGTTGTGCTTTGCCGCCTCTCCAGTGGAGACTGACTCTCCACCTTGGCAGGGTTAAGTTAGAATCTGCATACAGAGCAACCAGAAAGGCATAAATTGGAGCTCCATCTCCTCCACTCGTTGATGTTGCTACACAGGAGCATGGCCTACACAAGGGAAGTGCAAAAATAAACCAGTAAAATCCTTTCAAAATGCAGCCATGTGTGACACTTTTATCTGAGGGAAAAAACAAGATTACTTTTAAGGAATAATCATCTCTTATTTTTGATGGTTTTTAAGTTCGATATTAAAAAAAATTCTCATTCCACTGGAGCAAGAAAGTACATCCAATTTTGTGGTCCTTTAATGGGCCATAGTGCTCAGTTTCATTTGGACATATCCAAATGAGACAGAAAAATAGTTTTGGACTCTGCTAACCATGAGTTACTGATATGGTACATAAAACCAGCGGATTCCAGTGATTAATGATTTTTAGCTGTGTTTTAGACTGCACCTAAAGAGTAGTTTTGGATCAGTTGAGAAGTAATTGAGATCACTGTGGTAACTGACAGATGTTATTTATGGTGCTTCATTTGTGAAAACAAAATACATAACAAATGGCTTCATTTTTCAAATCTTGCTACTGGGAATTCTTAAGAACAGAATAGTTTTATGCCAAATTGCGAACTGATTGCTTCTAATCAACCAACTGATGGTAAAACCCTATGAAAAGAACATACACAATCTATCATATTTGGGACTCTTGGTAGTCCCTCTAAGTGCTACCTTATGCTGGGTGTGTATCCACTCAGGCTTTAGCAGATCTTTTAGCAGATCCTTAAAACAAGCAAAACAACACCCTGTACTGTCTGACAGAGAACAGTGGCACAGAACAGGAATGCTGGTTACTTTAAGCCATCTCCAAATTAGCAGTGCCATTTGGAGCAGAACGCTTAATTACAGGATGTTCGTGATTCTTGTCGAGCTGGTTTGTGTGTATTAGGCATAAGTTGGACAGCAAACTAGAAACATTACAAACGGAGGAGATTGTTGCCATCATGTCACTCCCCTGGGAGCTGTTGTCTTACTGACTAGGAATAATCCAACTAGAGTTTGTAAAAGCTCATTGTCCAGAGAATCTTCGCTGTCTCCACCTTTCAGTGGAGGTTTTCCCCCCACTTCCTGCAGACCTTGCCGTGTTGCACAGCGTGCATGTTCTGGCTTCAGAAAGAAAAGCAGAAGGGACATACTGTGCCACAATTCAGCTTTTTTCTCTTTGAATTCTTTAAGCCACTTCCTGCATCTCTAAGGATGATTCTGAAGACACATTTTCTCCTGAAATGGAGCTCGAAAATCAGCTTTTGATTAAGCCTTGGACTTGCTGTAGGATCAAGTTGCAAGTGGAAGTCATTGCTGGTCTAATCGCTTTTATCTTGTCCTCTCCTTGGTACGTGGGGGCTGGAGCTGAGTGAGGAGGAGGCTGCTGAGCACATCGTTGCTGTGCCAGCTCTGCCGTGTGCTTGTCCCCTCCCCACAGCTGCAGCACCCCCTTGGAGGTGAAAATGCGCTAAAAAGGATGACACCTGTATAAACATGTTTTAGTTGAATGTTTAAGTATCTATGACAGTTTTTTCCCCTCTAAGCATTTGTTAATTGTTGTGTATTTCAGAATATCCAAATTTGAATGTGACTTGCAGTATGCTTCTGTTTAAGAATTTTAAAGGCTAACATCCAGCCCTGGGTATAAAACCACAGCTGGTGTTACGAGTGCAGTGTCAGCCTTGATCAAAGAAGGTACCAAAATACATTGCTTGCCTTCTTCGTCAGTTGAATGTTGGTGCTATTTTAAGGGGTAGCTCTGTTTTATCTGGCTTAAAAACACCTCTGTCTGAATAATAATAACAAAAAGGTTGGACTGTTTATATAGGACCTACGAACACTTTTGCTTGTTTCAAGGCCAACAGGTGGAGCCCAAGATAAATAATACTGGTTTTACATTTGAGTTAATGAAAGCACAAATGTAACTTAAAGTGCTTAATAACATCAAGGAGGGTTGATGAGGTGACAAAAAGATAGTTCTGTCAAAGCAGGAGTAGAAAGATATTGAAGTGTTCAGAATACTTGTCCTTCTGGATAAATGTGCTATCTGTTACAAACTTCCTCTGCTGCTGTTTTTTGGCAGTTTTTGTGTAAGTTTTATGTGGTAATTTTGCACAAACAGCTGGACTGACTTGATTATTTGAAGGCAACTCAATACATCAGCTAATGGAGCCTGAAACCTGTTTATTAAAATAGTGGTGTTATGCATGATTAAGTGCCAGCAGTTTTTTATCAAGTATTCCATTTAATTATCTGGCAGGACACCTGATGGATACTAGGAGCCAAATCTCCTTAGTCAGCAAGAGTTGTCATTAAAACTGTGTTTTATTTCCCTGCTTTCACCAGGTGGCCTTCCATATTCATGGTGATGCTGAAATGGGAACTCCTCAGCTGTAGATTTGAGTTGGATCTCTTTTGATTCTGAAATAGTCTGGCATGGCTTAATATTTATTAATGTCAGTCTTGATGCTCTCTGAAGAAAAGGTGAAAAGAACAAAGTGATCATGTTTCTGTCTTAGTGGAGTACAGAGCAGCGGACAGCAGTGTGCAGTGTGACTGCAGTGCATTGCTCACTCCATGAACCACTCTGCTAATGCGGTTTATTTCATGTGTTTTATGGGCATGAGTTCAGCTCTGCTGGGCAGACAATTAGCCAGTGACTAGTTCATCCACAAGGCTGGTTGGATTTCCAGGTGTGTGGTCAGGACCTTTTTGGAAGGTGCTGTAGAATGAGGTGAATAATCTTCATCACTATGTTCTGGCTGCACAGTGAGCATACTGAAGAACCTCAGACCTCAACATCCTGAATGAAAAACTGAGGTTGGGTATATATCTGGACAGCATCAAGAATTTAGAGTAAAAAAAAAAGGTCTAGTTTTTTCAGCACTGTGCTCTAGTTCATAAACTGTATATTGCTCTAGGAAATTTGTGCTCTGCCATTTGAACCATGACAGTAATATTGGTTTGCTTCAGGTTTTTTTTTAAGAGTTGGAGTGGGAAGCATGAACAGGTCAATGTTATTTATGCTTAGTGACATAGAGCAGCAAGGGCACACAGCCCTGGTTTTGGGGAAGAGCTGGCAAGGTCTGTATGTACAAGAGCCAAGTCTTCCAGAACCAGTAATTCAGTTGTACAAGTCCAGTAGTCTGGACTTGCAGTCTACTGAAAATTCAGCAACAGGAGTCTCAGAGGGGGGATAACACCTTAAAACCTATTAGATTTTCTATTTAAAGCTGGTTGTGGGTCTTTTTAAACACTTGACTCATAAAACAGTTATTCAAAATTCCAGGCTGCATCTTCAATTTATGATTAATTTCTAAACCAATTGTTTAGGGATTCACTTGATGGAGGCAAAGAAAGTCTACAGTGTGATTTAATTCTGTTTTCTCAATGCCTTATTGTGCAACCTGTTAAACAGAAAATAGTTGGGGTAGCTCAGCTATTGCTGCTCTTAGGTGGTAGAGTATGAGTCACGTGAGGAGGGAAATTCCATTCAAAATACTTTGAGACAGGTACATATCTATGCACACCCACACACTCCTGTGCCTTATTTTCTTAGCAAGAATGTCGGAAGTGTTGCATCTCTCTCTTTTTGGGTTATTTCATGTCCAGCAGGAGAATCTCTTTGCAGGGTAATAGATTGCAAGACTGAACTTGTGCCATGACAGCAACAGCAGCTGGTTGTAGTGCTGAACTGTGACTTAGCAGGAGCCAGCAGCTACTGGCAACTGTTAATTTAAAAAAAAAAAATCTGTGTAAATGCTCCACTTGTAGCTGTTTCTGGTCCTGAAATCTCTTAAGGCAAATAATGTGGAAGTTAAAGGGCAAGAGAGACACTTTCTACGTATCTTGGAAGCATAATTAAAAATCCTGCTTTTTGTACAGGAGTTTCTTCAGCAATTTGGTTGCTCAGATGGCATGAGAGTTGTGGTGTTGAATTTTGCCTCCCTCTCCCTTGCTGGCCTACTTCGACAGCCCTTGCATGGCAAAAGCTCTCAGTAAAATGTGGTGGTGTGTCACTGGGTGGTAACATTCCAGGAATTGTTTCAGCAGCTACAAAAGGATGGAGTTTTATTACCAGAAAAATTTTAATTGGAGCAACACAAAATATTTGAAGGCTGTTATGTTAGTTTGAAATGGAAAGCACATTTGTCATGCCATCTGCATGGCCAGAATTTTAAACATAGCACAAGTGCTGGAAACCTTTCATCAAAATGTACACTGTGGTCCAGTGTGTGTCTGTTTGTACCTGACCTTTTGCCTAATGCTAAACAATAATAATTCTCCTGGACTGTGATAACAGCCTGGCCTAAAGTATACTTTATTTGCAGGTCTGTGAGTGTCTTTGGTCAGGCTTTTTCCAGCTTCTGCAAGGGTTTGAGTCTTCTTTTGTCCTTTATTCTAATAAAAGCATTTTGCTTCCTTAAGGCGGGGGGGAAAAAAGGAAGAGTACTTTATTAGTAATGAGCAGAAAATTACATAATAGTCCTTTCACATGTTGGTAGCACTCTAGACTTGCAGTATTTTCCTAATGGATCTTTCTTTCCTAAAAATGAAAATTAGCCAAGCATAACTTTGGAAGAATTACCATAAGAATTTTGTTAGTAAATCAATCTTCAAAACTAATCTACTTTGGAAGTCATATTTTATTTGTTTATTTTTGTTGTGGGCTGTTAGTCAGTACCCTGCAATCCTTAAGCTTTAGCATAGAAGAAATTTATCTTTTTATTATTTGCAGTGTAATCAATAATCTTTATTTACACTTTAGGCTATTACAGAATGACCTTGCATTGAGCCTTTGTGGAAGAACCAAGATTTAAACATCAGTTCTTCAATGTGCATCCTTCTATTCAAGTTTGACCCCCGACCAGTTTCAAAAAATGCATACAGGTAAGATGGTTCTAGTTGAAAGAGAATTGCTTCTGTAATTTTTTACACAATTTCCTTTTGTATCCAGTGTGTGAATTACAAACTCAAGTCAATATTACATGTTCACTTGTGGTTTTGTGGTGTTTTACTCCTTGACTTTCCTCATTAGAGGATTTACTGTAACCTTTTGAGAACCCTTTGTTTTTAGACTATGTCCAAAGACCTTGGGCTTTGTAATCATGAACCTTTTGCTGGTGATCCACCATGTGCAGTATAAGTCCTTTAAGTATTGTATTCCAGAGTTTGAAAGTCCTGTCTTCTACTTTATCATTTAAACTAAGGAGAATCATCTTTGTTGGGCATCAC
Source organism: Serilophus lunatus (assembly GCA_013399895.1). Lineage (NCBI taxonomy): Eukaryota > Metazoa > Chordata > Aves > Passeriformes > Eurylaimidae > Serilophus > Serilophus lunatus. Next base: position 2,531,192 of record VXBA01000861.1, on the reverse strand, counting down.
AGCTGTAGCTGTTCTCTTCTTTCAGTATGGTAGATAAGCTTAGGGCTTCAGTTTGAAACCAAGGAACCTCTGGTAAGTGTTGTAGCCTTCCTCCACCCCAAAATGTGCTTGCAATTAAAACTGCAGGTAATAAATTATGTCATGTATGAAATGTTTACCTAAAAGCTTAAGACAAAATAAGCATCTGGACTTCCAGGTAAGTTTGTGAGGATGTATTGATGTCATACAGTGAGTTTCCAAAACATGAAACTTCCTGTAATAATTTTCTCTCATAGCCCTTCATTTTTAAATTTCATATCCAACATCAGTATACACTGAGTATGTGATAGAAAGACAGCACTTCAGGCCAGTAAGCAGGCTGTAAAGTTTTATTGCTGTCTCTATTTATATATACTGTATAGGTTCCATTTTACTTTGTGGGGTACAAGTGTTGGTGTTCATCCAGAAACCATCAGAATGCTCAGTAAATCACTGTGGCTTTCATTGACTTGTTTTCCTGTCCTGTTGTATTGAGAATAAAATGCCATTTCACAGAAGGAAATGAGAACCAAAACCTCAGTTGTCCATAGAATGCTTTTATTTCTGCATCTGAAATCTGCCTAAAAAGGGGTTTTGTTTATGATGAGACTGGTCCTGAATTAATATATCCATTCATTTGGTCTGACTTTCTTTGTGCTGCTAGATAGGAAAAGACAGATTCAGCAATTAAATGCCTCTTAGGAAAATCCTTTGGATGGAAACTGTAATTGCTTGCCAAGTAAACTTTCTGCCATGATCAATATTTAAAACTTACAGTAGTTGCATCAAGATTGAAATCACTTTATATCAGAAAACAGCTTGCAGTCAGTGTCAGAATAGCACAACACTTTTGAGATGTTTGGCCCAAATTCAGGAGTATTTAATTGCATTTCACTTTCTCAGTTCCTTTGGTTAAGCAGTGTCTTGCTCTATACCTCTTGGATAAATCACTCTGAGACATCTGTCTAGGTGGTAAGTGCAAGGCCACAGTGTTCTTGGTGTCAGATTTTAACATCAGATGCATTACTTTGGTCACCTTTTTTAATTCCCTTAACACACTATAACTCTCTTTGCTTTTCTTTATTTGGAAGAATGTTGAAGTTTTTTCTTTTTAAATTGTTCCTTTTTTTTTCCACCTTTACCTCAGCTTTCTGAACATAGGTCTGAGCATCAGTTGTAAGTGGTACCCAGCCCTCCTGATCCTGAGCAGTATTGCACCCATTAGACCCAATTAGACATCTGCTGTCATCCTTGCTAGGTGCAGTTTTTCCTGACAGTTTGTGCATCACTGTGCTATGGCTTTTTTTATTTCATTAAGAGGTTTTGGAGCACTTTTCCCAACCATAAGGGGATTCCTCTACCTGCAGACATAGTAACTTGTCTGCATCTCTAGCTAAAAGAGTGTCTGTAGCAGGCAATAGAAATTGAAGAGGCAAATTGCTTATCATTGACAAGATTTATTGGCAGGAAGAAAATGGCCAAACTAAAACATGTTCTCTGTAAGACTCAGGAGAGTTTTCCATCCAGGTAGTCTCTGGTTTCTAGAGCAGTACATTGGCCAAGTTTCATGAGCACCTAATTAAGCAAAGAGCTTATTGCTCACCCTTGTGGTACACTAACAAATTTGTCTGCCTATACCTTTGCAACTTGCTCTGTTTTCTCTCTCTGGGCCTATTTGTGATAAAGTTTAGTGCAGTGTAACGAGCACTTCACTGTAGTCCATTATTATTGTCAGAGGTAACATGCTGCCTTTACATCTTTTTGAACTGTGCTGTGTGTATCTTACAAATAAATACATGTTTCAAGCTTCAAAGCTGTAATCACAAAGTCTTTTTTATGGAGTTGAATTGCATTGTAGGAAATTGCTTTAATGGAATGATTTCTCATGTTTTCATCTCTCTGAATATTACAATAAATCTTAATACGTAAATCCTAATACAGTTGAATTATTTCAGCTATAAAATGGCTGAATAGGCTTTTTGCAATTTATTAGCAGATGAGGGTCACTTAATGTTGCTCCTTTTCAGTATGATTATGTTTCATAAAAGACAAAATAAAGACACTTTTATTATTATGATCTTGTAAACTAGCCTTGTAATAAATTTAGGAGTCCACATTAAACTTATGACAGAATCACACCAGAAAGACTTCACTTATTTTTAGTATTTAAATAATGTAAACAAACCATAGTTTCATGTCAAGAATTATTGAAGGCAAAGTGTAATTGGAGCTTCAGGAAATAAGAAATGCACTTCAGCCAAACTATTTTTCTACATTGGAGATGTTAATTTAAATAAAAATCTGCAAAAAGAATGTACGTGAGCAGTTTCTCTATGGCTGATTACAATTGTTTTTCTGTGGTGTTTCCAATGTGGAATTTGTGCCTCACAATCCTGTTCTAAAACATTGTATTAATGAAGAGTTGAACTTGCAGAAAACTCCAGAAACCTGCAGAAAATGGAAGTACATCTGAATGCTGAGTAAAGTAATGAGATGCCACTGGAATTGATTCCTGTGTGTTGTGGCTATAAATTAGAATTAAAATTGTATGGTCTAACTTCAGTTTCCAGCAGCAAACTTGTTTTCTGCTGTGCAGATGTAATTGAGATGTGGCTGGTAGGAGGAACTGACAGTGAAGAAGATACTGAGGTTATAGAAAACTGGTTAAGAAAATCTGCAGGTTTCTGAAAGTTGGCATTTCATTAAAATTAAATTAAGCAACATAGCTGGGGAGAACAGGGAGCATTCACAGCCTTGCAGTTGAAATGTAGGCAAGTCATGGTGTGGGTGCTGATGAGCAGGACTTGGGACGCTGTGCTGGAGCTCTGCAGTCACCTGCTGCCTGAGTCTCCAGCACATGGGTTGTCCTTCACCTTTGCTTGGATCAACCAAATCCATTACCTGCTACTCAGGTAAGGATGTTCTCCCAATTTTCATTTCAAAATAATGATTGAAAGAAGAAGAGCAGCATCTAATGAGAGATCATTTACAAGTTTGAAAATGTCAGGGCCTCAGTGCTGATTCTCAGCATAGAAATCCAGTGTACTTCTAGTTTAGGCTCTTATTTTTAGATACTCTGCATCTGTTTGATGCTGCAGTTGTAATTAAATTTAGTTTCTGATGCTGTCTTCCGTTGCATTTGAATAACAGAAAATGTTCATTTTCTCACTTTGGAAAGATGGATGTACAGTCAGATTAGCCCAGATGTTTCTTTCTAGTGTGTTCCAGTGCTAACAGAGCTAATGAAATTACTATAGCACACGTTCAGTAAGGGATTTGTACGATCTATAAGGAGTACACAGAAAAAGTTGCTTTGTTCTAAAAACTTCTGATGGATGAAGAGGGCAGACAAACAGTTCTTGCTTTTCAAAGGCCAAGAATGAGGACAGTTCTAAATTCCTCTGGATCTGTCTGGCTGTACTGACTCATTAAAACTTACCTGCTTTACATTCATAGCCTGACTGACTTGAACTGGTCTTAGCATTGAATTTGAGGGAATTTGAGCATTACTGCCAAGACTGGAACTTTTGAGGAAGACCTATCCTTTCTTGTATGTCTGCTGCTGCTTAAATACCAGGTTGGATTTGGCTCTTTCAAGTGTGAAGGTACCATTTATGGTAACTTTCAAAATAGAGAGATAACTATCAAAGTACAAAGTACATATTTCCTGAAATTTTCAAATTTTAGATGGCATGTGAAAAGCATGCATTTTGTCAGGACAGCACTTGATTCTGGGATATGTTTATTTTTAAATATAAAGAATGGATTTTATCCGGCAACATTTTTCAATGGTGTATTATTCTTGATAACTTCTTCCTACCTCCTGATGGTGCCACCTCCTGCTGTTCTGGCAGAACTCAAATTATGCAAGCAACATAAAAACCCCAACCTACAAAACAAAAACCAGGGAAAACCTGCCCTCCAAAGTATCTCTTGATTGTTAGAAAACCCCACACCTTTGCCCTTTGCTTCTTTGCCTCCTTGAGCAAACTATCATTTCATCAACAAAATTTCTGTGGGGCTGGACCTTTGACACTATCAAAACTACCTCTGCTTTGAGTACTTACAGGTAAAAGAATCTGACTTGTATCTTTGAACCCCATAATGAGAGTTTTAGGTGTCAAAAGTAGATTAAAAGATACTGTAACTTCATGATCCTAAGCAGTGATCCAGTAAAAGCATAACTTCTTCCTTCAGTATTTTTTGATAAATTACCTATAAATCTGAGGGTTATCTTTAAATTTCCTTTATTTAAGCTGTAACTTGATGCTGAGGAATCTTAAGATTGTTTATGTGATCTTAATTCAATCTTACATTTTAAGTATTATTCTTTGAAAATAATATTTGCCACATTTACTCAACAAGATGGACTTACTGAGTGTCTCAAGACAATGAGAGAGAAGGCTGCTCTCAGAAGATGTCAGTTGGCCTTTACAGTGAGTAATAAAGGTGAGATGGGAAGATGAAGGATGGTTTCATGCTTAAAATGAGCTAATGCTGTGGAAAAAATTGGATTCTGTTCTTGCCTGTACTGTGAAGTTCCAATTTGTAAGTAATAGTGTATTTTTCCTCTTGTGTTCTACAGGCTTATTCTAGCAGCTAATAGGGATGAATTTTACCACAGACCATCCAAATCAGCAGAGTTCTGGGACAGCAGCAATGAGATCCTTAGTGGTATGTATGTCTTGCTGGTTTGAGTGGTTTTCATAACAACTTTATGGGGGGATCATGGAGTGGGGTTTTTTGTTATTAGGGTGGTGATGTTGCCTTCCTAATAAGAAATTTGCTTCACCCTTATACTTCTGAAGACAACATCATAGGTTTGAAAGATGAGTTGTGCTATTATTATCTTATTTGTGTTCTAAAATCTTGTGATTTTTTTTTTACCAGTTTTACATGTTTTAACTGATTTCAGTTCTAAGAGTGTGGTGGAAGTAGACCAGATGAATTTTTCCATCACAAAGGATTACTTCAGCTTTGTCAGCAATACTGAAATACATCTTAAAATGGGTGAATTAGTTATTCTGCAGTCTCAGGGTCTGTCATAATGACCTGAAATCATTCAAGCTTCTAAAAAGTGAAAACTTTCTCAGTTCTTGTTGGTTAGTAATTTAGAGGCTACAGAATAATTTTAGTTATTGATCCATCAGTTTATTAGCTTTTGTGTCTACATTTTGCTAAACTGATAGTACAGTCCCTCAGCTGTCTGGTTCCCCTTTGTAGGGGATCTATCTGTAGTAATTTTTAAGTATAATCAATACTTTTGCCTTTTCTCAGAGAAAGAAATTAATCTCTGGAAGACAAAGCATTGTTTAAATGCAGCATTTTGACTTTGCAAATATTCTTTGTTGATGCTGTGTGTGATTGTCATTGACAAGGAGCTCTGTGAGGATAAATTGCTCCCACTGTGCTGTGACTCCCTTGCTTCTGAAGTTCTGTCTGATGTTTCTCTTTCATGCCAGGTATTCTGAAAGCTGCTTCCCCTGCTATGTAGCAGTTAAAAACAAATAAAAAACTATCCTGGCAACTGTCTTTTGTACCCAGCTCAGCCATGTCCCTATTTACCATAAGAAACTAGTATATTCTCCATCTATGGAGATCCCATGAATTTGAGGTCCCATGACTGAGTTAATAATGTTGTGGACTTCATTTTAATGGGTACCCCCTCCTCACTGTACATTACTGTTAAGGGGGCCAAGATTTTTATCAGTTACCCAGTTTACTCTAAATTTTTCTGGTTACACGTGAATTTAAACTTGCATATAACGTTAATCTTCTGGGCTTTGCCTTTGAGCTAACGAGCATTCAGACTCTTCTTAAACCTTTATACATACTTTAGCATGTAGGCAAAGCCTTTAGTTTTGCTTTTATATTTAGTTTTCTCATTATCTCTCATCTATTACTGCAGTCACTTGGAAAAGATAGTGCAGAACTGGGGGGCAAGTAATTGAAGTGGGCTTATGTCACTTATCCAGACAGACAGGCTTGTACCCACTGCATTTTATCCAGCCTGGTGAAAACTCAGCATTTGCATTAAGAAATTCTGATTCAAGCTGGACTTTTTTTAAAACAAATCTAATAACCTAACTCTTATTCTAATAGGTCTGGATATGGAGGAAGGAAAAGAAGGTGGGACATGGCTGGGAATCAGTAAGAAAGGCAAGATGGCAGCCCTGACAAACTATATGCAGCCAAAGATTGATAAAAATGCAAAAGGAAGAGGTATGAAAGAGTTGAAATAGAAAAAAAAAAAAAAGAAAGTGAATAAACAAGCCCTGATGTTCCAGTAAAATAGTGACAATTACAGTATTAATTTCTTAACACAGCTTTATGGACAAATAGAATGTTTATGTGCTGGAAACAGAATTTGTGAGCTAATGAATTTGAGTACCTGTGTGAGAAACTTGATTTGGATAATGATTTTCTGGTCAAACAGACAAAAGTAAAACAAGATGTAGTGCCTAGAGCCTGAAGAAATGCAGCACCGTCTCCTCTTGAAAATAATTCTAATTAACAGGCAGAACAAGTAGCCAAGCATTGAGCTAGATTTTTATTACAGTAGACTTTTTTAAGTTTATATATTCATGTTCAAACATCTGTGTCAGAGAATCAATACAGCTTGAGTTATGTTGGAGGTAGCCTAAAAGATTATTATGGTCTCTTCTTCCCCATTGATAAATCAGAAAAGCAGAAATAATAGGATGCTCAGAAGAGAACATCTGTGAGTTTTTTTAAAGTGAAAATAGGTCTGTTTGTAACTGTCATAAGCTACTGCATTGGGAATATATTGCAATAACAAAAGATGTTATACAGAGAAACAAATGAACCATGTCATTTGTATTTCATTTTAGGGTCATATATCAGGGAAATGAAGCAAGACAAGAAACAATTTGTACGGTGGGAGGAGAGGAAAGGCACATCCAGTATAGAGCAGTAATAGGAATTCTATAGCATTTTTGACCAAGTGCTTTTGACTGAGTTCCTCAGAGCAGAAGTTGAGCCCTTAATGTGAACATGGTGCAATGATGTAAGACTTTTAAAGGCTGGCTCATTATTTGGTTTGATTTTGGGGTCTGGGGGTTTTTTTCCACTATTGCAGCCTGTTGGTAACAGGAACCTTGTAACATGCTGTTTGTTTTACCAGGCCTGTCAGAATACTGAGCTCACACATACAAGTTGCTCTATGTACTTCTCTTTTCTTAGGTGCTCTTGTAACAAACTTCTTGACGGCAGATCTCGACAGTTACTCTTACTTGAAGAAAGTTTCAGTAGAGGGACACCTTTACAATGGATTTAATTTATTAGCAGCTGACTTGAAGTAAGTCTACAAAATATCACAGTTCAAGTGTCGAAGGGAGAAGGATAATAGCAGTGTTGTACATACATGTCTGATCAGAGAAGAACATTACAGAAGCTTGTCACAAACTCAAGCTAGAGCTCATGGTTTTTGCTAATTGGCTTGTAAGCTCCTAATGTTACTGTAGTCATCATTTCCTTTGTTTTTTCAGCTTGTGAACACTGAAGGACTGTCTTGTGTTCTAATGGTTGCTTCCCACAAAACTTCTTGTGACTCCCTGATAGGACATAGCCAGTCTTTACCCTGAAGGTCCTGTGGCTTGTGTTCTGAGAAAACAAAACCTTGGCTTCACAATTTCTCAGATACCTGTTTTCTCTGGGAGGTTTCATGCTGTGACAGGATTAGAGCAGATGAAAGCTTTCAAGATAATCATTCCTGATGTCAGAAGGGCTGTGTCATTAATCTTTCCTGAAACATTATAAATCAGCACAAGACGAATAGGTTAACTTGAAGTTTTTGTAGCTGAAGAAAGGATGTTGGATACTTGATTTAATCAGTGTGGTTGGGACAGTCCTTTCTACTACATGTGCCTGTGTGTCAATTCATTGATTTTAATTTGCATTATGCCTGCTTGAGAAAAAGGACAATCCAGGGCTAGGCCATCTCCAGAGCATGTGTCAGTTCCCAGGTGGATCCACACTGCATGACCACAAACACATATGAATTGTCTCAAGCACACTACTGCTTTGACAAACTTTCTGCAGCACCATTTATCTTATTAGACAACCTGATGGTGCAGGGCCTTCTCCCACTCAGCTTTTCAGCATGCTTCTGGGAAACCACATACACTTAAAGCAGAAGGTCATAATGTTTACTCTTCCCAGTGGGAGTAATTTCTAAGACCCTATCACTAGCTGGCCTTGTGTTTGTATTTTTTTAGACGACCTCAGGTGCTGGTTCAGACTTACCACTCAGTTCTTCCCTTTTTTCCGACTTCCTGCAAGTGCTTTGTCTCTCTTTTTATTAAAAAAATAAATTTAAAAAAAGCCTTTATTTTAAATTTTGCCAGGCTATTAGTTTTCATTTTTTAATTTTTATGATATAATGAAACAGTGACATGAAACTCACACAGGTGACTGAATTATAGAAGGATGAGTACAGTAAAGGCAGATCTGTGCCATCTGTGAACATACCATGAGTGTATTTCTGCTTGCTGTGCATGCTTAGAAATAAACATATAGTTATGTTTCCAGGAATTTAGTCCAGAAGCAGGTTAGGCTTAGATGTTTTTTTGTTATTTTACTCTCTACTTTGCAAAGTTCATGATCCCAACAGAATTTTTCTGTTGCTTAAATTAATTTTTACTGTAGTCAGAGGATTTGTATTTTTATGCTCTCTGCTGTATGTTGCTGCCTGGCTAGATTGCATAAATTGGAAGGCTATCTCTCACTGAAAAGGGAGCAGAAGAAATAATCTTAGTATGTTTTCAAGCATATTCAGGGTGTGACCTAGGAAGCAGTAAGTAAGTTTCAGTTTCTTTGTTCTAATTTAGGTAAATGTAATAGTTGTAGTGGCTCTTAGTATGATGCTATTAAAGATTTGATTGATGTTAAGAGAGTCATTCCTGTGTTGGTTTTGTTTGTTTATTCTTCCGTGCTGGGCTGATAGGGAATTGTATGTTCATTTGAATAGTCTTTCTGTGGCGATACAGATCATAATTCTTTGTGGAGTATCACTCTGAAAGCTGTATGTGTTGATTAATTTCTCAGTTTTGACATGTCCTTAGCCTTGGATACTCTGAAATGAAATTCTTGCCGAGCTAATGATGCAGAGCAATTTCGATAAGATTTGTAAATTTGTCATTTTAGGAAATTAGAATTACTCCTGAGAGAAATGTAGTTATATGAATGGAAGCTACTTCTCTATATAAACAGAAAATTTTATTTTAGCTGATGCTGTTTTGTTGGTCCATATTACTGTTCAAAATAAAGATTGAAAGCTATTCTTAATGTGTTCTTTCATTACATAACAAATAGTGATTGGCTCTGCTAAAGTGTGCAAAATGGAGAGAAAACTCAAAGTTTAGATGAAGCATTGGGGAGGGGGGATGTGTCTGAGCACATGATACTGCTGGCTGTAAGCAGCACTTCTGCAGAGATTTACAATGTTTGAGTTTTCAGGTACACATTTCAGGAAAAAAAATGTTTACCTTCTCTCTATGTGATTATGAGGACAATATGCTAGATACAGGTGCAGTCATGTGAGAAGGAGAGCTGGAAACGTGTGTACAAGTTGTAAATTCCACAGCTTGGTGTGATGCTTGGTTTCAACATGCATGGGTTTTGACACTTTTAGTGTAATAATCTATTTGTTCTGTGGCATCCCTTCATGTCAATTTAAACATTGTTTCATTTTTTTACGGAGACTACTTAGTATGGGATTTTTTCCTAATTTTTCAGTTTATCATCTTGATCGTTAATACCCAGTCAGGATAAACATACTTTTATTCTGAATATGTAGCATATAGCAAACAGTGTCTATTTGGAATCTTGTGTGGCTGAAAAATAAGCTTCTAGGAAGGCAGTGTTGCCACTCCTCCAATTCTGACGCTCAGTAGGTCTGATTAGAGAGGAACAAGGATTCAGAGACTGAACTAGACTCTTAAGTAAATGTCTGCTTAAGATTCATAGCAATTTTCTTTCTTTCTTTCTTCATTTGTGATAGTATTTGTAGTCAGTGAGCTACTTGTGTTGATGATCAGGACATCATTTCTGTCTTGGGGAAACCTGTGTTTATGTCCAACAAATCTAGTTGCTGCAGTTACTTAGACTTTCATGAGTACTTCAAACTTCTGCCAGGGATGTTGTGGCAGCATCTCACTTGTGTTCCTTACTGCCAAGTGTGTAATACAGATAGTCCTGAAGGACAAATGGAATTGGCAGCTTCTTGTCACTCTCCCAGCAAGTTTAGAGTCTCTGACAGGGTGTCACTTAGAGCCCATATAGTTTATGTGCAATAACATCCCTGTGTAACAGGAGTGAATCACTTTCTCCATGAGGGATAGACATATTGTTCCTTACAAGACAAGTCAGCTGGAGGGGACTGCAGAAAAATGCCTTTCAGGTAAGCTTTTCTGCTGTCCCCTGTCACAGTTTTCAATCCCTCCAAGGAAAACATAGTGAACTCTACCTGTGGGCTGTTCAGCCAGTGTGAGTGTCAAAATATGGCTGTGTGGGAGGGATTTGATTGCTCTCCAGAGTTGGTGGTTTGGTGTTTGCTTGTTTGTTTTTAGCTTCAGAACAGAAAGAGTTTTCTGATTAGCTCATGAACATTGAAGAAAATTAATCTGTGAACCATACTACTTAGCTGAAACTACTGTTCAGCATTTCAAGCTGCCAATTTCATCTTCTGTCCTTGCACAAAAAAATACATGCACACATTATTCATAAAACAATCCAATGCCCTTGTCTGTAAAATATTCACCCTGTTAGCAGAGTAGAGCTCAGGGCCCAGGGGACTGATCACTTGATGATAACCACAAGTTGTGGAGCTTTACTGCCTCACTACCTTTTACTTTTCCTTTCAGTCTGTTTTTGTTAAATGTGACTTGGAGCCACCTTGAAGTTGAAGCAGGTTAGGGAGCAGAAGGACATTGCTTATGTTTCATCAGGATTAAGAAGTGATTGTGCAAACTCTGCATGCCTTCCATGTTGCTGTGAACCTTCTATTACTACTGAGATTTATGCTGCCTAGAATATTTCTAGAACATTTATTATTGCTTACTTTTTTGACAGAATGATGTATCTAAGAGCATAATTTTTATGTAGCTCCAGTTTCTTTCTGCTGTCAGCTATGGCTGGGATTTAAAAATAAGTCTACTGGGCCCTATTGTCATCACTTTAATTATGCCTTTATTACTTCTCCAGTGAAATTGGTATCTATACTTAAAAGGCTGGAAGAGAATCTGAGCACGGGCCAGGGTTTTGAGGCTATTGCTGTGATCAAGCTTACAGTGATTTTTTTTCATCTTGGCTACTGCCTTGATGTTCAGTACTGAGTGTCTGTAAACAGTAGGAAGGGAATAGGCAGAGCCAAGTGATAAAAGAAAGAGTAGCTGACTGGCACAGTGAACTAAATTTTGAAAGTATCTCCATTTTAGAAGTCTCTTGGGAGGCTTCAGTCTTCTTTTGACAGAACACAGCAGCAGTGTTGCAGTGGAGGTAACAGAAAACACACATCTAGGGGAATGTGGAATGTGGAAACAATGAGATACAGATGTCCTGAATTAGTGACCCAGCAGTTTGTATGTATTCCCCATCTTTTTGTTAAACTCCGGGGGATCTTGTTACTGAATTTGTCAGTCACAAAAATTTTGGAACAGATGCTGGATGATAATACTCTTTCACATGAAAAGCCATTGCTAAAGGAAGCCAGCAGTGCCTACTTCCTCAGCATGCAGGCTCATCTGTGACAGGACTTGTCTTACAGCTGTATTCAAGTGCTTGCTTGGGCCATTTGTCTGCCTTTCCATCTAACACTGTTTTGGAGACCTCAGGTGATAACAATTGCTCTGAACTTTTCTCTTTGTAGACCTTTTACAACAGGTACAGGTTCAACAATTTGAAAAGAGAGTAGTTAATGCACCAATAAAACGGTTTTAGGTTGCTGCTAATAGAATATTTTTTTCTTCCACCTGTACTTTTCAGCAGCACTTTCTCATATTCGTTGAAAGGCTATATTACTCTGATTTATTGTGTTCAAGAATAATAGTTTTAAAACCCTTTTTGTCTCTGATTAAGAAAATAAAACTCTTTTAATAGATTCAGTAAATGGGTCACACGTACAAGTTAATCTGTGGTAGTCGGACAGAAATTTGTATCTCAAGAAACTGAGGAAAGAAAATTCTGGTTATGTGTTGTGCTTCCCTTCTGTTTCCTTTCTGCTGCTTTTCTTATAGACTATCTAATTATTCCCCAAATCCAGCTGAGGTAAAGAAACAAATTCACCAACATACCATTTTGTTGTTGTTGTTGCATAAGAATGTCACAGGTAACACATTCACATGAAAATTCTAGCAGAAACTAGTCCAAATCTTCAGTGCTTAAGAAATTAGAACAGGAAAGGAGGATTTTAAGCCACTAGAGGAAAGTTCAGAAAATTACACATTTCTTTTAATAGTAGATAAATTGTAAATTGAATAACCTAGGACTTCTTATATTTCACAATAAAGGCAACAATACATGAATACCACCTATAATTACTGTCTTCTACCTGTGCTGAAAAATTTAGACATCTTTCCATAAGGCAGCAGAAAAGTCTCATGGATTTGGGAATAAGAAAAGTTAGTTCTGTTTTACTTTATGTGGATTTTTTCATAGTCCTCTTCTTGACTCTTCTGACTTGTATAATTAATAATTTAATATTTCCTTCTTCATTTGGCTGTCTTGCAAAGGATGCTGTAGAATGTATTTCAGAATGGCTTTTCAAGAAGAATATAAACAGCTAAATCAAGAGTCTTTTGCTTGTTATTGAGGTTTGAGTAGCAGATGCAAAGTTAGGCAGAGCAATTTAAGTTCCAGTACATCATTAATGAGATTGCATTCTATATACTCTGATTTGCATCAGGGCAGAGATACTTCTTTTTATCTGAGGAAAAAATGAGGAGTTGGAAATGGCTTCTCTACTGAATTATGTTTTATGCTGCTTAATCTAAATTCAGTTTTAACTGCAAGTTTTGTGTTTGTTTGGTTTTTTTTTTTTTTTCAATTCAGAAAGTTTATCTGCTGTCTAAGGAGCTGGAGCTTGAGAGACAAATTAAAAGCTGAACTATAGTCAGAATGTGTTTGTTGGTAACTGGAATAATACTCTCTTCCACTGTGAACAAGTAAATCACTAGGGGGAAGTGCAGGATCAGAAGGTCTCATTGCTGTATTTTGGCTAATAAGAAAAAAACAAAACCCACAAACTGGTAGCAGTCTGAGGAATCACTATCCCATGTCAGCTGGGGGGATTGAGGGATGTTGAGAGTGAGCCATCTAATGGCAATCCATTTCCCACAGGACACACAAGACTTATTGAGGACTTGATTATTTTTCTTTGTCAGTTGGTTGGTGTTTGTGTTGTTGATATCAGTATGACTACAAAGTCTCTGCTCTTTGGATATGCTGATACCATCTCAGTCAAATGAGAGCTATTTGCAGTGTTGGAACCTCCCTTTGAATGTTGTGCAAGATCCTCCCTATACATTGTGCACAGGAGGGAGCCAGTGCTGCAGCCAGTCCTTACAATTAGAGAGAGAGCCTACAAACACTGACCAAAATTATCTGAAAAGAGCCTGAAAATGCATATCTGTCACTTAAAAGGACCCAGCTATGCCCAGGCATTGCTGTAAGTGGACCTACAATTTACTTCTCCCAGCTACATGGTCCATAGTAATCAGCGTCCTAGAATGCGGTGGGAATTCTGAAGAGGTAATGGAAAAAGGTTACTTGCTGTGATGGACAGTTCCTTTGTTTTAACTTGCTCCTTTCTCCCAAATAACTAAACCTCCAGATATTCAAAACCATACAGGTTCTTGTCATTAAACCTGGCTACTTTCCATGCAAAAGTTCTGAGTTTTTACTAAATTTATTCCAGTTACATTTAAAGATGATAATGGTACTTCTTGATAGTGGTGCAGCTAATGCAGTGTTTTGAGAGGAGGGGAATAGTAAAACTCATCAATTAATGTCTGGTACCATAGGAGTAACAGTGGGAGAAACACCTTACTGTGTTCAAAGATTGCATGAAATTAGAGCATAATCAAATACAGAAGCTGATGGCTTTTCAAGGAGAAATTCTTATTTATATTTTTCAGTACCACCAAAGGAGATGTAATTTGCTACTATGGAAACAAAGGAGAACCAGAACCTATTTTCCTAAATGCTGGTAGGTTTTCTTCAGAAAGGTCTGAATATTACCTTTTCTTAGGTAGCTGTGCATTGTTCTAGTAGTTTAGCTATTTAAGCAGTGTCTTCACTCACTCATTCTTTGCATAAAAAAGAATTATTAAATTCAGTACTAAATCATATTAAATAATAACATATTCAATTCAGTATAGTATCAATAGTTCATTAAAAGTTCTATCCATGTCAGTGTTCCCACCTGCACTGCAATTAATGGGATGCTCCTTTGGTAACTATGGCTGAAGGAGAGAAATCTGTCTTGAGGAACAGAATTTTCAGAGAATTTGACCCTGACTCCCTTACTCAGTACGTGTGTTTATGGCATACCTGCAGGTAAAGGTTAGCTGGGGAATCACTTATTAAAATTTTTGAAATCTGCAATGACAAATCACCAGAATACACTTTCCAATTAAATTTGTGTGTGTGTATGTAGGTATATATGGATTGAGTAATTCTTTGTTGGATACACCATGGAAGAAGCTCCAATATGGGAAGCAGCTTTTCACAGAAGTGGTCAAGAGAAGTCAAGACCTTACCAAAGAAGACTTGGTGAAGGAGCTTCTTACAGTGATGAATAATCAAGAGCCGTAAGAACATGATAGCTGGGGTTTGCTCAAAATATATGACATGTTTAAAAAATGCATATGGAAACTGTTTTGACAGAAAAGGAACTTTGGCTTTATATTAATTGGCTAAAGCTGTGTAATGAAGGGCAAAAGTAGGATTATCACAGAGCCTGACCTTCAACAATATTGATTTTTAAGCAGAAGACACAGTAAACATTAGTACTGCACTCTTTAATACTCATCAACTGTACACTGATTTCTCTGAGCCATTTTCTTTTCAAGATTACAGTCCTCTTAATAAGGGAAATGAGTGCAGGACTAGAGATGTGTAAGTTGCTTGTTGTAAGTTTTTTGGAGGCTCAGGTAAGGTTCAGTTTTTTACTGCACACAAAGCACTTACTTACATAAAAATACAGAATGGTTTGGAAGGAACCTTAAAGCTCATCTCCAACTCCCTGCCATAGGCAGGGACACCTTTCACTAGATCAGGTTGCTCCAAGCCCTGTCCAACCTGACCTTGGACACTTCCAGGGATGGGGCAGCCACAGCTTCTCTGGGCAACCTGTGCCAGGGCCTCACACCCTCACAGGTGGTGAGCAGGTTTGTGTTAGTAGCTACTAACTGTTCTGTATTGCTACTCAAGAGCGTAGACAGAGGGTGGAGAAGCAAGGCATTTTCAAAGTACAACCAGCTGCCTTCCTCAAAAGTTGTTTTAGGCTAAGTGGGGGAAGGAGATAAGGAAGTATTTGCCCAATTCAGCTGTAGGCCTCCAGTGAAGGAAGTTCTCAAGAGATGAGTTTGAGCTCTGAGGAAGGTTCCTGCATCACAACTGAACCTGAGCCCATCAGCTGGCTGTTTAGAAATAAAGAAAGTTGATAGATAGTATTCCAGTATCCAGACATGGAGTAGGATAAAGTTGGCGCTGTGGTCTTAATTCATATCATTGCTCACCCTCCAGTAACTTTCACCTTTAGGCTGACTTTTACCTGCCTAGGGAGTGATTGTGTTGAAACAGAGCTGTTTCTGGTATATAGATCCAGTTTCCTGACTTCATCAGTGAATGTGGCATTTTTCAGTGGTTCAAAAGAAATGTTTAGATAAGAACTAAGACATCAGAGTAATGAGTATTAATTGAGAAGTCTACTAAGCTGCCTTAATTCAGTTTTTCATCTGCTATCAGATCAAGTGATTTTTTTAAAAAATTGTCATATTTTATACCTTTTAGTAGTAAAAGGACAAAAGGTATAAGATACAGTACAGCCCAAACAATCTTTCCTTAATGTTCAGTAATTCTATATTATCTCATCTGAAACCATCTGACTCTAAAATGGACTCTAAAACGTACAAAAAGCAATATTTAAATTTAAGTCTTTCCAAATCACACTTCAAGATTAAATCGTCTTTTCATAATAAATATGAACACACTTTCTTAAAATATCCTATTTCATATTACTCTATTATCACTTCATGTGTGCATGTTACAGGAATTTAGTGGGTACAGTGGTTGGTCTAATCACAGAATTCCCTTCTCTCTCTATGGATACAGGGTTTTTTTTCCTTTCCCCCTTCTGCTTCAGCCCTGCCTTTGTGATGTCCTGCAACTCCTTCCAGTTATTATTGGAGAATTTAATTATTTTTTTTTATCTACTTTACTACTTTTTTCAGTCAATTACCAGACCCTGCTATTGAAGACCAAGGGAAGGACTACATACGTCCTATACTGAACAAGTATGCGGCTCTGTGTGTTCGTTGCCCAGGTTATGGAACAAGGTAAAAAACACCATAGCCAGAAACAGATGTGTACTGGACAAAGCATATCTCAAATCAACATTATGCTGCTATAAGTTTTAATTCTATAATAATGGCTTTAAATTTTTTTTCATACACTAATGTTGTGTAATTCAGTGGGATATGTCCGTGCTCAGTATTTGGGTGTTGTAGATTTGCTACTGTTGAGCATTTTAAGCACGCATTATGGTTCATCTTTGATGGGGAGTGTGACACAGCTTTAGCTTGTCCAAGACAAGATAATAGAGTTCTCCTGTAGCAGATCTGAGCACCTCTGGCTTTGATCTTATCAAAGATACTGCAGAATGTTTCTCTTCCATGGGCAGGAATTGTGTCATCTGCATAGTTAAATCAGAGGCTTCTTTAAACATGGCATTGTAAAATGGATCTGCCACTTTCATACATTAAAAACCTATTGCTCTTGTTCAAAACAACATGTATTTCTCCCCTAGTGCTGCTGTTTTTACTGAGATGTTCTCTCTTTCTATTCAGACTGTTCTACCAAAACTGCAAGAAGACTAGAATAATACAATGCATCGTGCCTTTTAAGTTGGTATTCTGAGAAAGATACTCAGTTTTTGCAGTGGTTTCTATAAATTGTATTAAAAAACATTTTAAATCTAGGATAATAAAGGCATGGTAAAGATGCATCTCCCTCTTCTTGCTACACAGATTGGAGTCCATCTATTTTCAAAAGAAACGGGGATAACTTGGTAGAAATACTGACCTTTTACTGGTGAATTAGCACTATATTTCAAGTCTTCCCTACTGCTATAATTGTATGCTCACATTTACCTTTCCCTTAGCAACGGGGCTTAGTGAACAGAGGTTGTTAATTGGGCCTTACAATATTCTCCTGAGGAAATTAAGCATTTTTTTATATGAGTGAACAACTGTGAAGTGACTTGGGGAAGGCTCCCACATCAGGATGGTGGAAAATTCCTACTGTCTGTATCCCTCTGTGACACAATACTGCTGTGTCCATAGAGAAATGACAGCTTACACAAGGCAAAGTGGAAGAGATGCATGACTGGAATCTGCTTTTCATGAAAACAGATTTCCTCCTTGGAAAGTTCCTAGAGAGAGAAGACTTTGTGCTCATATATCAGTGTCCTGTGACGATAATTAACAATGTTTAAATCTCAATAGAGAATTGATTTGGAAGAGAGAAATGAAGAGTACTATTGATATAAATAACCCTTCAGGGTAAGTGTAGGCTGTGAAGAAAACTTAGTTTTACACTACTTCTTTCTGAGTGGGGCACTTTGCACTAGGGTTGACCTTTCTGCAACGAGCAGCTTTGTGTGTCAGCTGCTGCAAGTGCAGCAGGGAATCAAAACACCAGAGTGACAGAAGAATGGACTGACAATGCCCATTTGAATGTGCCAGGACAATTTCTTCCCTGCTAATGTGATGATGATGTGGTCAGGGGAGGGGAAAAAAAAAAAAAAAGAGTTAAATTTGGAACTGAGGGATGGCACCCTGCAAAGTGATACAGTGGACACGAGGCTTACCCTTGTCCCCTTGTGTCGTGGCAGGACGAACACGGTCGTTCTCATCGATTCCGAGGGACAGGTTACGTTCACCGAGCGCAACATGATCGATGCTGATGTCAACCAGTGGAAAACAAGCACCTATGAATTCAAACTGCACAGTTAACAACTTTCCACATGAATGGTTTGTAATAAAAGCAATCAGAGAACAAGCCGTTAAGCTCCAGTAAATGTTTTGTGCCAGCCTCCACAAGCTAAAAATAGTAAGGGAAGCAACAGTTCAAATAAGCATAGCATACCCTTATCTAGTTCACACATGCTTTGGGTAAAACCTGATGAAAAAGCTGGTGTTAAGTAGCAAGTTGCAATCAGAACTAATTTTTTTAATATCACCATGTCTTCAGGGCAAGGCTATCTTTGTCCAGGACAAAGTCATTGCTGTTCTGTGGGTGTGGGTTATTTTCAAGATGTTTTAAGTAGACTTAAACTTGTTGAAACATTTGCTGCTTTTATTGTTATATGTGAAGATTTTACCAAACTTCGTTGTTCCTTCAACATATGCTGTTAAGATTGTACAGCTGATGCCAGTGTGCATTAAATGAATGTATGTCATCCTGGTAGCATTAAGTGCTTTAGTCACATTTCAACTTTTCAGCAGTGCCATGGTGCAATGTTCTGCCTGGGGAGGGCAGAGCAGGGGGATTCTTCACATTAGTTTTCCTATAGATAGTGCGGCAATATATCCTATTTCTAAAACATGGTCTGAGAGTAGGTAAGAAATTTAGTTTGGTCTCTGTTCACTTCTACTGGAAGAATCATGGGAGCAGACTTGCTTCCCTTTGACCGGAATAAAATCATTTGTGTTGTGACATCTCACTTCCTGATAGTCTAATTAGCAATATTCATTTTGTTATTTTCTTCCCCAGCAGGCAGGTAAGGAACAGGTACCTTTGCAAACAGAAGCTGAATATGAGGTTTACACATACTAGCTGTTTTATACGTACACACGTTTGGCTTCATGTCTTTTTTTGGTATAATATGTTAAAGCCTGGAGTGACTGATCATAGATTTTTAGTAAAAATAGCTATTTGTTGTAAAGTGACATTATTGCAGTCTTACATTGCTAAAAAGTGGGATATTAAGATGTACTTCCTATGTTCTGACACCTGTGAATTAAAGAGCTATTTAAATGCATGCTTTTTTTCAATTATTCAGTGCCAGTGTAAGTAATAGAAGATTCTGTCTAATATCAGGATACCTGAAAACCCTAAGTTATTTTGCTACTATTGGTGTTTTGTTTTTATTTTGAAGACTGAATATTAAGTTGGTGGTGGATGACTGCTATTTTTTTCTCTCTATAGATATGCTGACTGTATTCTTTTCAAAGTTGCAAGATTTCTGATAGTCATTTCAAAGGTGTGCAGCTATGCTGCTGTACTCAACCTTGTGTGTTCACTTCCCTGTGTGTGTGGAGACAGCAGTAAATGAGACTTGCCATTGAGGTTAAATTCTGTGAAAGGCTGTTCCCAGATTTTTATTTTCCAGGAGATGCTAAAACAGCATTTAGTCAATTCTTTTCTTTATATTTGCATATTTAAATAGTTTCTAGAAACCAGTGCAGCTTGCACAGGCTGTTGATTCACTACTCTATCAATGACTTTTTGACCGCCTTGATTGCAAGACAATCAATACAATCATGTTGGATTGTACATGGATTCAAGCCTTTCACACTGTCCTTCTGAGCTGCAGGAGATGATTAGTCCTTTTTTATTTTGTCTATTTAAACCATGTATTTATATGAACAAGAATATTATTTTTAGATGCAAAGAAGTAGCTATAGCTTTCTTAAGTTTGAGTTGGACAAATGCACCTTTAAAAGCAAAGCTCTGTCTCAATGGCTTGCCCTTACTGAGAGTTTGCATAGCAAACCTTTTTATATCTTAAAAATCACCAGTGGATATTTGAACAAGACATTCTCTTTGAAGGCATTATCTTAAAGGCAAGCAAAATTCTTGCATGCAATTTCATGCTAAAAGCATTTATAAACCTTAGTTTTTATAGCAGTCCTGTAATAATGACAATTTATTCTTACCTTTTACATATAGAAAAAAAAAGTCAGTGCTTAAATGTAAAAACAGATTATAATCATGTGCTTTGCTTTGCTTGAATTAAAATTCTATATCTGGGATTTGCTTCTTCTGACAATTAAACAGTAAAGAGCACAAACCTTGGATGTCATTTTTTATCCTGTCAGAATGAAGTGAGCATGTAAGAGTTTTGTTACTGGCTTCAGTGGAAATAGGATCAGGACTGCAGCACAGATACCAGCACAGGGTACTTGTCCATAGAAATGATCAGGTATTTGTGAAGTGCATAATCTACTTGGTGCAAACTATAGTTGCAATGAATCCACTGGAAAAAATAAACTGTACCTAAAATTAACAAAGAAGGTGCTTTATTTTTGTAAAAGTATTTTTAGTAATAAAAGGGAATTTTAAATATCAGTTTTAAAGGTATAAAGGAAAAAGTGTATATAGGAAACTTTCATGACATTTTACTAAGTTTGCTTATGCATATCTCTTCAAAGTCATAAATTTGCAAGAGATTTTTGTTTCCTGTGGAAGAAATTTTAAAATATCTGTAAAAACTCAATGATGTTGTTTTGCTTAAAATTGTGTCATAATTGTTGTTTACATGTGTGTTCAAAACTAGAATCAGAATAAAGTCAATCTGGTGACCGGCCTTTGTTGACATTAATAGATTGTGAATTTTTCCACATATGTTAATATTCATTTGTTTTTAGCTTGATGTGATAAGATGAAGTAAAATCTTTCATGAGGTATTAGCGATGAAGATCTGCAAGTTAAATTTATTTCTGATGCTTAAATCCTTTTTAAAAGTGATGTATTTTTCTGGAGCTTTTATGTTGTGTGTGTTGGGTTTTTTAATTCTATGCTGTTGCATGATTGTCTTATCCAGGTAAGAAATTGGAAAATACTTGAAAGGAAGGAAAGAGCAAAAATAAAGCTTCCTTAGGGAAAAGTGGAGCCTCACAAAATGGTACTGAAGGGTTCACTGTGGGAAAACTCTGGATCCTGGGCAGATCTGGGGCTCTCTTATTACACTGAGTTGACACTACCTCAATGTTCTGCAATACTGGACAGTGCAGTGAAGCTGGAATTGTCTCATCTCCCTGTCAGTAGCTTGCTAAAATACACCTGAACAGACCAGACAATAAGTTGGGCCTTTGGAGATCCTCAGCATGTTCAAAGATTAACTGATACTTGTTATAAATAAAATATACTAAAATATTAAGACAAAAGTATTGATAAGACTTAGAACACTGTTTTTATAATCATAAGGATACTGGTTTTGTAATCATAAGGAAATAAGTAATTTCAAAATTAATGTGCATTTATAGCTAGCAAGCATTCATATTTATACAGAATATTGGCTACTAGGAATTAGTTTTATATCAGTTTTTTGTGATGGAACATTACTGATGTTCTTCATCTGATTCATTTTCTGCAGAGAAGTCTTGTTGATAGCTTCTGAGGATCAAGGAAATAGTCTTGACTTGGTGAAAATAGAATCTGTATTGTAATCAGCTGGAAAGGCATAAGCTGTGAGAGTTACAAAATCCATCAGTATAACTTATACTGTGAAATGTATGTTAAGGTGAAGAAATGTTGGATGTATTTTATATATATACACATAAATAAAATTTGGCTGTAACATCCTATATCAAAAACTTAGAAACTGAATGAAAAAAGCAGTATTGTATTAACTCAAATTTTTTTTTTTAAAAACAGAAGACATAAGGACTGCACTCGGGATCATAGAGGAGGGGGAAAGATAATCATTGATACAAACTTTTATTTTAAATAGGAATGGCCAAAGTTACAATCTGTTTAAATTATACAGAAAGTCAATGGTGAAAAAAACCACAATTTCTCTGCAGATTCACATTAAATTTTTGTGTCTTTGTGCTAGAAAGAGAAATGGAGAAAAACAAATGAAAGCTAAAACCAGATCAGAAGTTGGAGAAAGGAAGAGTAGAAGGCTGTACTTAATTTAGCAGAGAACGCACATTAATGTTCTGTTTCATGAGCTTGTTCTTTTTGAGGCCTCCGAGAACCACAGTGGCAACTAATGCACTCAGGTGCCTTAAAAGCTTCCCTCTGGTGGTGGAGGAAGTGTTTCCCATGAGTCTCTCACCTGACACACCAGCCCTTACAGGCACAGGGCCAACCTCGGTCAGAATCTTACCAGGCTCTGTAAACACATTGATTTCTTGTGTTTAGCGGAGAAAACCACATCATTTTTCAGACATTAGTTAAGACACGTTAAATAATCAACTGGAGAATATGTGGAGTCAGTAATATCTCTTCTTGTGGTACAACATTATAATTAGTATTCAATGATCGAGGCTTTTGTCTCTGTTGAAGGAATGTACTCTTCCAAGGAGAAGGTGAGTGAGAAAGCCAGTTTTTTTCTCTGCCTGTACTTGCTCTGCTGTGAATAACTATTCAAAATAACCACAGAGCCAAGGTCTTGGATGCATTATCCATCTCCTGTTTCCCATTTCTCACTGGCATTTAGAAAGAAATTAACTGTCAGTTACAGATGGGTCTGCATTAGCACCTTTGTTTGATTAATGATGCCCTTACGTGGTCTTTGTGATAGTCCCTGTTTACTGTGCTTTATTTCACATTTCAAGGCAGCCTCAGGTCACAGGGTCTAGGCTAGTTTCAGGTGGAACAGAACTACTACATGTGCTTGAGGAATGCATAGTGTTCTCCAACAGGTGGTAGGATTAACCTGAAGCAAAACTGTCTAAAATGCACCTTGCATGGAGATTAAATACTTTGCACCAACTGTTTTCCTGCATAAATCTGCTTATGTTGGTCCACTGTACTTGTAGATGTAGCACATGATAACTATGTTGTATCTCTAACCTCAAAATACGGCAGTTACAAATTTTTCTGTTTTCATCAGCAATATATTGTGCAAGTCAAGTCTGAGCTCTCTCTTGGTACAATATGCATGAGTTTAAACTGGCAAAGCAATCCCAGAATGGCAGTTACATAAAAAACAACCTTACAAGTACAGCTGTGCTTTCAGAACCATAACTTACTTGGCCTCTGTTGGGGAAAACAAAGGTACTGACATTTGTGGTTTTTTTCCTGTAAGTGCAACTACACCTGGATTTTTGACAGCCAAAGGTTATCTTTCTGATTCATGTCTGTGTGCTGCCAGCAGGATAGAGGGATTGGAGTGTACAAAGTGTGCTTTGTTAACACAAGTTTGAATTAGAAATACCATGGTGTGTAATGGCTCACAAGAAAAATCGCCACACAGCAGATGTTGAGGAGTAGTTAAAATATCTGAAGTAGCTGTCAATGGAAAACTGCTATTGTAGTAGTGCTAGCTCTTGGAAAGATGTGAAAGCAGCCACCACGCTGGCTCAGAGGATTTTGTGTTCTTTTATCTTTACGAATAACAAATATTGCCTATTTCAGAGAAGTGCTCTGAACTGTTTGGATGAAAGGGCCTATAAGAATGCAAAGTATGAAGACTGGTATTGTGTCCCACGTGGATGTTACTAGACTTTTTTTCTCTAATTTTCCCCATAGATAAATTGAGTGTATATAGGAATGCAGGATTTTCAGCTCTAGGAAGAAGTTTGTTCTCTGTATCAAGAATAAGTAGGGGAACCCTCATTCACTGTAGGACAGCACCAACCCAGATCCAGCTGGCAATTGCACAGAATTTCTGAGTGGTATGTGCAGTCCAGTTTTAATGTGAAGGTCAGTTACTTAAAAATTGGCGTCTTTTTGGAAGAAAAAAAAAAGTCAGATTTGGGTGTAAAGCTGTTAGTTTCTATTTGACCTCTTAGACACCATATCCCACTTTTAAGTAATACTGTCATTAGAAAAATGTTTGCCTTACCAGGAAAAATGCTGCCAGCAATCTAAAAATTGGGAGGATTAGTTGGCTGAAGGTTTTCCAACAGGAAAAACAAAGGTTGCATGTGCTTCTGTAGACAGCACAGTTTATGTTGAATCTGTGTGGATGATGAGAGCAAGATTGGTAATCCCAGGGTACGACTGAACCGAGGGATATGTCTACTTTGATTTCTTTTTGTAGCAATCAACCTCTTTTGACATTAGAGAACTGATCTGAAATTGCTCATGGGGTCCTTTTGACATCTTTCCATGGCTGTGAATTGAGATGACTGACAGAGGAGAGCAGATTTCAGTGAAACACAAAGATATGTAATGCAAGCAAACACCAGATTGCTGGTGACAAAGGGGAGTAGAAAGCTGCAACGCTTTTTTATTTTTTATTTTACTGAAATAAAAGTAATCCACGCTGAGCAAAACTTGTCTCTTGCTGTTGGAACGGTGCAATGTGTGCTGCAGTTACTGACATTGGAACTAAGAATATGAAAAAGCCACTGGCTCCACCTAATTTTCATTCCAGTGAATGCAGCCTGTTAACTTTATCGGGAAGCTCATAGTTTTTCCTTTACAGGCTTGATTTCTGTATTTTGTGTTGACAGCAACAGTTTCTGTCCAGCCTTGTGGTACCTTGTATGTGAAAGTCTCATCATAAGAACTGGTTTTTTCCTGATGATAATGGTACTTCATGATATTATGGTCAACCCTGGTTGCACCATGCAGATGGACCTGTACACTTCTAATTTGAAAGTGGAAGACACTTGTCATTGAAAAAGGAAAGATTCTTCTGCGTGTTTCACAAGTCTTTCGTCAGAAGTCCAGGTGATGAAAAATTTCAGGTGAATTTGCACCTTGTTAGACACAGCAGGTCAGATTTAATTCTCCAGAGCTCACAGAGTCCTTCTGTGTTAAGAATTTAACCATGATTTAAGCATTGTTTTGATGAAAACATCGTTTTGCTAATGAATTACTACTATTTTGTGCATAAAATGTGTGTTTTCCTGTAGTGTCAGTGTCTCAAAGAATCATTTGTTGCATTATTGCTTTGTCACAGTATGATTCCCTGAAAACAGATGCGCAATGGAAAAACTATACGGTTATTTTTTCACTTTCAAAGCTCTGCAGGCATTTTAATTTTTCCAATTCGATGCAGAAATCTGTGTGTGCCTCTTCTGATCCTGACTGAAACACGGCTGTTTATGTCCACGTAAAAAATGTAACCTGTGATCTTAGTGCAGTAATTCAGTTATACAGTCACAGAAATGGGATGAAAGTGAATCACAATCCTTGCATTTGCATAGACCCTGTGAGAGGGACAACCTTGTGTCACAGTGGTAGCAGTTGGACCTGACACAGCAAATGCCAACATCAGCTTAAACTCTACTTAATCATGAGATTTTTCCCCTCAGCCTCGACAGTTGAAGTGTGATGTAAGTGGCTGTTTTGCAAACTGTGGATGTTTTTTAAATACCCTTTCTGAAGTGATTTAACATTAATAAAAGCAGACATAATTTAAAAATCACTAAAATGATGTTTTGAGTGCAGAAGCCTTTTATAAGTAATTAAAAATTGAAAAAGCTTTTAGTTGAAACTACTTTCAGTGTTTGGGGGCAGTTTGCAAAGATTTAAAGCAATTCCAGTAATCTGGAATTTGTTGATACAGTACTGTGACATTATGTCTAAATTACCGCTGAATCATTAGATGTGTCAGACAAAGATGAAAGGACTTACAGAGGTCTTCAAAATACCATTTAAAATTTTTATTAAAATACTGCTCCTTCATAGAAATTTTTGGGGACCTTGAAGGCATGAATGAAATATGAGGAAAAGGTTCTTATGTCTTGAGATTACATATGGAAGCAAACAAACACATTTATCATACTTAAGTGCTATTATACTGTTGGTGATGAAACCGGTATGTTTTGAATCTGATGTTCAAATCAGTGTAACAGTGAAGGAAAAAAGAGGCAATCTTTTATTACGTGAAATCAATAAAAGTTCTCAGTAGCTCTATGGTTTTTGAGGGAAGCAAATTATAAAGTAATGATTAAAACAGCAAATGTTCATCAACACTTTAGAAGTAATTTTATATAAATGTATAAATGTATAAGATTTTTCTGTAATTATTTAGGAATTGTGTCTCAACACTGCAAACAGATTTGGGGCATGTTCCGTGAACTGCTTGGTACATACGACGTGAAAAATGGCCCTACTTTGATTTATCCTTTTTAGGTAAACCCGTCTTGAAGCAGCAACGCTGCAGTTGCGCTACTTAAAGATACAAAGCTGCGTTTTTAGTAAAACGTGTCTTTTTTGGCAACTGGTTCGTACAGGGGCAAAAGCCTTGAGCGGCCCCGGGCCACACAAAGGATCTGCCCGCCCCGCCATGGCCCGGGCCCGTGAGGGCGGGAGCTTCTCGCGTTCCTATTGGTGGAGCGGCTTGACGGGCAGGGGAGCGGACCAATGGCTGCCGGGACGTCCCCTCGGTGACAGCGGGGGCGGCGAAGGCGATTGGCTCGGGGCGCGCGGAGTCCCGCCCGCGGGGACTGGAGGGACCCGGAGCAGGCGTTTAAAGATGGCGGCGGCGCGGAGCGGGGCTCGGCGGTCGTGAGGCGGCCGGATTCGCCCTCGCTCGCAGCCCCGGCACAGGAGCGGCGGGGCCGCCGGGGATGGCTCAGGTGGGTGCGGGCGCCGCGGGGCGACGGGCAGGGCGGGCCTGCCCGCCCGGCCGCCAACTCCTCTGCCCCACAGGCCGCGGCGCTCGCGGGCCCGCCGCGCTCCCGCCGCCTGCCCGGCGCGGCCCCGGGCGTGGAGCCCAGAGGAGCCTGTCCCCGAGCACCCACATCCCGCCCGCGGAGGGGGAAGGCGCTGCCCTGCCCGGCGGGTGTTGCCGTGGGCCCTTCCCGCATCCAGAGCCTCCTGCTCTCAGAGCCGGTGTTGTGTTTTGTTTTGTTTCGGGGTTTTCTTGGGGGAGGGGGGGGGTGTTGTTTTGGTTTTTTTTTTCCTCCCAGCCACGTCCTTCCTCACCCCGCCGTGGGGCTGCGTTCGGGCTGCCTGGAAGGAGGAGATGCCGTGTCCGTGCCCTCGCAGCCCCTCGCCCGGGGGTGCCGTGGCCGTGGCGGCTCCTGCCCCGTGTCCCGCTGTCCGTGTGTCCGGGGAGGGACGGACGGGCGGCATTTCCCTCGGGCACATCCCTCTGTACGGGGAGAGGAGCGTCTGTCTCCTGCTGTGCAAAGTTGGGGAGAAAAGGCACCAACGCGTGTGAAGGCGCAGAGGGACTTTTTTTTAGCTGTGGTGCGTTGGAGATCGGGCGGTGTGTCCGTAAATCTCCGGCTCCTCCTTCGAGTATTCCTTCTCTTAATAGTAAATTATCTCGTTCAGCCTCTGAAAGGTTAATTCTCCCAACTTTTTTCACCTTTTTTGGGCTGGTAACTATTGGTTGTATTCTACTTCCTTTCCTTAGGCTTCGGGCTCGTCTGCGGTGTGTTTGCCCGCCGAGACACGGCCCCAACATCAGGCGTCGCTCCCTCATAAACCGGGAGTGAGCCAACCCCTTCAATTCCTTCTTTAGGTTGCGAGTTAGAGGTCTCGGAATTAGTCTGAACCTTGCCAGGAAACTGCTCAAGCTATAAAAGCAGCAGAAAGGTTTTGCCGTTTCTGTGGGTGCCTTTCCAAAATTCTATACTCTGTCCATTCTGAGATGGGATGGAGTGTTAGGAACTGGAGAAGTTGTTGAGCCTTGTTGTTTGCCACTGATAATGTTTCTTCTGGGCCCTGGCTAGGTTTTCTAAACTTCCTTGATGACTGACTTTCACAGAGTGGTTGTTTCCTTCAGAATCGCTCTAAAGCTGACAATGAGGAGAGAAATCAGTTCTAGTAGGTAGTAATTAATGTACGGGATGTTTTTTCTTTTGGCAGTAAATTCGGTCTCTCTGGGTTTTGTTTTGGGGGTTTTACCAGTGATAAACAGGATTAACTTCTTTCTAGAACTGTATGTATGAAAAGGATAAAATAAATGCAACAAAAAGAAGTAGATGACTTTGGGCAAGAAATTACTTAGATGGGGTTAACGGATCTCTACAAGTGATCAGTGCCTCACAAATTCAGCTCCATAGTTCCCTTTCGGGGCCACAGAATGAGGAGGACTCTGTATTTGATTAGCAAATAAGGCGAGTTTGCCCTTCCTTTTGGGGTCTATAGGATGTGAAGTGAGCAGTTTCTGACACGGAATCCAGTTTCTTTCTAAAAGTGACTTTTTGAGGAGAGAATCTGTGGTGTGCTGTTCTTCATTGCAGCTGCAGGTATTTGTGAAGAAAACACGTTCTTTATTAAGCTCACTTCTACACTGCTGACCTGCTGTACAGGTTCTTTGAGTTTAGGCAGTGCTGATTACAAACTTTAAGATTCTGGGATTTTTCCTGCTTTGAAAAAAGATACCCCTTTTTTCTGTGTACTTCTCTCCCATCCCTTCCCTGCCCGATTGTGGGAATCGGCAGTGGAATTTATTAAACAAAGAAGTAGTTTGTTTTATTCCTTTCTGCCTTCAAAGGACATCTGTGAGACAACCAAGCCAAGAGTCTGCTTTTGTTGTGACCTGTGCAGTTCTGTGTTACTTTTGAGAGTCCCCTGTGTGTCTGTATGGCTGAATTTACTTTGTGACATGAAACTTCTTTAAATGATCTGCTAAAATAAGGATAAGCAGTTACAAATGTGGGACATCTGTGTGTTGCTGATCTGTACAAATGAGCTGTGCATTCCTGTGTTCAGCAGATCCCCCTCAGTGCCCTTGGTGGTGCCTGGTGCAGCTGGCAGTGGTGCTCCCTGTCGTTGGAAGGAGTCCTTATGGAAATTGATAGAGCTTTGGAGAATAAAATCTGTCATTTCAGGACAATTTAATTAAGGATGACAATAAGCAAACTGGCTTATGTTACAACATTACCTGGTTTGCTAAGCTTGGCTTTGGGTGGCATTGCCTTGGTCTGGTGCCCATTTGGCTGTTTGTAACCTACAGGCTTCTCTAACTCATCCTTTTAGGTTTCATCCCTTTTGTCTGTCTTTTGAAATACCTGATAGCTCAGGGAAAATCTTTATTGGTTTTCTTGTGTGTTTTTTTTTTTTCTCAGTCCCTGGTAATAAAGGGCATATTGTAATGTCAGTTGGCAAGAGAGTAGGTGGGAATTGGACCTGTGTTACTCTTTCTCCCTGGCTTTTTGTAGCTTGTAGGAAGGTATTGTAGCCCACTGTAACTGTAGAGCTACCAGCCTGTTATCTTACCCAAGGGATGGGACACGTTTATGGCTAGAAATGGAAAAGCTCATTTATCCCCATCTTAGTCTAATAGTTTTTCCTGGCCACAGTGTGTACTGAGAAGCTGACAATCCCTGGCAGTGGTTTGATAGTCATCATTTCAAGGCCAACAAGAAAGGGAAGACAAGAGGAATTGAATTATTAACAGTACTTGAAATAGAATAACAAGATCTTTCCTGCAAAAAACAGAGGTTTTGTATCGGTGAACTACCAGATTTAGGCAGGTAAAGATTAATATTTTATGTTTTGACATTGGTGGTGTCAGAACAGGCTTTAGCTTGGGAGCAGGATGTGTATCAGGGGTGTAGAAATGGATCCAGGTAGCTCCTGGAACACATGGAGGGTATTACTCTTTCAAATTCTGGAATGCTGCTTTCAGTGTTGCATTTCTGTGTGAATTACTTCTGTTTGTTCTGTTCAAGTCTTTGGAAGATTCTCAGAGTGGAGAAATTAGATGACTTAGTTTCCAAGAGTTACTGAACTCACACTGTGACTTTTTCAATTCTTTTGTTCAGAATTAAGACACTAATGATTATTGTGAAGAGCTTTAATATAATTTGTCATTCATTCTTTTTTTCTCTTAATCTGAAGATGTGGAAGGTTGTTAGACATATGTTTCTAGAGGTATTCAATATCAAGTTAGATGTTTCAGAACTTTCTGAAAGAAGGAAATGTTTGCTGCTGGGGTCATTGTATGTTCATCTTGTAGGATGGAATGGATTTAAATATCTATAACTGCTTATCTTACTGGTAAATGAGCCATTTTTCAATCCAAAAAGTAATACGTTTGTAACAGAGGAGATGGGGTTATTTTAGAGCTCTTATCAAATTGGAGTCTTTTTCCTTAGTAATTGTACAGTGTATGTCAAGCTCAGCATGTTGAATGTGTCACAATTTTAAGTATGTTTAAAAATCCCACACACATCAAAAAAACCACCAGCAAAACTTGCTTTATTACCAAATCACGAAAATAAGAGTTTGATCTGTTTTATGTTTTCTTCCAGCTTCCAGGTAGGTAACTTCTGTCTGTTGTTGAATTTCAATTGATCCAATTATAACTTCTGATTCCCAGCTTCCTGCCTTGCCCCAGGTGGTGTTTGGATATTGGTTTGTTCCTCTTGGGCTGGTGTAGAGATATATGAGAGAATTACTTGGTTTCTCCCTAAGTCCCTCATGACAACCCATCTCTTTCTGCCCTGTTGCCTTCGTCTTACTGTGTAACATTGGACTTGAAGCTTTTTTCTGGAATCCTTGGGTAGACTTTCTCTGCCACCTGGAAGTACTTTGGTCAGAGCAGATTGAGCCAGCCTTGGGCTCTGACACTGCTCATTTCTAGCTGGTAGGAAGATTTAAGCCTAATTTGGGCTGGCATGGAGGGACTTGGAGAAACCAAAGTAAGCAGGTAAGAAATTATACTTCCTTTCCCCGGGTGGTTATGGTCCTGCCCAGATGACAATAGTATAGTTGAAAAAGTCATCACAGACGTGGCAGAAAAATTAATCTACTGTGAAAAATAAACAAGCCTTAAATACACACTCCCCACCCCCTGTAAATTTTCCTAGCGCAATTAAATATTTTTTTCCAGGTTAAATTACCTAAAACGTTGGCTTCTTAGTGCCTTCCAAAATTAATTTGTATGTCAATACTCTGTGTCTGGACCTGAATTCCTTGGACATAACAAATAAATAGTTCCCTACTAGAACAAAATACAAGATCAAATGTCTAATATCTGATTGTTTAGAAAGTAATTTTCCATGAGACTTTAGGAAATTACATTTCCTGTTAAAACTTCCTGTGAGATTTCAAAAATCCCTAATAACTTAAACTTTGAAAAGCCATGTGTCTTACAGACCCCAGTTGTTAAAAGTCTGTTGGTTTTGCAGATTGTCTTAAACTGTAAGGTAATTATCCTTTCTACTGTGTTGGTAAGTATGGCTTGAGCACCAGGTTATTTCAAATTGTGGGAGAACCTCCCCAGTGCCCAGTTTTCAGTCTGTCATGGTGAATGTCCTGCCTGCTGGTCAGGCAGAGGTAGTCAACTAATGCACAGCAACTGTGTTGGCAAATTCTTGTGCTGGTGAACGGCTCAAGCAGTAAAACCAATCAAATTTCAGCCTCATTCAAAATGCTATCTGGGAACCCTGCTTTTTTCACTGTAAAAATGTCATTCTTCTGCTTGAAATTTGTACTAGATTTAGTGATGTTTTTTCTTTCTGCCTGGGATACTATTTCCATTTTTTTCCTGTGACAAAATTTTTTTGTTTGTTTGTTTCTTCTTGTAGGTTGAAAGAAGAAAAGGAGACCTGCTTGTCCAGTGAAGATGCAATCTTAGTCTTCAGCTATTTAAGCTGAATGCATTGTGATTTCCAATAATTGAGACAGTGATTCTGAAAGCTGTCTACATTAATGAAAAGAACAATGTAGTCAGCTTAACTGAATCATCAGTGTTGCATATTGAATAGAACATGATAAACCAATCCTGATGGACTTACGCATGTTAGGAATATAGACACAAAACATCTATTAAAGGGTTGTGTTGGGTTTTTTTTTAAAAAAACACAGTAGATTTTAAAAATGGAGAACTATGAAAACGTACCACCCCTCCCTAAAGAACCTGCAAGAGAAATGAATGTGGAGAATCACAGTTGTCCCCCACCTCTGCCGCCCAACGAACAGCCTCCACCACCTCCCCTGCAAACGTCCAGTGACGCAGAGGTAATGGACGTTGGCTCTGGTGGTGATGGACAGTCAGATACCCCTGCTGGGGACACGCACAGTCTCTGCAGAACACAGCTGCTCACAAAGGGATCTGCCTGCTACAAAAGTCGTCTTATCATAGACCCCAACAGTAGTGACCAAAGCCCAAGAACTGCTCGTCACGCACCGTCAGTTCGGAAGTTCACCCCAGATCTTAAGTTGCTGAAAGATGTGAAGATTAGTGTTAGCTTTACAGAAAGCTGCAAAAGCAAAGACAGAAAAGTTCTGTACACTGGGGTTGAGCAGGATTACAAGGCAGATACAGAGTTTGGTATTAACAATGTTAATGGGGATTTGCATGTTTGTCCTTTTGGTGGTAGTAATGGTAAAGCCGTAGGAATAGGGGGTGAAAGTGATGAGAAAAAGGATGAGGAAAATGATATTGATCAGGAAAAGAGAGTGGAATATGCAGTTTTGGATGAGCTAGAAGATTTTACCGACAATTTGATGGAAATAGATGAAGAAGGAGGAGGGTTCACATCTAAAGCAATCGTTCAAAGAGATAAAGTGGATGAAGAAACCTTGAATTTCTCATATGAGGTAAGTAAATACATGGGGTTTTGGTGGGTAAGAGGTTTCCAAGTGACTAGAAAAAAGTGTGCAAACAAATAATCTCTGGGAAGTGTGCAGTACGTGAACCAAACCCACAGAATTTTCAGAGATAGAGCTTTGGCTGAAAACTTCTATAAACTGTTTTGGTTAAATGGAGTTGTGTGGCAGCTTCTATAGTTTTGTGTAAAAATAGCATTTAAAAGTTTTCTCACGCAATTGCAGCTCATTTTGTCATGAAAAATCCAGTTCTCACAAAAACTTATTTTCTTATTTTTCAGTCTTTTTACTGGAAACATTGGAAATTTCTAGTTTCTCTCTCTATGGAAGTGCATATCAAAAGTGTATACTTTCTCTTTGCAAGGGAAAAGGGAGGTTGGTAGACGCAGAAGGACAGTGTCTGATGAAGTCTCTTTCAGGATGACTTTGATAATGATGTGGATGCTCTGCTGGAAGAGGGTCTTCGAGCACCCAAAACAAGGAGACTAGATAATGAGAAATATGGTGGTGAAAGTGATCACCAGTCTGATGGAGAAACAAGTGTGCAGCCAATGATGACCAAAATTAAAACTGTACTGAAGAGTAAGTTAACGTTCGTTAAATAACTATAGTTCTTGTGTGTGGCTTGTGTCTGTAGAACCAAAGTGTGTCAGCAAACAAAGTGTGGGGTAGCAGTTCTTGTTAAAAAGCAGTAAATAAAAACCTGGGTTCTTTTTCCTATTCTTTCAAGCAGTTTATCCAAGTTTAAAGCCATTCTTTGCTTTAAAGGTCGTGGCCGCCCTCCTACAGAGCCTTTGCCAGATGGATGGATCATGACATTCCATAACTCGGGCATTCCTGTATATCTGCACAGAGAATCTAGAGTTGTTACCTGGTCTAGACCTTATTTCTTGGGAACAGGAAGCATAAGGGTGAGAGCTGTCAATTACTTACCACTAACTGAGATATAAAAATTAGATATGTTCCTGAAAGCAGTTGAATATTTTTTGACTTTGGAAGGCTTTTTTTCTGATGTTAGAACTAAGGACCTTGAAAAGTAAACTCTTCTATTTCTAAAAATTTGATACAATTTTTCTTAGGTGCTTTGTTTTTCTGCTTGGGCAGTTAAAGTGAATGACAGAGTCTTATTTGTTGCCTTTGTTTTTCTAGCACATGGCTACAAAATGTTGGTTTTATTCCACCATGGAATATGTATGAATCAGTTGTTTGTAGTGTAACATAGTTTGAGCTGTGGCTTGTGATCCACATTTAGAGAAGTAAAGATGTCAGTCATAACTCAAGGGATCTGAAGAAATTGGATTTAATTGCCATGGGCTTATGCCCCAAGAAAGCTCAGTGGATTTTATGAAAGCATGTAGTATTTGCATGTAATTGAACAGGATGTAGTTTGGATCTAAAAAAGGCTTCTATCAGTGTTATTACCAGTGTCAAGATACTGTAGGAGTGGCCTTTAGCTCTTCAGTAGAATGAGATTGCTGACCAAAGAGGAGCTTGAGCCTGGACTGAGTAAAAGTAACTTCCATCTTGATTGAATCTCTTTGGTTTGAGTTTTGCTTTTGGTGACCTTGAGGTATTGATACCTTCTGTATTTTTTTATATTTGCAGAAACATGATCCTCCCCTTAGTAGCATTCCCTGCTTTCATTACAAAAAAATGAAGGAAAATGAGGAAAGGGAACAAAACAATGACATAACCCCAAATGGGGAAGTATCACCTGTAAAGCACCTAGATAAATCCTCAGAACTGGACTGCCAAACAGAAGAACCAGATTCCACTGCTGCTGATTCTGGGCCTTTAGATGACAAAGACCCCTCTGGGGGAGATGCCGCACAAGGAGCCTTGGGACAAGTGAAGGCCAAAGTTGAAGTATGTAAAGATGAATCTGTAGGTATGTATGGAAAGTGGAGTCTCTTCTTGGCTGGAGTTGGGGTAATGACATTTGGGCAGCTTTGTTCCAGACGTGGTGACTGAACGATATCTTGGCCAAGATCAAGTGGTCAATCCATGTGCACAGTCTTTCATATGCAGAGATCTAGAGAAATAGATCCAGTGTTAGAAATCAGTTTTGATTTTGACAGGAAGAGAAACATACATCTGCAGATACTACTCTGTATTTTTGGTGATTACATCTGCAGAAATATCCTATGAAGGAGAAGCAGCTGTACTTCAAGGGCCCAATCTTTTAATACTCTGTACATGAGGCTAATGTATTAAATTCTGCTTAGAGGCTGCAGATGCTCATGGAGTTCACGGAGCATCACTGTACAGTGTTTCATGGTACTATGTTTAATAAATAAG
The DNA here is from genome assembly GCA_013399895.1 of Serilophus lunatus. Lineage (NCBI taxonomy): Eukaryota > Metazoa > Chordata > Aves > Passeriformes > Eurylaimidae > Serilophus > Serilophus lunatus. The sequence continues at coordinate 2,496,212 of VXBA01000861.1, read as the reverse complement.
AATAGCCGGGGTTGGCTTCAGGAAACTGAGGCCAGAAGCATAACTGCTGCGCTCACTGTGTGCCCTGCTTCGGAGAAAGGGAAGGTGATTGGGTGTTGAAGCAGAACAATTACTGGTGGTTTTTATTACAAGTTGTTTTGTGCTGGTTAGGGCTTAGTAAAATCTTCAAATGACAAAATAAGACTGGTCTGTTTTATTTTGCTCTCTAGCCTGGCACAAATGTTTTGCATTTGACTCAGTAACAGGAAGACTTGTAATTAGTCCTGTTACTATAAAATAGCGTCTTAAGCTTTTGCTCCTCATCTAAGAATATAATTACAGCATGTTTAAACAGAGAACCTGACGCTTGCCCAGTGGTAAAGCAGAGAGAGTAACATGCTTGTGTTTCTCAGACCTGGAAGATTTCAGGAGGTATCTTGAAAAGCGTTTTGACTTTGAACAAGTGACAGTAAAAAAATTCAGGACGTGGGCGGAGAGGCGGCAGTTCAACCGCGAGATGAAGCGGAAGCAGGCGGAATCAGAGCGGCCCATCCTGCCTGCCAACCAGAAACTCATCACCTTGTCTGTGCAGGATGCACCTATAAAGAAAGGTCAGTTTGTCTGCCTGTAGGTCAGATGTCCTGTATCGAAGGTGAATTGCATTTTTGAGCTTGAGTGAAAATAAAAAAATATGTAATAAGTCATTCTTGATCTAGAATTGTGTTCTGTTATCCATCGTATTACATAGTGAAGGAAAAATATTGTCAAAATATTCTTCCTATAAAGAAGAATAAGTTTTAAGTGAAAATATTTTTATTTAAGGTTACTGTCCTGGTAACAAGAGAGCCTTCTGCTCTTGTAACCGTTGGTTGTTGCTGAAAACCCCCCTGCCCAGTCACTCACTGCTACTGCCTTCTCAGTTCTGTACCAGTTCTGGTGGGTCCCAAATTAGGGACTGGTTACAAATGCCAGATTGATCCAGATTAAAACCTATTAAAATACAAATGTAAAGCAGTTTGACAGATATGATTAAGAAAGAACTGTGTGTGCAGTTGTCCTGTGGTGTGAGGAGTGGATATTGTGTCTGATCAGAAGCTGGAGTATTTGCTCTTGTCTGTATTGGCTGTGTAGCCACAATAGCACATTTAACCGAAGTCTGGTATTTAATGTCCATAAACCTGTGGGGTTTGTTTTTATTTCGTACGTTGTCATGTTTCTGAGTTTCTTCTCTTTAGCAGAATTAAATCTTTTCAGTTGTATATTGACCATTCTGTGCTATGGGGAGGTGCAGCTGAATTTTTAGTTAATATGTTTGTACCTTTTGAGTATAGGTGTAGAGCCACATTGAAACTATCTAAATTGAAGACTAACTTGCACTTTCTCTATCTAATCTTAGCTTTCTCTCCCATACTGCTGTAGTGCCTGTTGAGGCAGGATTTGTGCTCTTGGCTAATGATACTGTTCCAGGAAAAAAAAACAAACCCAAAGCAACCTTTCAAATTTCAAATAAAAAGAGCTCATTCATGGCAAGGGGACAGTGCCCTGATCTGTGGCTTGCTAAACAGGATTTTATGAGGAGTGGAAAAAAGGGAATGAGTCTGGTTTGTGGATTTGAAGTCTATGTGCCTGTTGTTGTGTATCCCCCCCTAATGTGTTTGGGAGCAAATTAGAGGATTTCTAATTGATGTCAGCTGCCAAAATTGCTGTGTGTAGAGGTCCAGAGGCCATGGGACTGCAAACCTTCAACATGGAATGTTTGACTTAGCTCATAATTAGTGCACTTCCAGTTGTTGATAGAAATTTCTCAGACTTGCATCTCAATTCTTTTTCAATGAAAATGGACTTGGAGCTCTTAATTACCTATGCCTGATTAAACAGCAGTGCATTTAATTTGAGCAAGCACTTATCCCTTGGAGCTTGTAATTTATTTATTGATTTATTTGTAGTAAATACTGTCTTTTAAAGACTGGAACTACTTATCTTCTTCCCCTTGTCTTTTTTTTTTTTATTTATTTTATTTTTTTTTTTTTTTTGCAGAATTTGTCATTAATCCCAATGGGAAGTCTGAAGTTTGTATACTGCATGAATATATGCAACGAGTCCTAAAGGTTCGACCTGTTTACAATTTCTTTGAATGTGGTAAGTCTGCTAAGTTTTCTTGAACAACTACATGCTGTTTTGAAAGGTTTATCTTGTGTTTGCATATCTTAAAAAAAAAAAAAAATCAAGTGGTGGACATTTTTCTGGAAATGTCTTGAAAGTCTCTTGTGGATCAGTAGATTAATTTTACAGAAGTGTCGTTCTACTGGACTAAAATAACTTAGAGTTACTGAGATGATGTTGTTCTGTGGTTAGTATGGGATTTATGTGGAGTGCCAGATAACTACCTCTTTGTGTTTTTAAACAGCTTTTTAATTTTATTCTGTATCAGTGGTGTGAGAGTGAGTTTGTTGTTCCTGGCCTAAGCTGTGGAAATGATGCTACAGCTTGGAAAACAAAAACTAGGGGAGTATTTTGTTTCAGATAGATACTGTGAGGGAATGCACTTAATGCTTAATCAATAATCAAAAAATATTGTATGTGTGGAAACTAGAACTGGAATCATATTAATTATGAGGTTTCTTTCCTGAAGTGTTATAATGTACATCCCATTATTTCTTGGGTTTGCTGCTTTGGGTTTTTTTGAAGGCATCTTACCATTTTGCAGAATTGGATTATTCCTGTAGATGCATAACTGAATTTGCAATATGAGAATGTGTAGCTCTTGTATTCACACTGTGATACAAAGACTTTAGGATTAATCTTTGATTTCTGGCAGATTACCAGTGATCTCTTAAATGTTCTTTATTTGGAAGAATGAACTATATGGTGGTAAGTCTCTGTTAATGGAAATCTCTTTCTAGGTTTTTATGTGCTGGAGTAAGTAGTTTTTCAGTCTTTATGAAGAATAAACAATTTCCATCCTTCTTGAAATGAAGAAAAGGAAACATTGGTAGTGGTGGTATTTCATGTTCACGATGGGTGTGTCATAACTCTTCAGAACTCTGTGTTTCTTTTTCTTTCCTCCTCTGTTTCCAGAGAACCCAAGTGAACCTTTTGGAGCCTCAGTGATTATTGATGGAGTAACTTATGGGGCAGGAACTGCCAGCAGCAAAAAACTTGCCAAGAATAAAGCTGGTAATGTTTCTTCTTTCTTAGTAGCAACTCCTGATTTGTTTATCTGTGTTAATTTCTGCTTTGAAGGTTACTCACATCTTTACCATAGTAATTGGGAATAATTTTGTTAACAGTCAAAGATGATGCGTTGCACATGCCTTTTTGGTTAAATTGATAAATACTGTTGCAGAGACTTTGCTGACAAGCAAAGGTTCAACAATGGACAGGGACAGAAAACCATGAAGTAACTTGATCTTAACTTGCATGTAGACTATTAATGCACACCATCTCTAATGGTCAAACCAGTAGGAACTTGGAGGTACATCTGTGCTGTCACCTGTGTATCAATTTTGGCAAACTGCAAATATTTGCCCTTCTTACAAAACAAAAAAATCCCTCCAACTTGTCTTTGTGTTGGTTTTCTTTCCAACAATAAAAACAATCACAATGAACTATGTGATTATCGATTTCCAAGTACTTCATTATTTAGTTCTAATTGTGTCAGTCTGTAATAGATGTGTAAATAATCAGATCTGTCAGACATTCCCATCTAGATCTTAATATGTTAGAACTTCTTACTGATCTCCAGATTTAAATATCTTCAGCACAAGACTCGAGAAAATAACCTCTTGGCATGTAAAGATGTATAATGTCCTTGTGGAACTTTCTGCGCTTGAGAAACACATCAGTATAGCCAAATCACCAAAAACCAGCCCAGAATTGTTTGTGCATAAAGAAAAAGGTATTTTTCTGTTTAAAGTTTAGGCAAATTCTGGGTGTGCTTTTTGTATCATACTGAGGTTGTGAATGCCCTAGTGATACAACACCAGGGTTCAGCTGTAAGAGCTCTCTAACTTCTGCTCCTAAGGGCTCTGCATCACTCTGAGTGGCAGTTGCGAAATCCAGTTTCTTAGTTTAATTAGTTGTGAGGTTTCAATTATTAACTTGAACGAGTAGAACTATTTTTCTCTTAAATGCAAGTGAATAAATTTCTTATCAAAAAAGCCTATTACTGGAAGAGATACTTTTCTTTACATCGTTTAAAACATTAAGACATTTAATCACTTTCTGCAGCTCGAGCTACACTGGAAATCCTTATTCCTGACTTTGTTAAACAGACCTCTGAGGAGAAGCCCAAAGACAGTCAAGAACTTGAGGTACTGAGCTATTTCTTCCTGGCTGTCATTGTCTGGGTCTATTTTGAAAAACATTTGACCTTTAGTGTCAAAAATAGTATTGAAAATACATAAAGTTGTTTCCTCAGTCAAATGGAAATGTGAAATTCTTCAATTAGAGCAAGATCTATGGCAATGAAAATACTTTTAATTGGAAATGATCAGAAAACTTCCTGTGATGCAGAGAACTAGTTCTTCATTGATATATCGGGTCAATTGCTGAAGACCTGAAATGGTCCAAGACACTGGACTTGCCTGTACTGTCCTGGCTTCCAGAAGCCTCTGGTTGATGCTGTGTAAAGTTCAGAGCTGGATGCTGTCTGGTTTTGAGTGAAGTAAGAACCAAGTAAGAACTGAAAGTGCTTAGGCTTCTGACATTTTGCGTACTTGTAAATCTCAGACGTCAGGCAGTGACATTTGAGAAAATCAAAGGAAAAGTTTCTTTAAGAGGAGACTATCTGCTATATTCTCAGGTACTGGGAGTATTAAATAGCTCATTGCTGAGTGATACTTTTCACAGACCATCAGTAAAGAGTAAAGGGAAAGTCAGTGATCAACCTGAAAGGAATGTTTTCATTTTAAAAATTACGATATACAAAATGTGTCGTTTGTACCCTTGTTTTAACTTTAAACTGTATTGCGTGCCCTATGCTACTGAAATTGGCATTAAGAAAATTCGGACCATTTTTTCCATTGTCTTAAGATAAAATACAAAATGTGCTAATAACTGTTCTGCTTTTTGTAATTAAACCACAGCATTTTGGTAAATAGAATTTCATGATTAGTGAAGTAAAACAACCTTGTTCTCAAGGAGAGATGATAAGGAATTTATAAGATTTGGGGGCCTTGTGTTCATCTTCTAAAATTGGAGTTAATTCTTTACATTTCATTCTGCAAATATGTGATTAGGTGTGACAGTTTTAATGATGTTGATAAATACCTCCATTATGATTTTAAAAGCACTTTTTATGGTATTAAGCACAGTGTAACAACTTGTTTAATGTTGCAAATGAGAAATGAGGGTTAAGGACAGTGTTAGGCTCTTACTTGCACAAACCACAATAACCCTTTCCAATTCCTTTGTAGTATTTTAACCATATCAGTATTGAGGACTCACGGGTATATGAACTCACCAGTAAAGCTGGACTCTTGTCTCCATATCAGATTCTCCATGAGTGCCTTAAAAGGTAAGGCTGCAGCAGCAGGGCAATTCTGTGGTGTACAGGTTTCTTGACTGCTGGTACCTGCAGGGTTTGTCAGTGGCTGGGGTGTCTGTGAGCTGACTGAGCTTGCTGTGCTCCCTGTGGCTGTGACAGACATGCTGGGGACTGAACTGGCTAATGCTGAGTCTTCTTCAATTCATATTTGGTGTTTATGCCTCTTCTGAGATCAGGTTTTAGTTTTGGCACACATATTTGGTTTTCTTCTATCCAGGCTTGCTTTCTCCTTCAATTCAAGTTACTGATCTAGAAAACCTTTGTTAATTAATGTCTTTAATTTGTTATTAATATATCTAATTTTACTGCAATGACTGTCAAAGATAAACTAAACCGCTTCAGTTGTTTGTACTTTTACTTAGTACATGACCTTGATTTTGTTTGTGCTTAAGAAACCACGGAATGGGTGATACATCCATAAAGTTTGAAGTGATTCCTGGGAAAAATCAGAAGAGTGAATATGTCATGACCTGTGGCAAGCACACAGTGCGAGGCTGGTGTAAGTACAGTACTTAGCGTGACCTCTGCTAGGGTCTTCCTCTCTCCCTGTTCCTATTTGCTGTCCTTTTGGAGGGTGCTTGTTACTGAGCTTGTTATGTGCTTGTTCTGCTCTTCTCTGGCATCTCAGTTTTGACAAACACAAGTGAACGTTTGTGTTCGTCTCATCCCATGATGTTTCAGTATTGACAGGCTTTCATGATTATTTCTACAGGCAAAAATAAAAGAGTGGGGAAGCAATTAGCTTCACAGAAAATCCTACAGCTACTGCATCCACATGTGAAAAACTGGGGCTCTCTCTTGCGTATGTATGGTAGAGAGAATAGCAAGCTGGTTAAACAGGTGAACATGCTTTTGTTTTGATCATAACCTACCCTGTGACTGTAGTTTTGCTTTTGTTTTTTTCTGGATTTTTAAATTTAGTTACAACAAAGTTTTAAGTGTCTGTTTTGGTATGATGGTGTTTGGTCCCTCTCACGGTAAAGGCAGTGTCCATTTTAGCAGTTCTTGTTTCTGAAGTGATCCACATACCTTGCTATTGCCAGAACACAAGATGAGTGATTTCATTGGCAGTAATTACTGTGTTAATCTTGCATTTCCAGGTCAAAGTTATATAACTTAGTTAACTAACTCATGGAAATAGATGTTAGTACTTAAGGAAGTGCAGCTACCACAGAGCAGACTTTGCTTCATGTACATTTTTTTTATCCATTGAGTTGATCAGTTGTTCCTCATGGCTCTGTTGAATAGGAAACCTCTGATAGAAGTGTGATAGAACTTCAGCAGTATGCCAAAAAGAACAAGCCAAATCTGCACATCCTGAACAAGTTACAGGAAGAAATGAAAAAACTGGCACAGGAAAGAGTGAGTATATTCCTGTGTATTTACAAACAGCGTGAATGCCGTGGCTCACGTGTACCAATGATCAGATTTTTTTTTTTGCTTGTTTTACACAGTATCTTGTGTAGAGAGCTCTCAAACTTCACGGGGGAGCTACTTCTAGAGGGATTTTCATCCTCTCTTTTAAACTGGCTTATAACTTAATTGTACCTACTTCAGTAAATTTATTTTTAACGTTAGCCTAAGTTAGCCTTTCACAGTGATTGACAGACACTTGGCTAAAATTGTTGAAAATTTTAATGGTGTTTTATGATTATATTCTCTTTATGACTCTGGTGGGGGATTGTTCTGTTTGGTTTTTTAGGAGGAAACACGAAAGAAGCCCAAGATGACAATAGTGGAGTCAGCTCAACCTGGTAGTGAACCTCTCTGCACTGTTGATGTGTAATGAGAAAATGCAAGTGGGGAGCAATAACACAAATGGAGGAACTAAGTTTTCAACAATTATTTAAAAATTGATTGCTGCAGAATGCAAGATAACTTTTAAAATCCAAGCTGCTTCAGTTATGCATTGTTCTTTTTGCATCATCAGGGCAATATTACTATTTCCTAGTTTCTTTTTCTTTGGTTAGGTTTTTTTTTCCTTTTTTAATACCTCTGAGATATGTACGTTTAAAGGATTGATCATAAAGATCTCTACTTGGGCAAATGCACAGAGGACAGGCATGTTCACACAGGATGAAATCAATCAAGCACTTTTTCCTGGAAAGCCATCCATGTTGTTTGAAATGGATGTATTTTAAGTATGAAATTCAGAATATCTATGTACAGGTTGAAGCTGATATTATAAATATATACACATTCATATATATGTATATATAAAAGAAATATATGTACATCTTCTTGTATGAACATGCCTAGAACTATTTTTGTGAAAAGTTTTGTTGCATTTCAGCACATAATAATATGCACTGATAAGACACTTTGGTGACAAATACAGGAAAGTGATGAGCAATGTTCCTAATGCCATAGGATTAGGCCAGTAATGCTGTTTTTGTTTTGTTTTTTTGTCTGCTGCCAGGCTTAGTTAGTTAGTTGAGATCACAGGATGCAGATTTTCTTAAGACTTGAAAAGAACAAGTATACCTGGTAGTGTTAAGGAGTAACAGATTGGATGCCCGAAATCACTGGGGTTTATTTTAATTGAAAAGAGCCTATATTAGTTTACAGATCAGTTGAACAGGGAAAACATGGCCCTAGTTAGATGATTAAAATCAAAACTGTAGTTTGAAAGGCTGTTTTCAAAGCTTGGAGCCAAAATGCAGCTGATGATGGTTGATAGTTTGAAAACATTTTGCCAATAAGGTGTTCTAAAGACTTTCCACTCCCTTCTCCCAGCAATAAAGCAATTTCTCATTCGTTTGATCAATTAAGTCTTAATTTGCACCATAAAAGCAAAGAATTCAGAAAAAATTAACAAAACCCTAAAATCTGAAATAACTGCAGCAATTTAGGTTTAAGAAGTTTTTGGTTTTACTTAATTATGGTTTTAGTTTTTGAAGAAAACAGGTAACTTCTGCAATGAAAATTAGAATGTAGATTTGGAATATAACAGAGTAATGAGTAGAATGAGACCATAACTGGTTATATTCATAAATAAGCAAACACAAATATGCAACTATTCTAAAATGCAATCCTGGCGAACAGGCAGGACTCGCTGTGTCATTCATCTGAGGCTTGTTGAGTGAAGCACAGAAGAAATAGTTGTGGCTGTAGTGAAAGCACTGCTTTGTGGGTTTCATTCTTCTGGGGGGGGTTCTTTACTGGGTGACTGCAGTGAAGTCTTCTCTTGGAACCATTTCTTGGTTTGGTCTTAAAGAAGAGAGTGAAAACCAAGCTGGTGGCAGGGCTTCAGTGATTTATTCAGGGGCTTTACTGCTCTATTTTACACTCCTCCTCCTCCTCCTGTGGGAGCAAAAGATGTCAGTTCTCTGTACCTGCTGCAGCTCCTGGTACTTAACCTGGACAGGGATCCTGGGGGCTTGAGGGGGTTTTTTTGGGTTTGTTTTGTTTTTTCTTTTGATTTTGGTGTGTTTTTTGTTTTTAATTACCGTGCTACATAGAGAGCGCTGCAGTATATTGAATTTAGTGCCTACTGGATTTTAACAATGTTGGCATCAGTATTGTAAGACCTCCTTTTATGTTGTGCATTACTTTGGAAATAGGTGGATTTTAATTTATATTTGAAGCTAATGTTCTCCAACTTGTTGCATGAAATGTTTGAGGTTAAACAGGAGGAGCGTTGGGGTCTCACCTGTTTCTGTGTTTGGGTGATACACTCGGAGGTCTCTGCAAATATGAATTCACCCATTTTTTTATTATTATATTTAGCTTTTTAGTTCCATGAGTTGTAATCCTGTTACAACAGGATACGGGTAGTTGCAAGACTATACATGAACTATTATTTAAAGAAGTGGCCTGTCTAAAAAAAAAAACACAAACAAAAAACACTGCCTCTGCTTTTTTTTGTATAGCTTTAATAAATCTCCATCTTTTGAAGAGTATATCATATTGGTGCAGTAGTGACAAGCAGTGATTGCTGTTTGTCTCTTTTTGTGGTTTTTATTGGGTTTTTTTGTTTATTTTCATAAAGACAGGGCTTATATCTTCTATGCCTAAATGTATTACTCTTTTAGATAGGTTTTATTTCAGCTTATATGTTTTCAGCAGAAAAATCTGTACTTGGATGGCACTGTAAAAGACAAATCACCCTTGTAGATCTTTTTTATTTTTCTGAAATCAGAATGTCAATGCATTTGCAGGTCACCTGCAGAATATCCATAGATGCCTCGCTTACCAATTTGTTTTCATTGATTTTAAGAGGATTGCTGTATTACCTCAGTCTGCCACTATCAGAATTGCAAGGTGACCATTGCCCTTAATGAAAACATCCAGAGATTTCATTGTGAACCAAAGCCTAGAACGTATATTATGCATTCTAAACAAACACAAACAAAAAAAAAGATGGTATTAGACCTTGCTGCAGCCTTTAACTGGAGAGATGTCCAGAAAATAGCGCAATAACTGCTGGAACAAACAACGTAACTGCTGTTTATGTCATTGTGAAGTATTCTTGTGTTTTAATGTTTACTATTGTTTGGAGTGTAACAGTCTTGCATTTGCACATAAGCACGAGCTGCTGTGATAGAGGATAGATCATTGCATTAACTTCAGCTTCTGCATGAACACTTACAGTGTGATTCAAGATGTATCCTAAACTTGTCTTGTAACTCTTGTGTGTTTTCTAGGTAATCAGCTGTAAAGGTTTAGATCTGATTGTATGAATGCATAAAACAACTGCTGCTTTTGTCACTGATACTTGTTATTTATCCCTTCTGTATCCAGATGAAATTGGGTATTTTTATAGGGATGGAGTGTATTTTTAAAAACTGTTCCATCCTTTGGGGATTAGACAGTTTTTGCTTTGCATATTATGTGCTTCTCGACAAAAGTGTGGTATATTGACTTTAAGGATTAAATTAGTGTGCATTCAAATATTCATGGTACTGACGGAAAACTTACTGTGACTTCCAGTGACTAGTCAGATGCTACCTACTGAAACACCAGTCATCAGCTTTTTTTACATATTTATTAGACAAAACTGATGATTTAGTTGGGTACTCAGAAGTTTGGAAAGACTATTATGCATAAACTTAACTGTTGTATGTAAACTTCCATTCTCCTGTGATGCTCTTAGGCTTTATACAAATATATTTGTAACATCCAAGTATTTTAAAGCATCATGATGATCTTATTAATTCTCTAAACTGTACTTTGGTCCTGGAGTGAAATTCAGGAAGTGATAGCCTCCTAACTTTCCGTGGGAAGAAATGTGAAGTGCAAGAAGCCATGCTGTTATTAACCAAATAAAATTCAGTTACAGTATTCCGATGTGTATCTGAGAAAGTGCAAAAACAAAATTCATCTTTATTGCCCAAGCAGGTAACAATGGTTGCTGTTTGAATTGTGTTGGGTGCAGTTGCTTGATGCCAGTGCTAAATTGGTACAACTATAAAGCCTCATTTTCACTGAGCCTCTGCTTGCTTTTTTTCTGCACAATCATGTAATCCTCTGTGTTTGGTCTTTGAGTACTACATGTGTATTTTTCAGACAATTAGTTTTGAGCAATAAAGTTTGATATTATAAAATGCACTGGTGTGATCAGTATCATGATAGCTTAAGCATATCTAGGAAAAAGTTTTTTCCTTGAGTCCCATAGGTATTTTTAAATGGAAACCAAATTAGTGGAGGCTCATTGGTTAGGGAAATACTTAATCACTTTTTTTTGTAAGGAATTGAACATTTACATGTTTAAACATTTGGAATGAAATGAAATTACAATGTTTAATTTGGATTTGTATTTTTAATTGATGTCTAGGCTGGAAATGTCACAACCCAAAGTGCTATTTTTGTCCCAGGATGGGGGGATATCAGCACATCTGAGGGCTGTAATATAATACATTGTTGTTTTTCAGGCCATATTAAATTTCTATTAGAAATATGTTTGATAACTTGACATTTAAGATGGTTATTTTTTCTAACAGTGTTCCTGTCTATTCTGTAGCATGCATCACAATCCATTAATAATAACTGCTGAGCATCTGCATGGAGTGTGAATCCTGACTGGAGAGCACCTTGTGCAAAGGTGGGAGTCTCAGCCAAGTTTGTCTTCACCCCCAGGACGTGCAGTGGAATCACAGCTTAAAGTGCTGGGTCTCGCAGCTGAGTGGTGGTCACTGTCGTGGTGTGTCTGCAATACACCCTTGCTGTGTTGTGTTTGTATTGAATACAAACTGCCTTTGCCTCTTACTGTGCAGGATTACAATTGGAACAGTTGGTAAGATACTTGAGGAAAGATACTTTTGAGTCTAGAGCAGAGGCTTGGTAGAAGGCAAGTGTCCAGAAATACTTCAGTTATAACCTCAAACAATGACTAAGATGAGGCCAATATTCCTTGGTTTCTCATTCTACAGTGATCACTGAATTTACACATCTCTTCCATAAATGTATTTGCCATGAGACTGAGGTTACCCTTTTAGAGCCAATACAGATCAAAGGCACCTCTGTGAGGCTACAGAACTTCCCAGAGATGGGTGTGCCACAATGGGCACTTGACTGAAGGCATCCCCTGAGCAGACTCACTGAGAGGAAAATGAGCTTCTTTCCACTTTTGGTCAAGTTTCTTCCTCAACCAGTCAAGACCACCTTGGCAGGAAGATTTCTGGCTGCCAGTATTCAGTGATGAGGGCCTGGCTAAAGTCATCTCGGCTTTAGCTGCATGTCGTAGGAAATTTAAGAAAGCATTTTCCTTGTCCTGTCAGTGATGCTGCAGTCTGAGGATAAAGCTGACTTCAACTGTGGAAAGTATAGCCTTGCTATTAGACTGTTCTTTGCTTCCTAGTGAGGATTTAGCAAGTCAAATAACTGACGGGTTTAAGGTTGCTACATCTTTACTTGCTTCGTTTTGAGAGGCTGGAAGAACTGAGCCTGCTTTGAGAATTGGGTACTGTGTTCAGGGGCTCTGCAGAGCCTTTCTTACTGCTCAGTTTTTGGCTGTTGGTAAGTAGCAGCTGTTCACTGACAGTGAGTGGTATGTTACACTCAGAGGAAGGGGTGGTGTTGCATTAAAAGTCAGTCCAGGTTTCAAATGTATCTGCATATAGTTGTGGAATAATTTATTTAAAGCCATTTCAAACAGTGAGACCACTATACATAAATATTAGGGTGGGAGGAGAAAAGCAGGATTTGGCTCAATAGTACATAATGCCCCATCCCTGGAAGTGTTCAAGGCCAGGTTGGATGGGGCTCTGAGCCCCATCTAGTGGAATGTGTCCATGCCCATTGCAGGGGGCTTGGTATGAGATGATCTTGAAGGTCTCTTAGATGTAACACAAAGCTTTCTGTGATTCTATGATCATAAAATTTAATTCAAATTATTATGATGAAATAACTTGGAAGCCTTGCAACTACTCTGATGTACAGAGATTTATTACCCAGATGTTACAGAAATTGTTACTGATGCAGTTAACAGGCAAAAGCAGTTCCTGCAAAGTGTCTCTCAGGAGTCAGGCTGACTCCCTCTCTTGGACTGCAGCATCTACATGGACAGCAGTTGCCTGGCTCCCATCCAGGCCAGAGGGGGTGATGCCATCCACACACTCTGGGCCACATCCTGCTGTTGTGATCTCAGCTGCACCAGGTGCTGCTGCAGCAGAGCTCCCATTGGGGTATTCAACCCTCTCAAAGAAGATGAGTAACTCGCAGTGCCTGGTCTGAGGGAAGAGATCCACTGCCAGGGCTCTGACAGGGCGGAAAGAGGCGCCTTTGACCCTGTTGGAAGGGGCCCGACAAAGGCTTGATGAGAAAGGGAGAGAAAGGAGAGGAAGAAATGGATTAATATTTTGGTATGCTGATCATCACTGCTACTCTTCCAAGAGCAATTCTCTTTCCCCAAGCACTACCTCTACTTCTCCCATGCATACCTTGCATATCGGACAAGATTCCAAGCTTGCCCTGCAGTAGGTCCCAGCTGTGTCTGATCCAAGGTAAGCCTCAAGGAACATGGCTTACAAATAAAAACCCAACAACGGCCTCCCCTCCCCAAGAAGCGCTTATTTTTCGTCTCAAGCTATTTACCAAGTTTCATGCAAGAAAACACTCACTCTACAAAGTTAGTCATTGCAGCTCTGGGATTGCAGGAGACATAGATGAGCTTCTTTAGATGTTCAGCTCTTCTAAGGGCAAGAATTACCTTGGAATCTAGGTGATCAAAAAAACCAAGACAGCTGACAGCTGTTTACTGGCTCTGTGTGCATCAACAAACTGGCAGAAAAATTCCAGGTTCTCCTCCAGCACGAACAGAACTGCTGCAATACCCAGCTGCTTCAAGGTGTACCTGAAGCTTCAATTAGTCCCCTTGGTGTTTTCTTAGGTTCACTACCCCCACCCGTTAGGGGAGCACATTTAAAACTTAATTGGTGAACTTACGCAGCCCTGCTCGTGGTGGATCAACAATAGTGATCACGTTCTGAGGAGCCAAGACATTCATCAGGGAAGGAACAATATCTTCTGCCTTCCCACAATAAAACTCAATATTACTCAGTTCTATAAGAAAAAGAAAAGAGGATCGGAGTATTTAGATAAAGCATTTTTCAGTACACTAAATTGGATATAAATTCTGATGCTTTAGAAACTACAAATTGTTTAGGCTAACATGAAATCAGTGTAATGTAAACAACTACTCTTAGTTTAGACCATTTGAACAACAGTAATCTGAGCATCTTCCATTGTCTAGACCAAAGCAAAACCCCACAAACAACAGCTATTGGTAATGTTTTACTTTTGAGGATAACTGAGGCTTCATCTCACTTTTACACTGAAATGTTTCACTTTTGAAGAAAAAAATTAGCTTTAGTCAACAGGCAAGTTGATCTTGTGGGGTAACTTATTATTTGTTTTCAAGAGTGTTAAAAATGGACAAGATCAGTATCAGCAACATGTAATTCCAAGCTGCTTAGATAAGGTAATGAGCAATGAGCTGTACTTCTTAACAAACGAGGCCTTAGCATTTCAGTTTAACTCACCATTGATCTGGGCATTGGCTTTGGCATCCTGTACAGCTTCATGGCAGAGTTCAATTCCAATCACCTTCTTCACCTTCTAGAGAATAAAGGGAAAAGGATCCCTCTATGGTATGTAAAAATTTGCTAGAATCTATTCACTTAACTAGTTTGGGCTATGTTGCAGAGCTACTGCCTCTTTTTAGAGTAAATTAGTTTCAAAATAATTTAGGCTGCTCCACACAAGGCTGAGCTTTCATAATGATTTGGTAGAACAGCTGCAGGCAGATTAACTAGAAATTAATTGATGAAAACAAGAGACAACATGTTGCATTTCAAAGATATCATGTATTTTTTTTCATTGTAATCACCCTTAAAATTAGGGAAAAAAGCTTAAGTTAAAAGCAGCTTCTCTGCAGGAAGAGAAATTGCTCACCTTTGCTAAAGAAATCCCAATGGTTCCTGTCCCACAGCAGATGTCCAGCACAGTGCTCTCTTGGCTCAGCTGGGCCCACTCCCCAATGGCTGTGTACAGAACTTCTGCAGCTTGTGTGTTCACCTGGGAAATTTAAGTTTCCAATAGATCTTCATAAATAGTAAATGTGTTTTAATGGGTCTTAGTAAAGCATCTTTTCTCATTTCTAAGAAACAAGTCAACTTCACGTGTAAGTTAAAAACGCATGTTTAAAGTGTTAGTCAAGCTCAAGGGCATTAATGCAAATCCAGTTAAATTAGCAACTTCCCATCAACCTTACTTGAAAAAACGCATGAGGAGAAATTCTAAATTTTAGGCCAAGAAGTTCTTCATATATGTATTTTTCACCAGCCACATGCTCCAGAGGCAAGTCTTCTAGATTGGGAGATTTCCTAAAGGTGGGAGGAATGGGGAGACAAAATATAGAAGAAAAAAAAAACAACAGAGAAGACAACTCTGTTTGTAACTTTGTTTGTAACAAACCCTGTTTGTTACAATTTTTACCAAAGCTGTAGTCATCCTAAAAATTGTAGTGCTCCATCCTAAGCAGTAACATTTATCATCTCCTCCTCAAGCCCCTTCTTTGCCATTTACATCCTGCAGTGTGCAATTGATCCACTGATGTTTGCAGTAGGACCTACACTGTTTCTGGATGAAGATGGTGTGAACCTTGTGCTCTATGAAGGAGGAGGAGGAGATTAAAAAAAAAATCACATAATGCAGAAGGATGCAGAAGTTACTTGATAATAATAAATATCCATCTGCAGTAAACATTTTTACAGGTCAATAGCCAGCAACAACTAGTGTGTTCACACTCTGAAACTCTACCTTGTCTATCCAGACCATGAGGAATTTCCAAAGTGTCATGGGGAAAAAGTAAGTAGCTTCAACAAATAACAACACTGCTACTTCTATGAGATAGACAAAACAACATTGTCCAAGTGCAACCTGGTTTTCTTGCAAACCAGCCACCACCTGACTCCCTCACCTTTGTCCTTCTTCCACAAAGTACAGAGAAGTAACACCACTGCTCTTTCCCATTCCTTCTGTGAAGTATTTTGCCAGAGAGGTTTTCAGGTCAGCTAGCTCTTCTTTACTTAATTTCTAAAGGTTTCATTTGAAAGAAAGGAGAATAATCATCTGAGTGACTTAAAGATATGATTTAGTGTATGTCATCTATAAGCACATTAACAGCTCATTACCACGTATCAGTCTAAATAGAGTAGTAATCCAAGGTAAACTATGCCAAGTAATTATTCCCCTTTTGCATGCACAAATGATAAAATCAAATTAAAATCCTTTTAAAGCTCTGTGGGCTGCATATTATAAATCAACTGAAATACCTGAGGATTAAAATAAGCAATGGCCATGATGTGTTTGTTCCTGCTGGTCCGGACAGTGAGCTGTTTCCAGTGCCCTTCGTAGGTTTCTGGGCTGTAAACTGAGTAAGGAGTTGACCTGCAATATGCAGAAGCTCAGTTACTTACACAGAGAATTATTCTTTTGCATAACATTAAGCACTTTATTGAAACAAAAGAAGGTTACTATCCAAAGGGAAGGAAAAAATGTTAAGTACAGAGGCTACATTGATTTGTGAAAAAGAATGACTTTCATACCTCAACTAATTAAAAAAAAGACTTATGAATAGGTAGAATCTTCTAAAACAGAATAATGTATCCCTACTTCTCAAAATCCTCTTGTCCATTTTAACCCATCTAAAATCACAGACAGCTTCTCACCACATCCAGAGAATGACACATTTTTATAATGCCTTCATTAGCTTCTCTGCTTCATACCAAGTTCAAACCTTCCATCTTCATGATTTTTCTGAGGTTTCCACTTTTGAGGATTTAATTGCTTTTTAAAGAAAGCACTCGTTTTTTCTAAAGAAGGATTGTTGTTTAAATATACAACTTCTGGTTTTTTTGGTCACTGTAGGATGGTTCTTCTTTTCATCCCAGGAAGAAACAGGCCTTTGTTATTCAAATTCCTCGTTTTTATGAGTATTTCTTTAGTAAGTGGAAGAAGCTCATGACTAATGCACACCTTTTATTGTAAACTTAACACATCCCATTGCTTGCAATAAAGCTGTGTTCAGCTGGTAACCTTCCCCGCATCTCTGAACAACAGCAAGTGAAAAACGCCCTGTGATCCAAGCACAAGGTGGAAACATCAAGGAATTTCTAAAAATTGAGACTAGTGAGGAAAAATGAAGCTTTTTATCAATATTTTTGAGTAAGATATCAAAACCTTTACGGATAACTCATTTTACTTTTGCTCACCTTATGTAGTCTTGGAAAGCTTTTACTACTTTTTTGGCAATAGCAGGAATGTGAATAGTATCAAATGGCTCCACTACAGCACATGTACCACCCTTATATTTGCCAAGACGACAACCCACAGTTTTGTCTTCTTGATTTACACCAATCCCAATCAAGAACTCACATTTGTTGCGATATTCAGTCTAGATTTAAAATAAAGTTATGTAAGATATTTACACAGCATTTACTTGTACATGCCAAGTTTCTCCTGAAACAAATCTCACATGGTTAAATGCATCTGCAAATTGACACAGGACATTTAGTTCATATGGAAGATACTCATGGATTTTGATATCTGTGAACTAACAGTAATAATGCAAAAGTATTAGTAGGTCTTGTTATCTAAAGAGCAAAATCTTGCCTTGTTGAAGGATGTATTAGCTTACAACACAGGCTTCCAGGGACAGCATATTCATTTTAAAGTCAGAATATCCAGTTAATTGTATCATTTTTCTGCTTCCTGTAAAGATTTCCACCTGGTATTCACATGAAAGGCACCAATGTCTAAAATTCATCACTAATTACAAGATGAAGTCAAATACTGAGTTTGTCCAACGACCAAATAACAAATGCAACCCTCAGCTCATTCACCCCACTCCACACTTTACCTGGGATTACATTACCTGTAAAGGTGATGCTTTCACTCCCTCCACTGGGCAACATAATTTATTAAACTTCTGCTTCTGTAGGAACAACCAGGGTAATAAAGCCCTGTTGTTGTTTCCTATTTCCCTGCCCAAATCAGAAATAAAAAAACATAAAGCACACATTTAGAAAAATTGAGGCCATCAGTTGCACAAAACAGATGGAAGAGTATTTCTTCCAGAATTTTTTAACAGGTCAGCCCTCTCCAACTTTCTAAGAGCTGTGACCAAAATAAATAAGGGTTAAACATAATTAAAATGGTATGTACTGAATTTATCAATGTACCCATGCGTGAAAAGAATGCCAATTTTATCCACATAAGAGACAGAAGTGATGCTTTGATCTCCAAAGACCAAGCATAAAGTTTTGAGGGGATTTTGAAAGAGAAAATAGTAATTATCATCTCTCCAGATTGATGATCTTTTATACCCTTTGATTATGCCATTCTTTTAAGGGCATAAACATCCTTCTGCTTCGGGAATAACAGACTTTAAAACCAAATCCCCATCATTTAGCAATCTTTTGAAGTTGACCAAGAAGAGCAATAATAAGTTTTGTCAGCTGGAACAGCTTTGAGGCCCTACTACGTCAAATTTACCTTGCATTTACTTTGACAAGGGATCTCAGTTGCGACCTACCTCTGTCTCCCTTACATTTTAGAGGTAGCAATTGGTGTGAACTTAGCTAGATCCCATCCTAAGCCTCGCACACATTGCGGTAGCGTTACAAACAGCAATTACTTTGTCAGCTTCTGCAGCACTTGCTCGCAGTCCTGCTTCTTCTGGGCCAGCTGCTCCTCGTAGGGCACGTTCCACAGCGGGGTCACCACGTCCGCGATCCGCTTGCTCAGGGGCTCCTCTCCGGAGGGCACCGGGCGCTTCTCCTCTCCCGGCTCCGTCTCCTCTTCGCGCTTCCTTTTCTTGGCGATGGGGTCGGCTTTGGGCTTGGCGAGGCGCACGCTGAGCTGGCGGCTCTTCCACAGCGCCCCGTGCAGCACCCGCATGGCCCTGTCCCGCTCCTCCTCGCTCTTAAACGTGACGAAGGCGAACGTCTGCTTCCCGAAGAGTTTGATCTTGTGAGGATTGAGCCCGTATTTGGCAAGGAACTTTTTCACGTCGTTAAACCCGATGTATTTGGGCAGGTTCTGTATCTCCACCTTGTAGATCTCGGAGGTGAACAA
>VXBA01000861.1:2337508-2476236 GCA_013399895.1 Serilophus lunatus | reverse complement strand
CTCTCCCCATCCCCGCCCCTCCCCCGGCCCGGGCCCCTCGTGTCGCGATAGCGGCTCCCGGCTCTGTCCCACACGTGCTCCTCTCTCTCTCGCCTTCTGTCGCGGGTCGCTCCGGCGCGGGGCCGATGATGCTTCGCGACGCGGGGTGTGCTGCTTGCGGAGGAGGAGACAATGTATAAAAGTTTGGCTAATATTTCTTTTCCCGTTTTTTTTGAAAGCAGAGGTGACGTAACTCCTTTCTCGCTCTTTTCCCCCCCCCCCCCCGTGCTGGAGACATTAAACTAAGGATAGCTGCTGTGACGGTGTTGGCACAACTGGATTTTACTTTGCAACGTTTCTTACCTGATTCTTCCTCACCCCGTCTCCTTTTTTACTATTTAGTAAAAATAGGCTGCTTTATTTCAGTTGCTTTATGTACATGGAGCGTCTCCTTGCTCTGTAAAGGACATTGGGAATTAGGGCCTGTACAAATGCACTCTTTCATCTGTAAAGGAAAGATAGAATTTAAGCCTTCAATGTACAGACTGTTTTTCCTTTCTCTGTTATTCAAGTAGAAACAAAAGTCAAACCCTAAGTCAAACCCAGATCAGAGAGCTGTTTCATGGCTTCATTAAACCTGCATATGAATCTGCCTTCTAGGCTTGTGAACTGAGAGATTCTCATCAGTCCATATGTATGAAATATTAGAGATGGTTATTTACCCACTGGTCACATAGTGAAAACTGTTATTAAGCTTAATTAATGCTATGGCAGGTTCCTAAAGAACTTAAGTAGGATGTAATATTTTGGCCATTTACCCCTAACCTGAAGTTCCTTGAAGAGTCTTAAAGCAAAAAACTTAAATTACTGCATGAGTCTTAGTGCCTCAAAAATATCTTTGACTGTGAGTGAATTCTAATACATAAAACAGAGTGATGAACCTGGGATGGCATGTCCCTTAAGCAGGGTTAGATAGTTGGTGTGATGCTGTGGGGGATCTTTTTCTATTTTCCCATGACTGATGGGTCATTAGGGACTAAGAAATGGTAGGGCTTTAGTAGCATAAAACACATTCTATAGGAAAAACAGTTGAAGAAATTACTTTTCCATAATCAAAAGCTATTGCTCCAAGGCCAAAGCACTGTTCAATTCATGAGTGGTAGGATTGAAACATCCATCACTGCATGAACACCTTTTTGTTTCTTAGTGTAACTGTGTGTTGACTTGAAAGCCACTTGCTTTCACCTGTAATAATTTTCTTTACAGGCCATTTCAGTTGCTAAGGTCTAATTGGCTGAAAAATGTTTTGATTTTAAACACAGATATGAGTATCTCAGGCTCTAGGTACATGGTGAGTTTCTTGTCTATGTTCCTTTTCTCCTCAGGAAGCACATGAGGAGCATGATACTTCTACTGAAAACACAGATGATTCTAATCACGATCCTCAGTTCGAGCCCATTGTTTCCCTTCCTGAGCAAGAAATAAAAACTCTGGAAGAGGATGAGGAAGAACTCTTTAAGATGTAAGTAGAGTATTTCTATTGCCTGAATGTTTATTAGGCTTCAACTGTGTTTATCAGAAGCTGGATGATCTCT
Source organism: Serilophus lunatus (assembly GCA_013399895.1). NCBI lineage: Eukaryota > Metazoa > Chordata > Aves > Passeriformes > Eurylaimidae > Serilophus > Serilophus lunatus. Next base: position 2,474,662 of record VXBA01000861.1, on the reverse strand, counting down.
GTATGAAGCTGTAATCTAATTTGGTTGGTATTTGCTGTGATGGCAGAGATTGAGTAGGAGGTGATTGATAATAATGCCCCAAAAAACTGAAGACCCTCTGGCCTCTCAGCATGTGATGTGCAATATCATGTAAAGAGATTTTCTAAAAAATAGTTTAAGAGACTGTGGTAGTGAAGTAACAGTGTAAGTTCCAGTGCTCTGTAGGTTAATTTTCATGTTTACAAATTGGTGATGGAGGAAAGGAATCCTTTTTTGTTTTTTGAATATTAGTTGTTCTGATAGTTACACTTGGGGAATAACCTACTGAATGCCAGCTGGACTTGGAAGGAATGACTTCCTCTGGTCCAAGTAGTTAACCTGCATCAGAGCCTCTGTTACTGTAGGTCTCCAACATCTGACACTTTGTCTTGAAGGACTTGGTTTATTACAAGTCCCTGTCCCTTCCATCTTTATACATCTTGTAGTGTGTGAAGGTGCTTCCTTTCCTAAAGCAGTGTCTTAAACTCCCCATTAGCAGAGCTCAGACTGTGTCTTGGGTCAGTTTTGACTAATACCCCCTACTCCCGTTTCTCCTTTGGCACAGTGACATGTTGGAAGATGAAGCAGTGCTGTTCTGAAGCAGGTGTGTTGCACTCCAGGGCATCACTGAGCTTCCTTTATTCCTGATTGAAGAAGAGCAGAGAGTAGGCTTTTGCAGTTAAAAGGAAATGAGTGACTCTAGAGCTTGAGACACTTTGTTAATACTTGATCAAACATTGGGCTTGGAATTTTACAAGAGTCTTTACTTAGTGTTAAGCTGCTAAATTTTATGAATTAATAGTGCTGGGCAGATGAAGCAGTTGGAGTCATTATACATGTAAGAGCTCTGGCTATAGCAAACCCTGTTAATTGGCTACTTGAATTTAAGATTGCCTGCACCAAACCCATTTGTCATCCCAAGGAGCGTCCAGAACCTGTTGGATTTTAACATAGTTGTTACAAAACTCCTAATAGTTTGTTATTACACTTTAAATCATCATATCAGTTCCTAAATATGTATGTTAGATCACCCTTACGAAAAGAATTGCTTTCTTCTTGTGTGTAGCTTTTAAGAACAGCTGCAGTGTTGAGTCAGGGGTGGTGTTTCAGTGTCTCTACATGCAGCTAATTCTGTTCTCTCTTCCTCAAGGCGAGCAAAGCTTTTCCGGTTTGCGTCTGAGAACGACCTTCCAGAATGGAAAGAGCGAGGAACTGGTGATGTGAAACTCCTGAAACACAAGGAGAAGGGAACAATTCGCCTCCTCATGCGGAGAGACAAAACCCTAAAAATCTGTGCAAACCATTACAGTATGTTATATAGTGCAATACTTATTTTAAAAATTATGTTTGTAGAATTGTACAGTGTAGATTAAGAACTCGGTGGTTTTTACTAGCAGCTAGAGAGTTGCTGAACATCAATAACACATCAAATTTTATATTAGACTGTAAACATAATTGTCCCTTGCTTTTCACACAAGGCTACAGCCATCAAAAACCATGAGGGCTTATTTTTATTGAAGGGAAGCTGGAGCTTTTTTCCTTCAGACTCTGATGCTGCTCTAAGACTGACTAAAATCACTTTGAAATTTAGCTGGGATAGACAGGCATTATGTAAGTGCTTCAAATGTGTGTGTGTCTGTGGTTTATTTTAATGATTAATAGTGTATAAAAATTGTAGGCCTTAATACTGCTTGGGATAAGAATTCAATGGCAAATATGAAAGCAGTGTAGTCACCAACCAGCAAGAATAAACCCTTTGTTTAGGGTATTGCCTTGAAAATGAGATAAGAAAATTGAGACCAACCCTCAGTTTTGCAGAGGTGAAGGAAGAACAGCTTTACTGGTGATGTCCAGTGATCCAAAGAGGAAGAGAATAACAATCTCTTCATATTTATAACTTTTAGTGCCCTCCCATCCTACCGTCCAACTAAAGTCCATCTTACTATTCTGTCCCTCAAACATCCAACAGAATGGTCTCATTACCTATCCCCACCCTGTCCCTGGTAGGACTGGAAGCCTGATTCTGTGTTTTGTCTTTCTACCCCTCTTATCTATACAGAAGAATGCAAATATTATTGAACACAGGCTCTTCTGGGCCTTTAATATTTCAAGTTATCCAGCTACCTAGCTAAAATGAATTCCCATAATATTAAGCATACCCCTTAAGGCAACAAGGGAAATAAATGTTGTACATATGCAAAACAGAATTGATAAACTTAGTGTTCATGTCAAAAGTTTGATGTTTTGGGGTTTTTTTTTCAGGGAAAGCTGCTCTCAGTATAGGTTTGTTTATTGAGTTTATGCTGGTTAACAGGCAGACAAAAAGACTCTTCATTTTTGCAAAATGTTGAATGGAGCAAAATGTAATTTGTTCTCTAGATTTTAAAAATGCACAGAAGGGAATAGACTCTTCAGATTTCTCCTGAACTAAACAGGGCCCAAGGTATCAAGCAAAAAAAAAAGCTCCACTTAAACTGCACGTCTGTAACATACAAAGTCTTACAGTAGTGTAAGAAGTAACATTTCAACTTCTTCAGGCAATCTGGTGAAATAATTGGAGGGAAAGGGCTCCTTTTACTGGGAGGGAACAAATGGATTGAAAATACACTGCACACCCTGCAGTGCTGCAGAATTCTGTGATGCCTTGTACTGCAGCTTTAAATTGGTAGAGAGAAATTAATTTGATTTGATGAATAATTGAAGGAATAATGCTTTTTAAATTATTTTTGGTAGTATTTTCAGCGTATTAAAGAAGAATGAATGCTGTTTGTTTGTCTGGATACCATTTCCTACTAAATCCTGTATTTCAGAGCTGTGCTTTGTGACTACATCTCTTAGGATGACAGACATCTGTTTAAAAATAAAAATCGAGTCAAACCCTTGGTTTCTTACCAGTGGGGAATCAAGCATCCTCTCACACAGTCATGATCTTGCATTGTTTTATTTGATGATGTCAGGCAAATTATACATGGGCACCATTGTCTCTTATTTGTCCAAAAGTAATTCTGTGTAAAGTGCTTTACATAACCACCGCAGCCCGTTGTCAGTGAGATTTGTGGAGGCCCGTGTGGAAAACAGTTACTATTGTGCTCTGTACATCTTTTAATTCTTTCTTTTCAGTCACACCCTTAATGGAGCTGAAGCCTAACGCTGGGAGCGACAGGGCATGGGTCTGGAATACACATGCTGACTTTGCAGACGAGAGCCCCAAGCCTGAACTTCTGGCAATCCGGTTTTTAAACGCAGAGAGTGAGTGGGCTGGCACTGAACTTACACTGATTGCAAACCGTGCTGTTACACTGCATATCTAAACATGGCTGTAAACCACTGCTGTAGATATGCCATATCTCACCCCTGCATGGTAGTGCTAGCTAATTACCTCTTCATCTGAGAGAAGGCTGTTAATTACTTAACCATGTGTGTTGACAAACTGTAGTAATTTGGTCTCTAGTAATATTTGTAGTTTCTGCCCTAGGCACTTTTTTTAGCCTAAGCCATTTCATGCAAGTGCAGTGCCAATTAGAATAAAACTAAAAGCAGTTTAGAGACTAACATGCAGCTTGCTTTTTCTCAGGTGTTGAATTGTATTTAGGATTAGATACATGCATGAGAAGCAGGGAAATCCTGACCTGATATTTCTGGTTCATCTACATTAGCAGAACATCTGAATTTTTTTTTTTTAATTAAGTACATAGTATCTTCTTTGTTTTGATTAAATGGAACTCTCAGAGAACGGTGCTAGTCAAACCCATCACCCTACTTGGTGGGTTTTTCTGGAGTGACTATTGAGTACCACAACAGCAAAGTAACTCTATGCACCAGCTAGGATTAAACCAGAAAAGTGTTTGAGAGAGGGGGAAGGTTTTGTGTTGTTTTGGTGTTTTGTTTTTTTTAAAGAAGTAAAATGAACAAGTTTACCATTTCCTACTTCAGAATGTGCCACACAAGTTTAGTGTGTTAGCCTCATTTTTCCCCTGTGTGCTAGATAAGAAAATGAGATGGATTTAAAACTAGATGGATTTGTCTACATCTAGGAAGAGCTTAGTATATCTTGCTTGTTTCCTTTACCTTAAGTCTCCAACATCATATTGTTTAGCCAGACAAATGGTCCACTTGTTTAGTACTTACTTCATAATCAAATAGGAAATTACAGGGGTTTGGTAACTATTTGCTCATCTTTGAAAAGTCTTTCCCTCTTTCTAGTAGAGGCTGTTCAGCTTATTGTAATGTTCTGTCTTGGAGTAGTCCTCTCTTCCTGTTTGCATTTTGCAGTACTGACTAAGTAGATGACAAGTGAACAGACACAAGCATGTCCTTTAAGTATCTTCTGTTTGAGCTGCTTGAAAAAGAACCCGTACAAACACTTCCTGGACTAGTTTCCTAGTGCCTTCAGAATTCCTATGGGGCAACAGTGACCTCGTGTGGTCATCCAGACCAGCCTGGCAGAATAAATGACCACCTTTGTCATACTGGTATTAGGAAGCACCTTGCCCAATCTGCTTTTGTTTCATGTTGCTTGTGTTACTTTAGTAGAAATATCATTGTAACTAGATCAGCTGCTTGGAATGATTGAATCAAGTAATGGCTTAGACCAAAATGTAATGAAGATTATACATTCTGAGCTCCTGTAGTCAGGAATAGCTTGAGTCCAGCCTTTGGGTAGAGTCTGAGTGCTGTACTAATGAAACAGGCATTATCTTCCGTTGCTGATGCTCAGAACTCCAAGTTATGGTAAGGCTGTAGAACACTCTTAGGTTATAACATAGATGACGAGGGTAGTAGTTCAAGGCTAATCTTCGATCCTTGGAATACAGATAGTCATATTTGGAGTCTCTGCCATAATATTCCTATTCCTGTAGGCTAGAGGCAGCTGGGAGTTGCAATAACCACAAAACAGCTCCTGCTGGCATTACGTTTTTATTATTCTGCAAAACAAGCTGCTTCAGTAGGACTTGCTAAAGAAAATAAACTGCTTTTGCACAAAGGTTGAAGAATGTTGCATCTTGTATGATTTACTACATTACCTCAAGTCCCTACAAGTTTTGTTTACACAAAGCTCCTCAGGAATCTCTCCTCAAGATCAGAAGTGTTCAATGTTGTGAGGTGGTAAAACTAATGAAAAAATATTTTTTCTGTACCGAAACAGATGCACAAAAATTCAAGGCAAAATTTGAAGAATGCAGGAAAGAAGTCAGCAAGACAGCAAAGAAAGGTAAGGCAGTCTCAGTGTAACTCTGCCACATTTTCTAGCTATGTGAGTGGTTATAGTTCTCTGGAGTGTTGTGTTCCAGCAGACTCACTCTGTGCTGAACTGCAGCCTTCAGTTCAGGTGCTTTTCTGTCTGCAAGAGTAACAACTCACACAAGTGACGATGGCCCTCTTTGCTGTAGAGGGCTGTTACAGTGGCTGTTGGGACATTGCTCTTTTGGAAAGCCTACTAGGGAAATGTTTATGGCTTACAGTACACAAATGAACTGTGAGCACTGCAGCCACAGTGCTGTTTCTTCATTCCAGTTCTCTTTCCCACATTCCACAAATATATAATCATACAAGTGTAATACTTAATGTTTTTGTAGTTGTTAATGTGTATGAAGTTGTAGCATTTATTTACAGCTCTTAATAGATTACTGCACTACCTTGTAGAATTGCCTCTGACAAAATATCTCACCACATCAAATAAACACTTCCATATTTCCTAATTACAGGCTACTTGTGGTCTGTGTCAACATTATTCAAGATACTTAAATTTCCTGTCTTAAGGATTCCTATTTCCCAGTTTCAAACTGGGGAACTGGACTTTTGCTTTTTATGATGACAGGAAGCTTGTTATTGGTAGCAGCACAGCTGGCCAGATGTTACACAGTTCTCAGTCCCTGTAATTAGGCCCTCATGTAGTGATTAACATATGCAAGTGTTCCTTCTTTAATTCTGACATCTGAGATAATAATTGCCAGAGGAAAAAAATGGAATGAGTCATTCCAGTGGTCAGTGGAGAATGTCTTTATTTTTGTTTGTGTTCTGAATACCAGTTGTCTCTCTCCACCTCCCTCACCCTCCATTTCTCTATTCTTTCCACTGTAACAGAAAAGTCCATTACTGCCTCTATGTAACACTTTCCCTAATCAATCTTTCAGCAGGCACAGCCAAAAATGATAGTGCTGATAAAGTTGCTGAAAAACTAGAAGAGCTTTCTGTAAAGGAAGAGAGCAGAAAACCTGAGGAGACCAAGGAAAAAAACTGAAGAAAAGCAATAAAATCATCCTGGGCCTTGCAGTTTTTCCTTTACTTTTTAATTCCTTTTCCTATTTTTGACTTTTTTTGTTATTTTTTATTTTGTTTTGTTTTTTTTTTACAAGGGACTTTATAAGGAACTGAATTCAACATTCAGGTTGTTTTTTCTAAGCTTTTGCCCTTTGGAAGGTGTCTTCAGAAAAATCCATTCCCCAGTCATGAAAATGTACTGTGCTAACTTTCTTTTCCATAGTGGAAACACTTATTTATAGTCATCCAAAAGAGTGAATAAAACAAACTTGAAAACAGCATCGAGGCAGAACTGTAAAGGCTTATGAATACACTTGTTTCATTGGGTGTTAAGCTACATATCATCATTCCTGTGGATTAAGTAGGTTAACAGACTTTACCAACAGGGAAGATTAGGATTGCATTTGTGTTTCTTAGGTGGCTTCTAAACTGTAATATAACAGACCTTTCAGACTTGCTGCTGTGTGTACCTGAGCAGGGAATGTGCCTGTGCTTCTTGAAAAGTAGCAGACTTCTGGAATGGGGCAATAGGAGCATTCCTGGCATACTGTTGATGATGATTAATGGAAATAAAGGTGGGAGAGCAAATGTATTATGTGAGATTTGAGGAGAATTTTCCTCCTATGAAACAAAATCTGTGCTTCCCCCCCCATCCCAAATTTATTAATACCACAAAGGCTTGACTCTAGCAGAAAAGTTGCTGCCATTGTCCCAGATCTTCCATGATGTGCTACCTGCTGACTGAAGGCAGCAGCAGCCTGTTACACTGAGGTGTTTGCAAAGGAATCTGAGCTGTTTGAGTACCTTCCTGTGAGATTCCTGTGTCAGCATATCATAGCAGTTGTAGTCTAAAATCTATAAGTATTTCCCAGGGCTTTGGAGTTCACACTGTTTTTACAGACTGGAGGAGTTCTGAACTTCTCAGATGCTTGGTAAGGAGGCTGTCCCTCTTGGAGAGTGGCAGTCTGGCATTCACTTTGGAACAGTTAATTATGTTGTACACACTTGAGGGACATTCCTTGCCAGGATGGGCAAATTGGATAAACAAAACATTTGCAGTGAAGAGATTTGACCAATTTTAAGCTAGTGCTAGAGTAAAAAAATAAACTGTAGGAAGCAATAAAATCAACACCATTAAGTCTGATAGATAAATTGAATTTTGTTGTTGAACATTAATCCAAGGGTTGTATTAGGGTAGTGATGAAATTTTTAATAGTTTCTTAAATAATTAAGAAAACCAGACAAAACTTGTTAAAACTGTAAGACTGAATGATGTTAACATTGGATAGCAAGACCTTTTTATCTTCGTAAAGAGGCTTTAAACTCGGTCAGGTTCTGCAGTCTAACTGAGGAAGATTTTTTTTTTTTTTTAAAAATCACATCTCTCTACTTAGCACTACATTTTGATGCTACCATGGATGTGTCTTAAATCTGGAATTTTAATTAAGGTACTCTGCTTCATTCAAACAAAGTAATTCCTTTGGTGTTTTGCACGCTCCCCTTCAAGTACAGCAGATATCAAAAGTCTGTTAATTAACAAAGGTGGTTGAAAGGCAAAATAAAATGCTCCTTAGTGTTTCTGGTTTGGAAATAACAAGACAAAACTATTCTGAAGTATTTAACATTTGAATGTAAAAGCCAAATCTTATCTGTGAGTCACTGTAAATGATCTGATAATGTCAAACAGTGTGTCTAAATTGATAGAAATTACATTTAAAATTTTAAAATAAACTTAAATTTTCATTTAAAGAATTTGCTTTTTATTTTAAGAAATCTTACTGGGAATGCATTTTGACTCTGCAGGGATAAAGTGATGAAGGCAGCTAAAAAGGTGAGTTGGATTTCACTGTCAAACATTGTGGAGAAGAGGAAGCAACACCCGAATGACTTAATTTATCTTAACACTAGATAATGATGATTCCTGCTTAATGCTATTACCATGTCCTTCTGTTCTTATTTATGCATGCTTAAATGATTTCAAGTCATTTCAATTCCTGTTCAGGTTAACTGATCCATGTTTACAGTTCATGGATTAGAACCATCTTTGCAGGTCTGCAGTCTCAAAGAGCAATGTTATGAGAGACAACTAAGTAAAATAATTTCTCTGGATAGCATTTGGCCGAAGAATCTTTAGTTCCTTAAACTGAAGGATGGTCAGTCAGTGTTCTGGTCACTTTAGAAGCCATAGGTGTGCTGTTCTACACATTAAAAAGCAGTAAGTATTTTTTAAATTGATCTCAGTGAAATAAGCCTTTTTCTTGTGGGTCAATCTAGTGATCATCTTTATTGTTTGTAAGGTAGGCTGCCAAGGGGACTCCTTGAAATGGTTCTGTAGCTTATGCTGTACTGAGTAGAGTTCTAGCTGATGCAGTGTTGTCCCCCTGCCAGTGTCACCAGGTGTTTGTTCTTTCGCTCCATCTCCACTGTTGGCTGGGTTATTTGAGATGATACAACCTGGCCTGTCGTCAGGCAATAACCTGGCTCCAAAACTTTGAGAAAAAGAGGTGGAAGGGTGAGGTTTGCAGCTGTACCAGCTCTTTTCTCACCTGTGAAGGTGTGTGGGAAGCTATTTGGTTCAGAAAGCATCCACAGTTTGAGCAGCATTTCCCTGCCTGTGAGGGAGCACCTGCAGCCCAGACCAACTACCAGTTGGGAGCATGGATTTCCCAGTTTGAGAGTGTCGTGTCCAGAAGGTGGATGCTCTGTGGGGGTCATGCTGCTCCATTTCAGAGCATTCCTTCACATATCTCTGAAAAACTTCAATGTTACTAGAAACTTTCCTCTAAAGAAAAGTCTGATTCAGAGTTCAAAAAACTCAGCCCGACACCTTATGAACATTAAATTGCAACTATTTATGTTGAAATTAAGATCATGGTGAGGGTTACATAATAAATGCCTTACTGGTGTTTGATCTGTAGAGATTGACTTTGTTTTTTAGTCCCGAGTCCTTTAACAAAGAGTGGTTACTTAAGACATCCCCAAACCTCTCCAGTTAACTCTCCATAGCTGGCTGTGCCTTCCTGTTCCCTGTACACCAATCTGTCCTGGCTGCTCCAGCTTGTTTCTAGCAAGCTGTATTTTCTGAGTGCCTATGGCAAGCCAGTGTCCTAATTTTGATTAGCCAAACTAATTTCAAAGTGGCTTTAAATTGCTGAGGTTTTGTCTGTGTAAACATATACTAGTTCAGTGAAATGAGATGTGAGGTTTTTTTCTTTTGTTTTTATGGTGGGTTATTTAGGATTTACTTTAAAGGTCTTCATGATTATTAGATTTAGCTAGAATTACTCTTTAAAATAGAAATAAGAGGAATTGCCTGCCTTTCAACAACCTTAAATCTTTGACAATGTATTGTTTTCACAGTAAGGAGCTAAGGAAAGGTAACTGCAATAGACAATTATTTTTCTTGATGAAGACAAGTTTGAAGTAATCAACTGTAGAGTGGACTGTACATGTAAGTGATTTCTCAGACTAGTTCATGTGAAAACAAGGTGTTTTATCAAGCAGCTTGTGCAAGTATAGAATAAGGAAATAAATTTTGAAGTTGTGAAAACTGACAAACACAGGAGCAAAAATCCTCCTTATTGAAGAGTTGAATAGTTATTAGTATTTACAGCTATGTAGCACATTTATGACCACTGCAGTGTTTTGGCAATATGCAAATTTAGGTATGGACTATCTTTGTCCAGTCACATTAGGCATCAACCACTGACTTAAAACCTGCTCATATTTGAAAGACTTCCTGACTAGTTTGCTGTAGTCCCCTAGTGAAATGCAATGTACGTCAGATCCATAAATTACATTTGTAGCAATACTTTTTAAAGTATTAACAGTGAAGTTAGCTCTTTGTGGGGTGTCTTTGCAGTGATGCCAATGTAATGTTTTAAGTACAAGCAAGATGCTGGCACACATCTGGATTAGGTGTTATGTACAGCAAACTTATTTTGTGGAAGGTGTCTTGACTGCAAGTGTCTCACAAACTTTATAATCTTAAAAGTATTTTCAACTTTCAAGCTGGAGGAGTCCAGCTTTTTCATTGGTCTTGACTTGTACACATTTACAGCTGGTTCACTGTATCATAGATATCAACTGTTGTATCAAGATGTGCAGTTTTACTCGTGACCTAACAGAAAAGCTAATGATGTCACGAGTTCTTGCCTATTCATCTGCTGGCTGTCCTCATTTCAAATCGTTTCAAATTCATCATTTTCTAATGCAGTTTTTCCATAAAAGCAATTATGGCTATTTTAACCATCAACAGAGATGGATTGGACATTAAAATGACTGAATATTTTGTATATTTGGAGGCTATTCTACTGGATGTAATTAAAGTTACATAGTTTCGTATAAATAGTTCTTATCAGTTTTAATATCTTATTTGCTAGTATATGATCATTGTTGATTTTTGGAGTCTCAGCATTATCTTTTAGAGTGATATTAGTGGAGGAGAATTACACTTAAATAATGGATTTAAGCAGGATGGTTGGTGAATCTTCAAAACTGTTTGGAGCCCTGCATCATTCTGATATAAGTATTTTCTTGTGGGGATCATTTAGGAATCAGTCTGTAGAGTTACAAAAGTCTCATAGTAAATCAATTTGACATGTCCCATCACTGCAGTTGGGAAACACAACAAGTTCAGTTCTCAGCAAATGCTCTTCCATAGAAAATATCTACTGGAAAAATCTAGACACTTTGTGGGATGTCTGAAAGGTCATTACTGGAAAATAATGTCTTTGGTAAGAAATGGACAACTACAAGAAAATTGTCATATCCAAGTTCCAGTGGGTAATTTAGTAGGCCTGGCTTGTACCCAGAACTGTCTGGCCCTGCTTGGGCTTTCTGGCAGGACTGTGCAGCACAAGATGATCCTGGTGTCCTCTGCTCTGAGCACTGCAAATTTGAGAGAAAAATAGCTTTTACTGAAAAACCAGTTGCTGATCCTTGAGGGTCCTCCCAGTGACCCTGCAGTTTGCAGGTCACCGGTACTACCTGGGCTGAAAAATGCATTTATTGTAGTAAGCAAACGCAGTAAGAAAAGCAGAATTGTTTATTGTGGTCACTGTTAAATGACAACAGCAAATATGAGCGAGGAGCTAAATTACATAGTGACCAATAGAATATTCCAGGGATTTTTCAGTACTTTGCAAAATAAGAGAAGTTTCTTAACCATATAGCTAAGATTTCCATCTAACATTAGTGTCATGATTTGGTAAGAAAATTGCATGACAGTCAAGCTTTCTCGATGCTTGCTTTTTTGAGTTTCCTTTCATCTTACCAGCATTGAGAGTGGTATCCTGCCATGTGGCTCCAACACAGCTTCTGTGGTTGGCTCTTTCTCATTTGGGGTAAAACCTCAGAGTAAAATCTTGCAAGAAGGCATGCAAATACTAGCCATGGTCTGCCAGATTATTTTTAGATTGCTCTTTGTAGCTGTATTTGTTCTTTGTGTAGTCATTAAATCTTTCCCTAACTCCTGCTGCCATTGCTGTTTACCTCACTGCTGCCAAAATCTTCTGGCACACTGATAAGGTAGTGTGAATCCAGAAACTGCAGTCCTTGATATAAAGGTGTTCCAGGAGAGCAACTCTGACACATGCCTGTTCTGCTTTAGTCAAGTCCTCCTCAAACATCCTTAGAGTTTGACTGGTGAAGTCATCAAACCTGGTGAGAGTGAGTGAGAGATTTTCTTCCCAAGGATGCTTCTGATTCAACTTAATACACTCCTATAGCTGTGCCTGAAGACTTACAGATTATTATGCAGAGCCTGGTTCTGTGTAAAATTGTTGACCTTTTGGTAACTTAACAAGGGTTTTAAAGAATAATTAATTTCAATAAGCTGGCATGACAAGGAGTAGTGAAGCATAGGAAACATTCAGTGTCCCCCCAAGCATTCAAAAAAACTTTAGGTAGATGTTGTCCCTCCCTTTCCTCAAAAATCTTAAGTCAGGAGGTAATTTTAATTTGCCTTCTGGCTTTAGTCCCTTTTGGATAAAACTCGACATTTTTAAAGTTCTTTAAGGGGGCTAGAGGGTATTTTTATTTTTTTTTTGTAGGGGAGCAGTTGTTAGCAAAAGCTGAGATTTTACATAGCCATGTGTCCCGAGGCTGGAACTTGCTGGCTTTGCTTTTGTTGAAGCTCATGCTCACAAATTTTTTTCTTTATTTTCAAACTGCAAATTTGAGAACCCTTATGGCTTTTTGGTTGGGTTTTACTTGTTCTGTTCTTAAGACCTCTAAGACTGTGGAACTAATCGAGTCTCTTAAAATGAGAAATGATCATGTCCTTTCAGAAGAGATCTGCAGTGTATACCTTCTAGGGCAAGCTTGCTTTTAACAGCTCCCAGCAGAGATTGCAAATGTGGCTTTTGTTGCCTTACGCAGTAGTTTATCTGCATGTTGGCAGCTGCAAAGGGGGGATTATCTGGGGAAGAAAGCAGGAGGGGAGGGAGCAAGCTGCAGCTCCTGGTCTTGATTTCTAAACTTCCAAGTGGCCTTGAACCCTTCCTGCCATCCGAGGGTTTCTTTCTGACTAAGGCGAGCTGCTGGGTGGTGCCTCCGGCTGTGAACAGAGGAGCCATTCACACACCGCTTTTGAGAATGCTGATTCGGTGAACTTTCTGATGTTACCTTAAATTCCCTCTTATATCTGCCTCTTGGTGCAAATGGATAGATTTAAAAAGCACAGAGTTTAGTGCAATTTAAGTTCTGCTCGCGCTCAGTTATTAATCTTAGAATCAGTGAAATTTGGCAGAGCGCAGCGCTTCCCTTAATACTGTGACTCTGGGTTTAGCAGAATAAACAGTAGGGTTTATTCCCGCAGCCAACAACGCACGATTTGTGCCCAGCTGGCCCCGTCCGGGCCCTGTCCCGCAGGGACCCGCTCCCTGCGCGGACCCTCCGCGCTCCGCGGGTGCCGCAGCGGGGCCGCGTCCGCAGCCGCCCCTCGAGCCCCGCTGTGCTGCGACCTCTTTCAAGGGATTTAATGTCCCGCACAGCGCCCTGTGGAGCTAAATACATTGCCTTTTTTTGTTGTTTTCTTGTAAAAAGGAGGGACTCGGACCCGCCCTGTCTGCACGGGCTGTGGGACGGCCGAGCCCCGAGCGGCTGCGCCGGGAGCCGCTGCCCTCCCGCAGCTCCGCGGGCCCCGCTCCCCATCTCCCCGCAGCGCTACCTTAAGGGGCTGGTTGACATCAGCCGAGTGGGCTGGGCGGTGTGGGTGGGATTTCCTGTGCTGGAGGTCAGCTGCTCCCGTCCCTCTCTCGTCCCTCCCTGCCGCCCGGGTCCCGCTCTCCCCGCGCCGGAGGGACCCGCATCCTCCCGGCTCCCTCCTCTCGGGTTGGATTTACATAGTGATGTGTAAACTACAGGATGCCCAGCAGCACTGGAAAGAGGTTTAAACCTACTAAATACATCCCGGTCTCCACTGCAGCTGCCTTATTAGTGGGTTCGACTACTTTATTTTTTGTTTTCACGTAAGTACCGCTCTGGCGGAGGGGGGGCCGGGCTGGGGCCGCCCGGCCCGGCGGGGGAGGCGGCTGGGCTTGTCAGTCCTCCAGGCCCTGCCGCTGCCGGTCCCGCTCCCTGCCCGCCTCCTGCTCCCCCTGCCCGGCTTAGCTTTGCAGAGGCTCACGATCGCTCCGTGTCATAAAATGTGCCTGACAGTCAGATCCACCATTTCATGGCACATAAACCCCATCAGGCTCCCGCAGCTGCCGGCTGTGTGCATGGAGAGATGCCAGAGCACCGCAGCCCCTCAGTGCGAGCAGGGCTGGTGTCTGGGAGGGGAATGCGGGCACAGCCCGTGGCTCAGCTGCCCGGAGTCTCTGTGCTTCGGGAGGCAGAGCTCGCCTCTTCCATCAGTCTCTCGTTTGTCTCGGGGTTTATCCGGCAAAGCCTTTCCAAGTGGAAGGAATCCTATTCTAAGCATTACCGATTCTAAATATTTTTATGTAACTGTTCCTAAAAGCCTGAGGATCTAATGAACAAATTTACAGTTCCTTGAAGGAGAGAGGGGGAAACTTTTTTCCCCCTTTCTATTTCCTCTTCTCTCATTCCCTTCTCCCTTAACTGCAGAATTGAGCTCTGGCTGTTGGCTTGCAGCTCTCCTGTAGTTATATTAATATGTGAGCGCTGTAGTGCTTCGGCTGTTTCCTCTCCCTTTGCATCCACTCGAGTTCTGTCGCTCACTAACCCTTCCTGTGCGGGGGTATCGGCAGCCTCCCTGCAGAGGCGTCAGTGTTTCCAGAGATGCTACAAAACTGCTCTGAAAGGAGCTTTGACTAAGCTGCCTTTTAGGAAGGCGAAAAAAATGGCCATTGTATATTAAGATTTCTTGTTTCACTTATTTTGAAACCGTTTCCCTTGTTTTGCCGTTGCTAATTTTTAACCGAGCTCAGTGAAGCTGTTGGAGGCAGAAGGCTCTGTAAGAGTGGGAGTATGTGTCTATGTCATTATCTTTCGTGGTTTGGCTGTGATATGATTCTCAATGTTTCAGAATGCTCGTCGCTGATATGGTAATCTCAGTGAAGGATTTCAGAATAAAATGTGACTGTTGTTTTGGCTAACAGTTTCTTAAATCGGAAAAGATTTTGACACTGAGTTGTGCTCTTGACTTAATGTGCCTTGATTTCTCATTGCTTGTTTTGGTACAAAGTACTGGTAAATCCTTGCGGGGTGTTATACTGTGTCAAGAACTGATGGAGCCTCAAGAACTGGTGTAAGGATCTGCCTTTCATTCAGCCTTTGAGCATCTAATTATAGTTTGGTGCTTGCAGGCAAACACAGGACAGAAGTTGGCTTTTGTGATGGACTTGGTTAACACTGGTGTGGTGAATATTAAATGGTTATTATGTGGTTTCATAATTTAAAAAAAAGGGTCTTAATGCTGGCATTTATTTTTCCTGCTGCTTGAGAAATGGACGTATGCTGAGGTTTTGGAAGCTGTATGTTTGTTTTCATTTGATACTTCCAGTGTAGAGCTACAAATTGCTTAGAGATGTAAGACTTCCCTGGTAACAGTTGTTGTTGAAACATCCTTTTGGCAGCAGGACATCAAGAGAGGTGTTTGTTTTATAATTTGTTACTGTACGGAAGAAGCAATTGGTTTTAATTTATTACCAAATCTCAAACTTCACTCTGCTCCCTCTGCTATCAGTGAATAATTACATGCAAAACAAATATTTTAAGGATCTCTCCATATTGTAACTTGGCCTGTGTATCTTGAAGTGTTAGTAAATTTTTTGATGACTGTCCCAGACATACGTTCTTTGCTGCTGCCAAGTCTTGTGTGTAATAAAAGTAACGCATAATTGAGCAACTGTTGTCAGGCAGGATTTGAAGTCCTGTCCATTCAAAAATATTCAGATGAATTTGTATGGAATTGGTGATGTTTTCTATGCCAAGCAGTTTTAGTAAAATCTTTGTTGTGGAATCAAAGCCAGCAGTTATTCATGAGATTAGTGTCTTTTGTGTGGTGGTGATTTTTCCCCCTTTTCCTGAACATTTCCATTTTTTATCTTTTTTCCACAGGCAGTGTTTTGTGTTCTGAAGATCTTTTTGTTGTGATATGTTATTAAGGGCTGAGACAGACCTGATTTTTGAGGTGTGTTGATTTGCACAACTCATTTGATGTTGGATAGATCTCTGATATGCAGCAGTTGAAACACTGGCCTAAAATTGCTTTAAGCAGTGGTTTTGATACAATCCATGCTTGCTTGTCATAGCACAAGAACTTAATCAGATGAAAATTTACATGTGTGTTTATTATTTCCTTATTTATGTCATTAAGCTGTAAGGCTGCCGTGTCTGTTAATGAAGAAACCTCTATAAAAATACATGAAACTGATGATGGATGAGACTCATATCAAATTTTGAGTGCAGCTCAGTGGGATATCGGGGGTTTGAGCAACTTCAGTGTGGTGGAACTGAACTACAGAGTTTAAAATATGTGGAAAGATGGAATAACAACTATTTTTAAACCCCTTACTGAATAGAAAAAATAATCCTTTAGGGCACTGAAAACATTTCTGAGTAACGTGTGAAAACAGAGGATCTGACTTGGCCTTCTCCCTAGACACATTTGTGGGCTCAAGCCACACGTTACGAGTGTCTTCTGCTGGATGAAAAGCTCTTTGAAGTGGAAGGACAGGGTTAGCTTTTTAGCAATGTGGTCTTTATTTTTAGCTTTTGTCCAAACACCTTTGCTAAAAAGCAGCACACGGAGTGTGTTTGAAATACACAGTGTCCACTATTAGTTCGTGGTGGTGTTGATCAGTGGTACTGTTATACTTGAGAAAATCCCATTATAAATTCTCCTTTATTCTTTTTCCTCAGCTAACCATTTAGGATTCACTTTATCCCTGTTATATTCCTTCTGGTTTTATGGAGGGGAACTAAACTGTTTGGCTATCAAGATTATTGCCTGGAAAGGCAACTAAATATTGCAGTTGTATTATCACAAGCTTTTAGCACCCCATGTGTGTTCCTTCAGTAATAAATACAGTGTCTGAGTAGGTGGTCTAATTTGTCACAGCAAGAGAGTAAACAAGCATTAACTGTAAACATTATGAAGGAACATATCAATAATGTTATATGGAATAATTAGGTTAATTTACTTGCACGAACAAATGGTATAATGAAGGAAGAACCAATTCTTCTTAACGTTGCAAGAATACAGAGTTATTCAGTTCTAGTGGACCTGAACTTATTTCTCCCATAACTTTTTTTTTTGTTCATATTTTTCATCAGGCTTTTTGTTAGAGATAACAACCTATTTCAGTGAAGTCTGCCTTGGATTACCAATGGGTATGAAGTAAACTTAAGTGCGTTCATTCCAAGACCCTGAGTGTCAAGAGCTTGCCACCTTATTTTAGGTTGTGTAATTTTGGTATTAGACAATGCAGCTGAATTGTCAGTAAGCATAATGCCACCAAGTGAACAGTTGAATCAATGATCTGAAAGGATTTTTCCAGCCTAAATGGTTCTGTAATTATTCTGGAGCTAATAGTTCTCTTCACCTACTTAAATCAACTACTTATTATAGGTGTTAGTACTGAGAACCTTTGAGTTAGTTCTGCAGCTGCAATGCCTGTGTCTATGGATTACCCAGCAAGCTAAAAGCATATGATTTTAAGGGAAAACTGTGACTTACTTTAGTAAGGAGGGAAAAGCTCATCATTCTCTCACTGACTGTTGTAGACTAGATGTTTCTGATAAAATACCCATTTTCTGACTGTTTTCTGCAGCATGGAGCATCTTTGAAGTACAGCAGAAACATAGAAAGGTCCAGCTGCCACTACTTTTTGATATAATGGTAGGAATACTGTTGTGTATTATTCCTTTAAATGGGGTAATAAACCGGGTAGTTTTCTGGGTGAAGTGATAGCACAAATAAAGTGAAAACTCCTTCAGTCAGTACTGAGAATGAGACTTCAATGTTGTTCTTAAGAGTCATAATGGGAGCTAATCATAGGTATACACCATAGACATGTGCAGTTGGTACTCTATTGCAGTTTGTGGCACAAGGAGTATAATATCAGGAAATAACTAAGAAGTGATGAACTGGTGTAGAAGAGCAACTGAAGTTGAAGTTGCAGTAGGGATGGAAAGAAAATAGAGAAATAGTCTGAACCTGTGCTGTTCAGGTAGCTGGTACGCTGTGCTCAATAGCAGGCCTTGGTGGGTTTACCTTAACAGGAAGGAAAACTTGGCTTCAGTTAATGAATATTTTTTTAAAAAATGGTACTTTCCCCACATTTGTATATCATGGTTTTCATGTATTTCATGGGCTGGGAAGACTCAGCATTTCTGTAGTTAGCCATATATGAATTCAGATACACTTATGATAAATGCACCTCTTAAATCATAAGCACTACCCTGCTCCTGCAATTATCTTGATCCTGCACTGGAACAGCCTTAAAATAAACGTAAGAGCACTTTTAAACTATAGTAACCAACCTGGATGGTAGTTAATGGAAGTAAAATTATAAGTGTACCTAGAGTTCTTGAACTATCTGTTAGATCTTTTCCTCTCATGACTTGCATATGTTCGTAGATCAGAAAAGTGAAAGGATCATCTGCTTTTTTGACTTGGGTTTGTTCTGTTGCTAGCAAAGGTCGAGCTAATAGAAGATTATCTTTGCTTTTGTGAATTTGATTTGTATCCAAAATGTTTTTCTTATCTAAAGTATTTTAAAGTCTTTGGTGAATTCCAGCTCCAGATGTTCACTTCTGCTAGTTCATTGTTCTGATTTCAGTTAGAACAAATAATAAAATGTGATTTAAAATGTATGTTACAGCTGTTACAGAGGTTCATCTGTAACGCAGGTATGGTTTGTACCAGCCTAGAGGAAATAGAATTGAATACTGATAAGTAGATGTACAAGATGGTTTAATCTTGATACACTGCTGGACAGCACGAATTCTGCCTTGGATTGTGGTCTTACATCCTTCTTATGGTTTGGCCTCTCACTGAGAACTTGCTGAAGGCTGATTGTGGGTTTGAGAGGGCTCTGGTGGCACTTGCAAGTGATACTTGATGTCAGAAGTTCCAGGTGTTCCTGGTGTTTGTGAAAACACAGGGAAACATTCCCACTCCACTTATCCACTTCCCTCCAGTAGTAGCTGAATGGTCATGTCAGATATCCTTGTCATTCTGAAAACTTTGGAGCACAAAGCTCCTCTGCCTTTTCTGTTTCTAGGCATCCTAGGGTTCATTTGATAGTGGTAATACCAATTGTGAAAAAACCCCACATTTCCTCTTCTTGAGCCTTCTTTACACACCATATTTCACTACTTGGAGTGTTAATGTATTTCTGATTTTTCTTTTTTATTTCCATATACCAAATCAAGAAATGGCTGGAACTGGTAGGGAGCAGCTTCACTGACAGCCATGCAGATGACACTATTCAGAGGAAAATGTGCAAAAGAGTGCATCAGTTTAATCAAGTGAACTTTAAAACTGTCTTCACAGCATATGCTGATTTCAAGTAGTACAGCTTAGCCTCCTGAGATATCTTAACACTGTTCATGTTAAATGCATTTTTAATGGCAGTTCTTCCCTGTCCACTCTACCTGGAATTCAGAAGAGGTTTGCCTTGCTAGGTTGACCTGAGTCATCTCAGTTGTCATGTCCATAGGCTTCTGAAAAATATTCACTTTTGTTATTACAAAGAAACATCCTTTTAAACTGTGGCAATTTCATCTTGCTGTATAATTTTTGAAAGTAGAATCTAGACAAACTTGTCATGCAAGATAAGACAGGCAGACTCAACAGGAAAATAGATTTAACTGAAGTGTGAAAAGTTTTTGATTTGTTGAGGGTTTTTTTAAAGCTCTAAGAAGCCTCAGTTTTGCTGCTTTTAACTAGTTGATTCAATGATATTTGTTTGCAAGGGGACCAGCAAAGTTGGCAATCCAGGACATTTCCAAAAATTCATTCCTTTAGGAAAAAAACCCTGATATTTATTATCAACAGGAATACTTTTTCTTCCTGAGGAAGGGAAAAGGAGAATGACCTTTGTTGATGGCAGTAAGTGGCACATGTTCAGCAGTGGATGCACAGCTCTCTGTGTGCAGCCACTGCAGTGGCATTTCAGTGCTCGCTGTAGATCCGGTTTTAAAAAGGCAGAAGAGCTACTGCAATGAAAGTTATTCCTGTGCATAGGCCACAGCTGTAGTCAGTGTGTGATTTATGCTGCCAGCAGCAGCCTCCTTTCTATTTTTTCTAATACATAGAGATTACAATCATATGGAAATAGGAATGAGAGTGTCTCAATTAGATCAGGGTGGGCCTCTCAGGCTTTGTATATGAATATACAAGTATTTTTTCTATTTTTGTTTAAAGTCCTTTCAAGATGCTAACATAAATACTCTCCATGTTTGTCCAAGTATGCCACACGTGTAGCCTTTTATAAATGGAAGCAATCTCTGCAAAATTGTTCAAACTCAGTGGGCTTGTTGGTAATGTAAACTAAGGAATGTTACTGCCCAAAACACAAAACTTAAACTGAGAGGCAGAGACACACAGTGCCCTTGGAGATCTGATTTTTGGGGTTCATTAGCTGGGATAGTTGCCAATTATACACATAGCGTTGTGTAAACAACTTACTCTGCTATTACTTGCTTCTCAGCTGAAATCAGCAGAGAACCCTGTGGTGTGGGGATCTCTGTGGGACCTGTGAGAGGTGACCCAGAACAGGTTTTCTGTGCTTACTTTACTTAGTGTATAAACTACAAGGCAGCATTTCAAGGCCTCTGCAGGGAAACCGTGACTTTTGTTCTGCTTGCACTGGGAGGTGTCTGGAATACAGCAGTAAGGTGGTACAAGCCAGTTTGGAGCATGAAAGAGATGTACACTGGACTGGGGGAGAAGTATCCTAAAAGCTACACAAGCTATGCTTGTGTAACCAGTGCAGAAGAGGAACATTGATTTACTGTCCTTTGATTTGAGCCAGTAGATACAAGACTTATTTCTCTATAATCCAAGAGTAATGTTCAATTTGGCTGCACTGTTACAGAGCTACTATTAGTTGATCATTTGTCAGTGAGAGCAGCTAATGAAATTGAGAGGAAGAAGTATGGGGGTTGAGACAGTAATGCTGCAGTTTTTGATGGAAATTCTGTACTATTCTTTTGCAAAGAATATCATAAATTGGAAAAACGTAGTCAGCCTGTGTCTTATTTTACCACGGAGAGGCAGTTTTGGGGATCTTTGCTTGGCAATTGTAATAATTAATTCAAATGAATACATCACAGTAGAGTGTACACTACATAAATCTTCAGCCAGTAATCTGTATCCAGAAAGAGGATTTAATTAGTCACTGATTGTTCTTCTGCAGTTATTAATGCAATTTAGCTAGACTTGCTTCAAAGCTGTCCAAAGTGCCTAAAATTTTGAGCTCTAAACCTATTATGCAGACATTAGTAGGTACTCGATTCTTTATTTTTCTTCATGGAAATTATGGAATAAACTTTATGGTAACAACCCATACTTAGATACTGCAGTAGTTGCTGTGGTTTTCTGTGTATGAAGGTGTAAACATAGAATTTGTGTACTTCAACTGTGAAATAATTAAAAAATTAAAAAAACGTCCTTTGTGCAAGAGGACAACAGGCTGTATGGAGCAAAGCAGGCAATATGAAGATGGCAATACATGAAATACAGATTTTTTGTCAAGCCACATGTAAAATGATGTCATTTTTTGATGAAGAGAGGCCTTCATAGAGGCAGATTGCTCAGTCCTTCCCATGGAAAGAAGGTTTGTATGTGCCACTTTGAAATGACTACTCTTGAGAAGACCCTGCCACTCACTCAGACTGAACTAATCACAGAATGTTCTTAAATGAACAAATTACTTTTTAAGTCAGAGCCCAACAAAGCAAACTTGAGACTATTTATGAAAGCCCTTATATATTTAAGCAAAGTCAGACATAACCTTGCTCTCCCAGGATTCTTAAAACTAAATTGGCATTTACATTAGCTCTTATTCGTGTCTTCAGGGAAATAATCCAATGTAATATCAATATCAACACAATTTAAGTACAGTGCTGGGAATAAGGAAAGCTTGGACATTTCTATAAACAAGCATCATTTTAATTTAAACTAGGGCCAGTCGCAGAAATGCTTCAAAATGGAGAAGTTCAGCTTAAAACTTTTCTGTCTACTCTGATCCCAGTCAGCTAGGAGAGGCAGGTGTTTTCTTATAGAAAAACACTTGCTCTTCCCCTATTCAACCAGCTCAGTTTCAAAAGTTATTTAGGATTATTTCCACTGTGTATAACCTCCCTTTTGGTTCTTTCTCATGAGTGAGATCTCATTTTGCGTGTTTAGCTTTCCCTGAAGATTAACGTTTGCCCCAGCAGTAAGACTCTCCAGATGTGTTATGATCTAATAACTCTGAGGTTAACCCTTGTCTGCTGTCAGCAGCTTGCTGAACCACCTCCTGTGTTTTACCAAACCCCAGCATTTGATGATGCAGTTTCCTGGCTCCAAGCAGCAGGAGCCATTAGTTGTGTAGGTGGGCGTGCTCTCCCTCCATGTGGTTTGTGTCTGGCAGTGGGCTCAGGACCCACTGCCTAGAGACTTCCCTGTTACACTGTTAGTTTGGCTTCTCCAGCATTCCAAGGCACAAGGATGGAACAGGGACTTTGGGGTTGTCAGGATGATTATTTTCATGTGGCCAAACCTGTGACTTTGACCAGTAACTCTAGGTTCTTGTTTCATTTTCGGGGATTTCTTTTTAACAATCATATAATTTCTCCATTGTGCAGTGCATAAGTCTCAGATCTTTCTTTTCTCTTTCAAGTTCTTGCTGCAACACCTACCTTATCACCTGGCCACATGGAAGCAATTACTTTTCCAAAGGATCTCTCCTTGAATGTAGATTGAGGTTTGCAGTTCAATTTGACAATCTAGGTTCAGTTTTAGGGACTGTGAAGCCATTAGCTCTGATCTCGAGCTTTACATCTGTGGCTCATGAAGATTGCTAGGATGGAGTTGTGATTTGGCCTGGCAGGACTCATTTTCTTTGGGTGTTATGTGGCACTCAGCCCTTGATGTTGCTGTGGTTAAAAATGACTAGTCAGACTCTAAAGGCATGAACTCTTCCTGTGTACGTGCATTTCTTGTTAAAGAATCTTGTCTCTTTTCTTAACAGCTGTCTAGGTGACAACTGGAATTCACCATTGCCACAGATTTGTTGGATGAGAAATGTCACTCTGGTTCCCACCTCCAGATCAATTCTTCTTGCCCACCTTCAGTTATAATTTCTGCAGCTGGCCTTGAACCATGTTAAATGCTTACAAGTGAGAAATGTGCAGAAGCCAGTGAAAGGTGCTGCAGGTACAGCTGTTAACAGCAAATAGGACATGCATGCTAACCCTGTCATAATATATTATAGTTGTGGCTCAGTTGTATAATATGATTTATCATCCTAATTCTCAGGGTCATTACGTCTCATCATATTCTGTATTTACACTGTACACTAATTATTCTGCAAAGAACCAACTACAAGCTTGTTTAGTAAAGCAGCTTAACAAGAGATTTCATAATATGTGCATTTTAAAAGAACATTGTACAAAGTGACAGCCTTAGCCTACAGATTTTGGCTCGATCAGTGCACAAGTAGGTTGGCTTTGCACATACTGCATCTTGTGGAAATGGCTAACAAGTCTTTGTGGCAAAACCAATAAAAGCTGGGGCAAAACTGTGCTATTCTTTATGTAGTCTCCATCCCTTCTCTCTCCAGTGAATAGAGTCATCATGAATAGGGTCATCAGTCCTATCATTCCTGTTCATCAGAGAGGGAAACTGAGGCAGAGAGGCACTGTACAACTGGAGTGTTGGTGTTTAGGAAGTTTTGCATAAATGTGCCAACTCCAGGCTGAAGGCCTTTGTGCCCAGGACTCAATGGAGATTGTTCTTTCAGAGAGAGCTGCTGAAAATTGCTTATTCTACTGTTTCTACTTCATTTAATGTAATTTTCAGCCATCCTCAATGGATGAGAGGTATGTTATGAAGCAAGACTGTTTTGTTTCTTGAACACTTAAATCTGCATGAATGTATGAGTGTGGAGATACGTATTCTAAAGCTTCATTGTCTCTCTTTAAAAGTTTAATGATAACATTGTAGTCTTTAAACTTTCATTTGGATGTGATTCCACAATGACTGATTACTTTTGCCAAGTAATTTTTCTTGCATTGTATTACAAAGGCTAGTGGGATAGAGTTAAACATGGTATGTGTGGTTTGAGAACTGAAAAATTGATGATTCCTTCTCTAGCCTGCTGTGTTTGATTTATAATTCATATCTGGTAAGCGACATGCTCTTCTAAGCCAGCTATCATCTCTCCATTTACTGTCTAGGTGGGGATTTTTAATTCTTCCTATGGTGGATGTTGGGGGATTGTGAATTGTGGGTGTTAAAGTGCTCCTGAAGAAGGAGGTTTCCAGACTCACATTTTCTTCACTTCTGGATCTGGTCTTGACTCCATACATCACAGCTGCTGCCCACTGCTGCCCACTGCCATGACTTTTGGTTTTCAGCATAACCTAAGGGCATGGTTTGCCTTTCAGAGGCACTTGACAGCATAAGGGAATGGAGAATACAGGGGTTTTGAGTGTCCTAAGTCGCTGCTTACAGCCACTCTCCATCTCAAGGAGATAACACAGTTATGAAATAAGCACTCACCCCTTTACAGAATACATCTCTCACTTCATACTTTTGGTCTTTACAGTCACTCTGGATCTTCCTGGTCTGTTCATGTGGATAAGGCCTTTTGCCCAATACACACAGCATAGGGTGATCCACTGTTTACCTTCTGGAATGCCAGAATAGAGGCATTACAAGGTGCAATTCAAAATCTAGTCTCATCTGTTGAGCTGGGGTGGCTTTCGTGGGTTGATTAAACAACTCTTCTGTATTGAAACTGTAAGCACTATCAGTGGGCCACTGTCTTTACTGTGACTCACACATATCTGGCATCCTCTTGAGAGAAGCTGACCAACGTTTCTATCTTCTTCCCCACTAAGAAGTTCTTTATTTTTGATCTGTGAATTTATTTGCTCCAAAACAGTAAGCTGAGTTGTGTCTGAGGGAAAGATGTCATACAGTTTGCCCATTACATTGTCCTTTTCTGAACATAGGAGTGCCCTGTTTAGTAGAGTAAGGCACTGATCCTTCCTTTTTTTGATTAATATGCTTTGTGCTTTTGTTTTTTTGCATCTTTCAGAGTGGCATTTATTTTTGTTGCTTCAACTACTTTAGAAAAGAGGCTGTTTTGGGTGCAGTATCGACTTGGCATCATTAAAAAAGTGTCTCTTCTTGACAGTTTTCTTTTTGGTTCCCCTAGAAATCTATTCCTCTTGGGCTGCTTCTGCCATTGTGTATGTTGGGCCATGTCTCCAAAGCAGCATACTCTGCATGTTTGATGGGTGGATGCTTGCATGTCTGATGAGGGATTGATTCCCCTGGGCATGTGAGTCCTGCCAACTCCTCAGTTAGAAAACTTAAGGTTTTAATATACATTCTGTCTTTTAGTCCCGGTTTGCCCTCTTCTTTTGGAAGACATTTCTTCAGAGCAAGGAATGATACACTGTCTTCTTGTTGTGGGTTGGTTTTTTTTTTTTTAATAGAAAAAGAGCTTACAGTTATATTGAAATAGTCTGCATCTAATTCAGACCTCTCCCCTTAGTTCCTTTCTCTTACCATGCCTGCTTAAATAACCTCATGAAGCTGCATAGGAATTACTGAGATGCAACGGAGGCCATCCAAAGCTAGAACCTGAATCTGATCTCCTGACTTGTCTATTGAAATCTCATTGCAAAGTGATTATTACAAGGTATCCAAGTGACTGCATGCTTGATTTAAATCCCTTGGAGGGCTGTTGGTCCTTCCGGCTGATTGTGTTACTTCAGCTGCCTTTATCATCCACATGTCCTGGGCCTTACCCTTCTGAAAGAGGACTGTCTGTTCCCCAAGGACAAGATTTTGTTCTGTAATTCTGAAGTGATGAGCTTTTCAATAGGGGAAAAAAAAAAACCAACATTCTTCAGCTTCCTCTTGGAAATGTCTGAATCATTTTGGTTAAAGCCTTAAGTGGGATAAATTCTTTGCTTGAAGGGCAGAGCTGGCAAAAGGACTGCAGCCTAACAGTTAATTTGGCAAAGTGATTCAGAATGGAAAATATGCAACGTTGCTATATACCTGTGCCCTCTCAATCCCATCAACAGATACCCAAACACATTCCTGTCAGCTTTCCCAGTGACTCTTAGTCTTCAGATTCTTTTCTTCCCTTCACAATTTTCAAGTTTCTGCTTCTTCCCTCAGGTGACAGTCTTAAAAATGTGTTGTTTACTCTTTGTTTTTCTGAGTTCAGAAAACAATGATTTAAACTAAATTATCTCTTTTAGAAGACACTTCAGACCATTTACAGCCTGTGCCCATTTAAGTGGTAGAAGGCAGGATGGAAAGACAGGAGAGTATAAGGTTGTGCTATTGTGAATTATTGTGCAATAGGCAAAGATTTCTTTCATTTTCCCCTCTTCTTAATGTTCAGTGAAAGGAAATGTATCTGAGGAAGAAGTTGCAGAGTGGGAAGGGATATTCTGATTTCCATGGCAGTAACACAGAAGGCATTTTATATTTTCTTCAGGAATACACAAACACTTCACGATCACTTCCCTGACATTAGCTGTGATATTTTGAAGGCTGTTGGAGGGAAAGTACATCAAGGGATGCCTAGACGAACCCAGTGCTGATTCTTACTCTGTACTGTTACAGCCTTGATTGAGTCTGTGTTCAGAAAGCAGAAACCTGTCAAAAGTCAATACATCTACACTGAATTTCCAAATTATTATTAGTATTCTACATGCAGATTAGCTTTCTTTTTGTGCTTCTTTAACTGTGTCTTGGAAATAGCCTTCCAAAAGTATTATCAGTAAATGAACACAGGATGAGTTCTGTGCTAGGCACACTTAAAATGCTTTCATGTCTTTGAAATCTAAAGTCCTTTATTTTGAACTAAAGAAAACAGAAAGAAAAAAAAGTCAGAATCCCTAAGGGGAAAGTACTGTATGTTCAGGTCTCTTGTCATGGCCTATTTGATTTATAAATATAAAAAAAACCTGTTTATGTTCTAGAGCTGTGGCTAGTCCAGTGTTCTTTGTTGTTCTCCCATAATGTGACAATCATCTGAAAAGCTTCCATGAGGATACTACGGGATTTTAGGGGCATTGTGGTATAAACGTATATCTGGGTATAAACTGTCAATCTCCATTTTTGAGTGAGCCTTAAAGGAAAATTCAGGCACAATGAAACAGACTTGTTTTGTGACAGTTCAGCATCACTTCACTTGCCATGTATGATCACCCTATCAAGAACTGCATCCTGCTGCGATGACAGTTTGCTGGAATCTCTCCACAGATTCATTGGAAGTTGGCTGAGCCCCAGCTCCACAAATTACTGGTCAGAAGAGACTGTTTGTAGGGCACAAATCTATCCAATTTGTAGTGTTGATTTGATTCTTTTTTTTAATTAACACTTTAAAAAGTGTGTCAGCAGAGTGCCAAAAAGACAAGAAATGATCAGCTGAAATATTTTATTGCAGCATATGATGCTGTTCCTTATTATCATGGGAACATGGCACTTGGATGTGGCAATATTTTTTTTCTGTTACTTTTGTTCATTTTATGGTCAGTGGTGATTTGAAATAAATAGTCTTCAAAACAAATGCTGGGATTTCTCCCTTTTTTTCTTGTTACTTTCCCCCCTCAATTGTTATCTTCTCTCCCTGACTTCCCATTAAGTCCAGTGTCTTATTGAATTTAAAACTAGTAAATCGAGATTTATTTTTTTTCCCCTGAATTTTTTTTTGTAAGACTGCTTTCTGTCTGATGTTTCTGGCTTCAAGAGCTGATTGGCAGCAATTATGTAAGGAAGTACACTAGTCTGTAGTCCTTTGGAGATCCTGCAAGTACTGTCAGCATTAATAAAATCTGGGTGATTTTTGATGAAATATCTTTCTCCTCTTTTTTTTTGTTTTGAAGTATAATTTTTTCCTTTTTTTTTTCCTCTAACTGCTGCTTCCTCAGTGCTTTGTGGGAGACCTGTCACTCCTCCATCCCTTCCCTCACTAATGAATTGTGAGGATAGGCAATGTCAGGGAGAAGGATCAGAGCTAGTGTTGATAGCAGTTTAAATGCACCCTTGCTTATGTTTTGTGTTGTATTATTTCCTTTAGAGACACCAGCTTCAGATTTTGGAGATGTCCTGTGCAGGAAGGTTGTGCCAGGTGCTGGAGCCATCACAGTAGAGCAGTGTCAGTGCTGTATGAGGACTTCATGCTGCCCCCAGCCCAGCATGGAGCAGCCTGGGCAAGCTCCCATTGAAAGCTCTCCCTCTGCCCTGCCCTTGCCGGATGGCCTTGGCTGGCTCGATGCCCACCCAGCCACTGTGAGACTCTCCCCCTGAAAAGGACGGGGGATGAAAAACCTCATGGGTCATCAGACAGGGACATCGCTTACTACCATCATGGACAAAACAGACTCAACTTGGGCAAAATTAATTTGTTGCCAACTAAAATACATACAAAAAAACCCCAAAGAGGAAACCTCAACACCTTCCCTCTGTGTCTTTTTTTTTTTTTTTCCAATCTCAGCTTCATTCCTTTATTCCCAACTCCTCCCCTTTTTCCTGCCCCCCTGAGCTGTGCAGGGGGGGTGAGGAGTGGGGGATGTGGGGAGTCCATGGCAATCCCTCTCTGTGAGGAGGAAGGAGCAACACGGGAGCTCCATGTGTGCTCTCCGTGGGCCGCGGTTCCTCTGAGGGGCTCTGCCCCACATGGGCCCTCCTCCCCCAGCCCTGTTCCTTCAGGGAATGCCCCCCTGCTCCACAGGCTGCAGTGTGGGTGTGCCCCGTGATGGCTGCAAGGGAAGCCGGCTCAGCCTCCCCCTGCTCAGACCCGGCTGCTTTCAGGGGCGTTTCTCACACTTTTCCCCTCACAACTTGCTGGTTTTGCTCTTTCTCGAGATGCCCCCACGCTGGCTGAGGGCTCGGCCGTGCTCCCCCTCACAGGGCCCCTGCAGCCCCCAGCGCCCGGGCACGGGCACCCAAACCTGCCCAAAATAAACACTTCTACACACATGTTCCAGCACTTCTACATTTATGTGATCCTTTACGTGCAAGAGAAGGAGACTTTGACCAAAAAAAAGCCCTTGTGACCTTCGTCAACCCCAGCTGCACCAGGTCGGTGAAACAAGTTGAGAGGCAAATGGATTTATTTTTTTTTGCATACAAACGGCTTGTTTTTTAGTAGCTCTTAACAATCTCTCTTCAGGAAGATTATGTCAGAGTGCAGCAGTGGCTCATTCTGATGTATGAAATTCCTCAGAATTTCGAATGTGACTCTGTGAGTCACACTAATGTAGCTTCTTCAGCTGTGGCTCTGTGCTCTATTTGCATCCTGTGCCACAGCTTCCCTGTCATGGTCTGGGGTTCTCAGAGGCTGAGCTGGGGATTTTATTCAAGCACAGGACACAAAGTACATCAGTTCTCATCATCTTCAAGCTGCTGGTGAGGAGCGTTTGGCTGGTGGAAGGTTGGGGCTGCACCCCCTGCAAAAGTGCCCCTCGCAGGGGCTGGCTGCAGGTATTCTGTGTAACCTCCAAAATCAAATGCACTGCCGCTGACTGGTTGCTTAAATGCCTTGTTGCTCTGGCCAACCTCATAAAAAACTTCCTGGGTTTAGTTTTAACCCATGTTGAGTGCTGGGTTTTGGTTACAAGGCTGAGATTTTTAGAGGTAACTTTCCAGAGAACAGCTACCTTTCCTCCAAGGGCAAGAAAAAGATTTAAAGGGAGACTGCACGTGCTAGACATCCATGTAGTAGAAGGACAAAATGTGAAACACCACAGTTTTACAAGAATATGTTTCAGTAACTTTCATAACTGTACCCTGTTATTGAAAAGTTTGCAGGAGGAATAACCATCTTCTGTCAGTGTCAGGAGAAGTGAGTAGGTAAAAAGCTCTGTGAAAAATGAAGTTTCCAGAGCAGAAATACTAAAGCTTTCAGCCTGGTTCGCAGTTTTTTCTTTTCCTATCCTGAAGCACTCCATCATAATTGCCTTTGCTCACACTACACCTGTCAAGAGCTGACACTGTTGTGCATTAAACTTGGTAGGTGTGACAGCAGTGTGTTTTGCCCTGCCAGAACGGAGGCGGTTTGTGTCCATCTTCTAGGAGTTGCCCAGGTCTGCTACCTACTTTTTTTTTTCCTAATCTAGAAATAACGCCAAACAGTAACACACTGTGTGTAAACCAAATTGATTGTCCTTCCTGGGCCCCTTTAAAAATACTGGAGAACTGCTTTTAATGCCTCTGTTTATTTTGGTACAGTATCCAGACTGCTGGAAGTATGTTTATAGCACAGTCTAACGAGCTGAGGCTCCTCTCTAAGATTTCAGTTCCTCATGGCTGGATAGAAAAAGTTGATGCTCTCTAAATATGTATTTATGTCAGACTCTGGCTTGCAGTAATAATGAGAAACTGAGTTCAAGAAGCAATTGTTCCTCAGCATATGACACAGAGTTGGTTCCTTGTTAACTGTGGCATTCATTCACTTCTGCAGTTGTCAGACTTATCAAGACCTGTGTTGTGAACATTACCAATTACATTGGGTCATCTGTATTTAAGCTTGATGACTTCATGGGAAACCATTTTAATTTGCTCTCTACCTGTGGAGCATGAATTCCAGGTCAACTTTGAAAGCTGGTTAATGATTTAGCTACAAGAAACACAAGTATATGAAAATAGTGTTATTTACATTGAGCTGAAGTTATAACTCTTCTGTGAGTGCCTGGAGCAAATTTAAGTGAGGTATAAGCTGCTCTTTACTGTGCTTTGAATCCACTTTAATGCACTGGTTTTAATCTCTTGTTCTTTACTCTTATTTTCCAAAAGGAAGTGCCTTTTGGTTCATGCACAAAGACTAATTTCATTAGCTGGAAGACAGTTTTGAGAACAGCATGTTTTGATAGAAACATCTTCCACAGCAGAGAGAATGATTGAAGCGCAAAATAAATTTGTAATTTGTTTTGAAACACAAAAATTATTGTAAACATTGAACAGATAATAGTCCTGATAGTGTAAGATTGGAGTTGTTTGCTACTTGAAGTCACAATGTGTTCCAACATGGTTTAAAAAGCCAGTTTGCTCCATCTGCTCTCCCTGCCCATGCCCTGGCCCAGTTCCTTGTGTCTTGCAAGGAGTTGATGCTCACTCTCACTTTTCTCTCCAGGCTCGGACCATTGAACTTGTCCCCTCTTTCTCACTGAAGTGAGGTGATACAGAGAAGTGGTCACCCTTTTCCCTTGCTCTCCCAAATCTTAAAGCCACTGCAAAGGCTTTACTGTAGTTGGTGATGGTGCAGCTGACGTAGAGTGTGGAGAATTTTGCTTCAGTGCATATTGGAAGGAAATTAATGGCATTGTTTCCAGTGTGCCTCTGAAAAGTGCCTGTCTTGTGTTCGCTTTTAGAATCTCATCCAGTCAAAAGCTAATATTAGCAATGAGCTCTTAAGGCTGACTGGAGAAGGGAATTTATTTAGAGTATAGAGTAAGTTTTCTGTCAGTGTTTTGGCCAGCCCTGCTTAATATGGGCAGTAGTTATATCTTTCTGAATTTCAGCAGAATTTAGGCATTTAAATGATTTACAGGGTTTTAAAAACATTGTTATCACACCATGACAGTATTCTAATAAACTACTTTTTAAAATTACAGCTGGAACTGATATCTGATGGAGTAGTAGCTCTTTCAGTACGTAGCAGAGTTGATGCCAGGAATATATTGGATATTTGAAGCCCAAATTGGATGTAGTGAGTCTAGTTGGCTCATTCAATAATGTGTTAGCAAAGCATAAAAATCCTACTGGAGCAAACTCATCCTGTGCTTTCAAAGAACATTCTTGTTCCTTATTAACAGATTGTTTAAGCAGTTTGAGATTTGGGGAGGGAATGTCCGTGTGTGTGTGTGTGTGTGTGTGTGTGTGTGTGTGTGTGTGTGTGTGTGTGTGTGTGTGTGTGTGTGTGTGTGTGTGTGTGTGTGTGCGCGTGTGCGTGTGCGTGTGTGTGCTACCTGACTTTAATAGCCCACTGTCTAGCTGGGGTTTTACAGGGCCCAGCTGTGTGGTGCAAAGGGCTTGTCTTCCTCTCTACACTCCTTACTTCTCTTTTTCTGTGCTGAAATTGCTTAGAGAGCAGCAGCTCCTCGGAGGCACAGCCCTGGCTGGCACCTGCAGCACCTGCTGGAAGGAAGGACAGTATTGCTTAGGGATGACTCACAGGCTCCTTAAACCTCCTCTGTTATAAGCAGAAATTGCAGCTTCTTGAGGCAGCCAAACATGATCCTTGTGTTTACCTGAGGCTTCTGGCCTTTTCTGAGCACCTGGCAGAGCACAAGGCTGTTGTTTCATTCTGAGGAGCACTGGACTATCCCTGCTGTTCACCTGAGGGGGTTTTGCTCCAGCAGGTGAGGCCCAAATTAACACTTTTTTGGGAAAAGTGACTGTGAACCACAGGGTTCAATCTGTTTAATTTATTTAATCAATGAGCTAACAGTGCTGTTCCTCACCCAGCAGTTGTTTTTGCACAGGAGGGAGGAGGGTTGAGAGGGAAGGTGAATCTGGTTTCAGAAAGGGGCTCAGAGGACTGGCAGGGAGATTTTGCTCTCTGGGAACGAGGCATGAGAGCCCCTCCTTTGAAGTCCTTGGGCAGCATGAGAGGGAGCATGAGCCTGTCCTGCTGCATCCTGTTTTGTTTCTGGGGTGAAATATGATCCAGAATGACCAGAGACAGGTGGACTCTTGTCAGAGCTCCAAAAGAAGAGGCTAATAAAAAATCCGATCCTAAGGCTTAAAAACCTTTTACACATGTGCCAAGCTATATAAAAAGCCTGTCCTGCATTAGCTATTTTGAAACACATTAGAAGTATTTAGTGACTCTCATGTAGTGGTTGGTGACTTCAATTCTTTCTGTATGCAAGCAATTTCATTTCAAGGTAGTGCAAAGAAGTATTTGGGATTTTAGTGGAACTGATGTGTTTCTTTATGTCATCCTGAAAGAATTATGAATACTTGAATGAGCAAATAATGCAAAGCACTCAAGTTGTTGTGATATTTAATACAAAAGAAGAGACCTAGTTACAATAGGGGGATTTTTGCATGCATACCTGGTCATCACTGAACAGCAAATGTTTACAGAACAAATTAATATATTTTTAAAAAATATTTGGCCCCTTTTCTTGCATCTGTATTACAACAAAGAAAATTTAAGGGATAGACTGCACTGCAGTGATTACCAGTCTCATTCCTGTAGTTCTGGGAACAACAAATCTTCTTAAGCGGCTTCTAGTATGGATTGGGAGCAGGACTGTGGTGTAATTGGCAGCTTCTTTGATGACTGGTGTGTGTACTGCATGATTTTTATACTCTACTTACAAAATTTGAAAATGCACTTTCTTAAAAAGTTATGTGCTTAATGAAATGTGCAATTTTCCTGGCTGGAAGTTTTTCTATTCTTTTATCTGCTTTGTGGTGAAGGGGAGTAAGTACTTGGCCTTGATAAACTCTTGTGCCAAGTGTTCTTTTGAAAACAAAAAATATTATGACCCATAGTTATTTTCAGCAGAGCCTTGTTTGGGAAGCAATTGGAACTTCAAAGTAAATAATTGCTCTCCATGGAGTGAAAGCAGGTGGGTTTTCTCCTGCCCTGTGTGCAGCCTACTTGCTCAGTGCTTCAGTCTTACACTAAAATTTTAAGAGCTAGGATGCTGTTGGGTTAATCAATGAAAATGGTTTTCGTTGATTGCTGTGGAAAGAAAAGAACTAACTGGTTTAATTAATCCAATGTCTTGTATATCTAGAAAAGTGACTATTGATCTGCATCTGTTTAATTAAAGTAAAGAACATGCCATCTTTGCAAACCTTTTCACTCTCTGGTTTGGGTAGGACTTTATCAAGTGCCAGTGTACCCTGCACATCTCTTTGCTTCCCTCAGACTGCAGCTCCTGGGCCTGGCGCATGGACACAGGTGCAGAACACAGAGCTCCATCTGGGCCTGGGAGAACCACAGCAGCTCAAAGTGACACTTGAATTTTCTGTCCTTTGTTCTCCCGTTTGAGCCACAGGTTTGTCTGGAAATCAGATGACTAAAGCTGTAGGAAGCCACTATTTTGTGAAACTTTTTAAATAGACACTTTCAGGGGGGAAACTTTTCGTCCGACATTCATTAACTTATGAGAAGCCTGGAGACAGGAGCTCCAAGGTGTTATTTAATGTCTGTTTGTACTATTTTTTTGCTTCTGTATTTATTTAGCTCTGTCAGAGTAAAGCAGATCACCTGTACAAATCAGAGCTTTCTGTGTTGCCACCAAGGCTTCCCTTAGATAGAAAACAGCCCAGCTTTGTAGTGATGGAATAATAGTTGTAATGTAGTCCTGTTAAAAGCAAGTACTTTCAAACGCTTCTCAAGCCCTTGGTCAGTCTTTCCTGCCTCTTAAACTTGCTTTCCTGGCTTCCACATGGAAAAAGTACAGAAATTGAACAAAAAAAACAAACAGACTATGATTCTAATCTTTGCTGGCCCCTGTGGGTACTGTGTGAACAGCAGGGAAAACGTGGCAAAGCAAGACTGACCTGAGTGTGTGGAAGACAGAAGGGATCACTGAAATTACTAAAACCTGTCCTGGTTGTGGGATGTTGTTTATGGTTGGCAGGAGGTGACTTACCCTGAGCTGCTTCTGAAAGGCCCCACACCTTTGGTGCCCCTTTACTGCTGGTGTGTGACAGCACTTGGCACTGCTGGTGGATTCCATCCAGGTGTGATTCCATCCAGCCTTGGTTCAGTTTGCTGTGTAGCAAGGAGGGTCTCTCTGCTCTCTCTGCAGTTGCCACTGGTGTTGGCAGCAAGTTCTCATGAAAGTATGCCCTTCACCTCCTTTGTGCATGAAATCACTGTTTTGAAGTTTAAATTACAGGTTGCAGTGGCAAACTACCTTAATTGTAATTATTTTAACACTTCCATTGTAAGAAACGAGTTTTAATTCTGTGAAACTGGCCGTTTGGGTGGAGAAATATGCCTCATGCTGAGGGATTTTGTGTGTGCTTAGACTCAACCAGGATGATTTAATGAAAAAAGTGGTTTGCCTATCAGAATGTTCAGGTTCAGCAAGACTAAACCTTAGGGACTTGAGATGGGACAACAGGGTCACTTTTGTGCTTGGATTTTTTCTGTCCTTGTGAAGATACTGACTGCACTTTTGGACTTTTGAGGAGCAGTCTTGGGTCTTTTAGCTCTGATTGCTACCACCTTCATGTTATGTTGGCATTGGAGCTTCTCCTGGCTGCCAAATCCAAGGTCCCTGAGAAAATCAGGTTCTGAGGGACACACGACATTTTGGGTTCCCATCTGCAAAATCAGATGGAGAGATGGTAAAAACTTCTGGGGTGTTAAAATGATAAATGCTGATTTTAGCAAAACATTCATATGAAGTTAATTATAACAGAACATCCCAGAAGGAGAACAATTCTATATTGAGTACAGAATGTGCACAGCATACAGCAGATATGGCCTGAGGCCACATTTTGGTGGGGTACAGGGACACCGAACAGTTACCTGCTCAGTGGGTTTAGAGCAGCAGCCCTTTAGGGGATATGTGCAATAAAGAGATTAAATTTGGCCCTCTTGTAACATGCAAGTGACTTTAAAGATTCATGGACAGTTTTGTTCCAGCAGTCCCAATTTTCTGAGCACTTGCCAGTGTTGTCACTTTAATATATTTTAAAAATATGATGGTGAATGTGAACTTTCAGTGTCAGGTTGCAAAAACAAGTGCTGGGCTCGGGGCTGTTTTTTTTTCTCAGTCAATTATTAGGCTGAGGAAGGTAAGAAATACAATATTGTATCTATCAAGTGGGAAAACTAAAAGATTGTAAACAATTTGGGTTGCCTTGGGTTGATCTGGTTGTTTCAGTGCATTTTTCCTCTTTATTGCCAAAATACTCACAGCTGATTTCAGAGGAAGTCAGAGATGTTACTGTGTGCAAAATACTGGGAAAAATGCTTGCTTCCCCAGGAATTACAGTAAAGTCTGTTAATCTTAGCACACAGCCTATTTTTACAAATAGAATTACGAGTCTCGGTTTGTTGTGGTCACATTTCTGCAAGACTATCTCAGATAATTCCATCTCCCACTTCTAAAAAGGGCTCATATAGTGTATTAAGCAGTAAAGAGTATCATAAATTTAAGTCTTATATTTTAAGAACAAAACCTTAGGCCTCCTTGCATTCTCCGTAATACTTAATATTTCACAATTTTGACTCTTTTGCAATCCTTTTTGACTTTGTAAGTTGTGGTTTTATGGATTTGAGTTCAAAACCTGATTTTTTTTTCATAACTTCAAATAGATTGGGTGAAAGTAATTATTATTCTTTTAAGTAATTACAAGCATAGCAACTATTTGAGACAGAAATAACTTGGATTTCAGATTCTTGCAGGCAAAGCTATTCATCAACCAAATAAATCAGTCCAGATAGAAAGGGGGGAAGGACTAATCACCATGTTTTTGTGGCACAGTAAAACAAGGAGGATATTGTGTTGTAGAAGTGCTGCTGCACAGATTTAAAATACCTTTTTTTCCTTAGCACTTTTAATAAGGATTACTAAAAAAAAAAAGAGGCCAAACTCTGTCTCTCAGGATAAATAATAAGGATAAATAATTTCTTGTCTAAATGTAATTCCCCACTTCCTCTAAAAATCTGCAGAGTGGTTTTTAGAATTAAAAAAAGTGTGTATGAGAGGGCCAAACAGATCCAAAAATCTGATAAAATGTTGGTTTCCATGCATTTCATTTTATAAAATTACTGGGAAAGGTACTTTGTTCCTACAGGAATCCAGCTGGGGTTGGCACCAGCAGGAAGGGTGGACAAGAGTAGAGTGGGAGAGAACTTGCTGCTGGGAAAGTGGTTCCCGTTCCAGTCTGGAATAGTGTAATCAACATTTCTTTATTCTATTGCAAGAAAGAGCTTGGGAAGAAAAGAAATCAAATTGGTTTATATTTAGACTTTTGTATATCCTGGTGTTTGTTGGTTTGCATTAGAGAATTGTGGGTTTCTGTGTGTACTGACAGCTGTCGCCTCCACGTCTCCTGGCTGCAAGAGCAACCAACCATCTCCTTAAAGCTTCTTAATTCCCCAGAGGATAGAATGAAATGTTTGGACCATTTATTTTGAAAGATAATTATTGCTCTAAGCAACCCCTCAGAGTTGACGCTTAAAATTGACACTGTTACATTGATTTGAGTATAAACATATGAAAAATGTTATGATATTGAAAAAGAACATTTAGACTAAGAACATTTGTTGTGAAACACAAGTTTTAAATCATTCTTGCCCTTGTAGGAGTCCTGTTTCTTCCCCCTGTAGGAATATGGGTATAGAGTTCAAATTTTGGTTGTTTGAACTGCAGTTAAATGAACAGTTGAAGGAAGGATTCTTCTGTGGAATAACTTTGAAGGTTTCAAAATTTGCTTTTGTTTTCTTGGAAAGAAAATGTTCAGAGCGAAGCACAATATTCTGTAAGATGCCAAGCCACCCTCTCACTAATCATGGGATTTTTTCAGTTAGACTCCTGCATGTCTGGAGTTTGCTCTTAATATAAATTTCATATAAACTTTAAACCTAGTTTTGCTTTAGCATAAAAAGCATATCTGGATTTGGTCAATGTCAAGATGATCTCCAATACCAAGGTATGCATTGCCTTGTCTTCAGGAGGGCTTCTAATAGTTCTCATGTTTATTGCTTGCCCTCCTTTCTCTCATGTAATTTATTAGTTGAAATGTAAAAGTTCAGTCGAGAGTTGACCCGTCTCATCAAATAAAAGCTATTCTAACCTCTTTTACAGAGGAACAGGAGGAAAAGGGAAGAAAAATCTGTATATTCTACACTTAGGAAGGGATTTTTTGAGAAGCTTTGTACATTCTCAAATACAAATATGCAGATGGATCCTTCTGTCAACTTCCTTGTCTTTAGGAGTTGGGTTGGACGTGTAGGGTTAGTTTAAAGTTCAGCTCTGCTTAACCCTCCCTGCCCCCAGTTACTTTTCATTAAGTAATAATTCACAACAGGATGCGATGATGTCCAATGTGGCCACACCTAATCTGTGCTGGGACACACTGACTTCATTCAGAGGGAGGTGTGGTGATTGTCAGACAGTTTGTTACCGCACCCTGCAGTGTTTCATTGCAGTCATGAAGAGGTTCAGCCAAAGGAAGCCTCACTTTTTCTAGCGGAAAAAACAGTGACTTTTTGCTTCTAAAAGAACTCATTCCAGGAATGTGTAGTGTAAAAATTTCACAGCCTGGAATAATCATTGAGCTTGTACCAAAAATACAAAGAATTACATGGCTTTTTCCATTGAGTAACAGCATACCTCAGTATTTTAAAATAATTATCTTTGTATAGTTCTGAATATTCATCAAATCTTGTGTAGAATGGCTGAAGGGAGGGCTCGCATTTCTCTCCTTCCTCTGGGTACAGAAAGGCTCATTTTATTCTGTGAACTTCTTTGTGGACAATCCAGAAGGGAAACTTTGAGCTTTGGAAGCGGAAATATTTTACTTTTTGGCTGGTAGGTTGTTCATGACACAGATCAACACTGAAGGATAAGAATAAATAGAGTTCATGTGTATTTCTGGTGAATATCGATGTTAATTGGGTTTTGAACATCAGTTCAGTTTACAAAACTTTTTTGTCTGCTGTTGAAAGAGACCTTTAACTTAATCAAAAATGATAAAAAGAAGATGTTGTGCCTTGCAGAGCACCAGAAATGGAGCTGATGAATGACCAGAGTGAGGTATTTTTAAATTCAGGCTTGCTGGAGGGAACTGAACTTCGAGTCACTTCCAAGTAATTAAATTAGGAAGAACAACCTTTTTAGAATAGTGTAAGGGATGAACCATATTAAGATGTTCTAGTTTTAGTGTGAATGCAGCTTTGCTACTGAAATGATTTCCCATGGTTATAACTGGGGAAATTGGCTAATACCAACTAGCTGGAGGTGTGATTTCCTGTGTAAGTAGCAAAGGACATAAAATTCAGTTTAAAGCTGATATGTGAACTTGAGGAAAACACGAGGAGACAAATGATAGAATTTCAGGAAGTGAAGAGATGCTCATGCCAACCACGTGGCCACACACAAAGGATATTTGCCTGTATTTTGTTATTCTGGGCTTTCTCCCATCCTGCCAGTGCTGAGATTCCAGAAGAGTGCAGGGAGCTCAGAGGCTCAATCTCCCTAAAGGAAACTTACTGCATCTGTACCTGAACCGAGTTTAAAGCATGATAGCCAGGTAGCTGGGGATAGAGGCACATCTAATAAAACTCAATCAACTTGATAGTGCTGTGTTTGTGGAAGAGGAATGAGAAGGTTCTGACTCTATCACACAAGGCTGAGCTCTGATGCTGGTCTTCCTGTGAAATTTTCTGTCTCTTTGTAGTAATTTTCAGAAGGGGCTGACAGCTTTCATGGTGGGAAAGTCTTTCATTTCACTTACTACTGTTGTCAAAAATCTGCTTCTATTGATGTTATGCTTAATATCCTTTCCCAAGTCCTTACATCTATAGTCCCCTTTCCCAAAAAAATACACACCACGGGGAGAACATCTTAACATGGACTGTCTTGCTGTTTGATGCATATTGGTCGTATTTCCTCATTTTTTGCTTATAAAATGAAATGCAGAAGCCAAATCTGTTTGCTACGCATATTTGGCGTATTAAAAAAGCCATTTCTGTTCTGAGTGGAGGAGCATTGAGAAATCATGATGGAAAATGCAGAGAGGCAGCAACACTGGAACTACTTTGAGGCTCAGTAGTAGCATTTCTGTGCTGTTGATTTCTCTGTATTTGAGGTATTTCTACATCATGATTGAGGGAGTGGTCTCCACCACTGTAAAATTTCCCTTTTCCTTGCAGTTAGTTTTTCCCAGCTGCCAAGCTGTGTCATGTGTCCCTACCCATGGGAAATCCCTTTTCCTATGAAGTGAACGTGAAAGAAGCCAAGATCTCCTCCCCTTTCTTCCAGCCATGAGAGGATGAGCCGTGAGTCCAGCTCCTCTGCTGCACTTCTTCCATCAGAAGAAGGAAACCTCTTTCTCCATGTGTGAGTCTGCCAGGCAGAGGCTGTGGAGAAGCACAGTGGAGGATTCTGAGCAGCATTCCCCTGGCCAGTTTTCTTCTCAGGGCTTTTGAGAGGTTGGAGGAATTAAGCAAAAGGTGCTTGCATACATCTGCAAGATAAGATCTGTTGGATGCTGTGTAGTATTTTGGATGACTGCCACTTTTTTAAAGCTGGAGGTCCTGTAGTGCCTGAGCTTCAGGCAGTTTGATTATAAAATTTACTCTTGGCGAAGCTGGCTCTCTACTGTAAATCATAGACATTTCCTGAACTACTGGTATTTAGGATAATTCATGACTTTCACGTCTCCTTTTATTTTATTTTCTTTTTTTTTTAATCACTCTGTACATCTTATTTCTCCATCAGTGTTAAAGTATTGTCTGGAGAGCAGTAAAAGCTTTAGGAGCCTCACTGTGCTTGTATACAGTAAGGCAGGAAATGGACCTCCTAAATGTGTGTGCAGGTGTGACCATAAAAATGCCGGAGTGCTATTGTTCATTGGAAAAGAGTTACTCCGGTGGAAACCCTGGAGTTCTGGAATGTTTTGGAACCAAGAAAAAAACTAAACTTAGCAAGGTTGTGCTTTACAGACCCTGTAGTCCCCCACCCCTTCTCTAGTTTGTTTCTACTCTCTGGGTTCACTGAGGCAGGTTTTTTTCCCCTGGAGTTGCTGGAAGTGTTGTGGACCAAAGAGAGCTGATCTTCCTTTGCCACTTGTGAATTTGCCTTATTGAGAGGTAATCAGACAGCTTTGTACAGGTGTGTGACTAACCTTGGACCCTTTTTTAGAGCTTTTGTCTATAGAAACAATTAAAGAATTCTTTATTCACACAAACACAGAAGACTGATATGCTGTTTTCTCAACTCTTTTCCAGTGTATCCCTAATAAATGGCTCAATTAAAGCATTTTGCATTGCTATTCCACAGCAGAAGTGTAGAAACGGTCAGATTCTGGGTTTTGTGAAATGATCCCCCTCAAATGTTGGTAAAAGCAGCCTGGCACCATCTCCCATTGGGCCTGGAGGATCCTCTGGAAGATACTTTGTTCTACTGGACGTGCTTCATGTAGCTGGCAGATCGAGTTGCCAGTGTGGTTCACTTTGCTTCTGTCAGTGGGAGAGCTTTAAACTGCTTTTAACAGCTGCATGAATTGTGCAGGGAAGAAACTCTCTCTGTTTTTGAGGCTAAGACTGAATATTTTGTCCAAAGGAACGAGAGCTTTATAGCAAGAGAATTTCTCTGGCAGAGCTGTAGAAATAAGACAGCCTAACAACACTTCTTTTTTTAAAAAAAGTATACTTTATAAAACATTTTCTGGAGGGAAACTTCACATCAATAGTGATTTGTCTTCCTCTAGGGGAAGGACTAGAAGCAATGCAATACTTTGCTGTTTAATATCCAGTGGAAGGAATGGCTTGACTTTGATACAAATGATGTTGTGTGAGTCTCACTAAGGTCAAACACCTCAGTGCCCACCAGGCCTGAGTCCATTGTGAGTCCTTGTGGAAGCTAAACAGTGTTTTCTTTTTTGGGAGGATATTTTTCCTCGTCTTTGGCACTTCACTTTGTATTGGAAACACAACAGTTCCTTCCCAGGGCATGCCTGACTTACAGTAATACCCTATTATTTAGGCATGGAGCAAGAAGAATGTGTTTGCAGGAAAAGACCCTATAAATTAAGTGAAAACGGGCATTATGGGGAGGCTGTTTTTCAAGATTTCCAACAGACCATAGTTGCAAAGCTTTCTAAACGTATGAAAAGAAAACCTCTCTGTATAAGTGAAACCTTTTACCCAAGTTATAGCTTTGTGAAATGTTTCATTTGGATACTAATTAAAAAAGTAGTTCTACAATTTTAAGTTTTAAAAAAATTTATTTATTAGTCATTATTGCTCCAATTTAATGGGAACAGTACAGTGAATTGTCTTGAATAGCATATACCCAAATTTTTTTTGTGTATTGTCAAGCTACAGTTAGAGGATACCAATGAATCAGGCAATGATTGCCTTGGGGTTTTTTTTGTCAGTAAGAACTTTGAGATTTAAAAATTGTCTGCCCTTACCAGGAAAGTATGGTTTGAAAACTCTTGTTCAGCTTTGGTTTTGATCAGCA
Organism: Serilophus lunatus; assembly: GCA_013399895.1. Taxonomy (NCBI): domain Eukaryota; kingdom Metazoa; phylum Chordata; class Aves; order Passeriformes; family Eurylaimidae; genus Serilophus; species Serilophus lunatus. Next base: position 2,432,551 of record VXBA01000861.1, on the reverse strand, counting down.
AATGGTGAGTTTGCTTTTGGCCCAATTAAAGATCTGCTCCAAAGCCCATTGAATTTAATTGGAGTGATTCCAGTCATTCTAAAACAGTGCTGGATCCGGCCCAGATTTTTAGCAAGGAGATGATGAAGGGCAGTAGTGAAGCATCTGTCAGTTCTTTCCATCAAGGCCACATCTGGATTCTTTTCTAGTTTGCTTCTCCCTTATCTTGGAGTTCAGTCCCACTCCTGTGGGCCAGGAGCCCAAACATTTATTGTTTATTGTTTTTCATACTCCCATCCTTCCCCCTTCTTGAGCACCCATTGTGAAGCAGGACAAAATACCAGTATATAAAACATAAGATCTTCCAGACTTTGCATGTTTTGGGTTTGTGTGTTTTTCTCAAGTTTGTTTTTGCCAACATCTGCCTCCTGTGTCCCTCACAGATATTGGAGGAACATTTCTAACAAAGAACACCACAGATGTAGCTACAAAACTGGAAAAAAGCTGGAAAAGAGCTATGAAATGGTCTGCCCAGTGGGGATGTTAAGGGAATGATTTATCCTTATCTTCATAGTCAGATTGTTTTGCAAGTATATTTTAAGCGGGAGTATGTGTTTAGGACACATCTTTTAGGAAAATGTTTCCTTATCTGTGTAGGCCTGACTGACCAGGCTAATTTCATACTCCTGATAGTTCTTTGTAGTCAAGTAGGTTTGGCTCTGAATTAGTGCATGTCTTCAATGTACATCTGAAAATTTCAATTTCATAAGGTTTGAGTTGTACCAGAGGCGGTGCTGGAATACTGGTGAGTATTGTCACACGTGTCAGAACTCTGTATTTAAACAGTGTTGGGTGTAAAATTAGCTTAGAGACGTGTTGGATTGAGGAGTCAAGTGCTGCTGAGGCCTCACTGTTCTGCCAGGCCTTGTGAACACTGTGCTTCTGTAATGCTCTTAGAGGGGGGGACACTGTTCCATAATCATCACTTTCCTGAAGGTTATTGCTTTTGACCCACTTGTTCTGAGTAACCTGCCTGAGAGTCTGTAAGGTAGGTTTGAGACGTGGCTTTGTGATACTCTTGTTCAGCTGCTGGGATGTTTAGAGGAGTCTGGACGGAAGGAATGCACAAAAGAGAAGAAAATACTACAGAGAGAAATTACTGCAAAATTTCTGTAACTGTCAAAGACTATCCAAATAATTTGCATATGAGGGATGTGTGAGTGAAAGCCATCTCCAAACAGGACATAATGTTTTGAACTCTTCAGGTGTTGGATTAGAGTATTGAAACTATTCCAGGATTTTATTTGGTTTGGAAAAGGAAACTAGGGGTGGGGGGAGGGGGAGGTTTCTCTAAGTAATAAAATCTCCAGGGTGAATTTTGATGGCTGAGGTCTGTTTTTCTGAATTTAAGCATCCAGCACATGTACCTGAGATTTATGCCAAGGCAACTGGAACTACTGTGATTGATCTTACAGAAAATCATGAAGTGAGGCTGTGCCAGAGTGTTACAGGTGTGTTCAGGGACTTATGCTTTGTACTGTACCATTTGACTCTGGTCCAGAGGAGTACAAGAAGATGTGGATGTCTGAAAAATATATGCTGGATAGGAAACTTGGCTAAGAAAGCTCTAGCAGGGTCGTGATGTTACTGGACACAGCCAGTAATTGTCTTTAATGTTTTTATTTTGGGTCATGCTACAGATTACTTGTTGTTTTTTAGCTGAGCTAATTGGATCACAGAATGAGAAGGATATAGGGAGAAAGGAGAAATAACTAACAATACCCAAGTTGGCATGAGCTGTGAACTTGCTGTCTGGCTGAGGGAAGGATCAAGGGATGGATGTGCACAAAGCTGTCTACCAATGCCTGGGAGCTGGTTTACTGCTAATCCGGGAGCTGCACACTGCTGGCTCTGGAGCTGCAGCCTTTTCTTGGCAACTGGATTTGGAAGCATTTGGTAAAGAATGGGACTCAATTCTTGTGTCCTTGAGGAGTGACACATGCTGTTTATAGTGGCTGTTCTGTACAAACACTCAGAGATAATTCTGAAGGAGGAGAAAGAAATTTTAGCAGACACGAACACATAGTGGAGAAGGGTAGGAGCTCCTTGCATTTGTAAAAGAAAGACTGGAGGAAAGTGTGCCCCTGGAACACTGCTCAGTGTTATTCTTGGTCAGGTAACTTAGTGCTCTCTCATCAGGAAGTGCACTGGCCTTGTGCTTTAATTGTGCTGTACTTGGTGAAAAGGCCAAACATTGAGCAGAAGCAAAGCGATAGAGAGGGCTCTGGGCTGTGCTGCTGGGGGAAATCCTCTCCTGCTGCAATGAAGAATTTCTTAACTCTGCTCTGAGATGGGCTGTTTGTAGGTGTGGAGAGAAGAATAATTCATAGTGAGAGGGGGTCTGGGAACGAGGCAGTTTAAACCCACAAGCCATTCTTTTTCTATCCATGAGAAAATGATACTCAAGCTTCTGTAAGAATTGAAATTACCTATAAATAATGGGATAGAGTGGCTTAAATCAGAACATGTACTGTGCTGACAATGCACAGCATCTGCTTCTGCTTTAAGCAGGGACTGAAGAGACTTGGCAAAAAACAGCCTTTGGCATCACATGCATGGAGAACTAATAAAAGGCTATAAATTGAGCAAATATATGGGCCTGTTCACATTGACACTTCCCTTTGAGAAAGTAATTAGGGAGGGGGATGAAATCTTAAAGAAAACACATGGACTGGGAGACTTTTAGGGGATCTCAAACAACAGAAGAGCAAAGAATGTATCAGTACTTTCTTGTGGAGTAGGAAATAACCAGTCTTTAGAGATTGAGCTGGAAGTCAGAAATTTTGCCCCAGACTCTGCTGCCTTTTTGATGAATGGCTCAGCCCATGGTATGTCTTCCATTTCTGATGGAACTTTGAAGTGAACTGTGTTGCGGGATAAAACAGATGGTATTTTTGTTTTGACAGCAAAACAAATACCGTGTATTCATATGGTTGGACACAAATCTTTTGAAGGGAAAAAGAAAAACCAAACTCAGCCATGATAAAATCTTGGCAGCAAAGTAGACTCAGAGGAACTGCGTTTTGTATACAGTACAAAGAGGCTTCAGTTTCTTGTTCCCCTTCCCCATCTGAGTGGCCTTAACACTTTCTAGTGGATAGTTTACAGTTGCTTCCAGGCTCTTTCACAGGCTGTACTTAGCTTTGTGCTTGTATTCAATATTCTATCCGAGATAAAATTCCCCTGATAATTGTGAGGAGAGTCCATGCATGTAAGATGCTACAGGACAAGTAAGCAATGGAATTTTTAAAAGAATCGCTCTTGGCTGTGGTTCATATTGTTTGCAATGTGTCCTGAAACACAGCAATACTGGATGTGCTTCTACAGTGCTTTTCTCAGAAGGGTATTTCTTTATGAGTAGTAATTTTAGGTGGGACTGCAATGAAGGTGATTATACTAGGCAAGATTATAGTTGGAGAAGAATATGTAAGATTGATTTCTCTTTTCTGCTTTGGCAACAGTGTTTTTACTCAAGCAATATCTGAAATGGTATTGAGCAAATTTGAACTTCTTAGGATGTGTTTGGTGAAAAGGCAGAGTGGGAAATGGCTCAAAAGCACCATGTGTTCTTTCCTGTTTATCACTGATACAGTCAAGGCTTTGAGCTGAAGTTTTGATTTCTAGAGGTGGGAGTTGTTCTAGAGGTCTTGTTCTATAGTGACCTTTTTGGATTGCTGTGGAAAGCTAATGACATCCTGAGTTAGAAAACTGCATTAAAGGAAAGCATCAGTAATACTTGTCCTTTTAAAATGGGGGTTCAGTTTGCTTAACTCTTGGTCATGCTTGAGACCCATTAATTTCAGTGGGATTTAGGTAGACTCTTCACTCTAACACAGGACAGGCTTGCTGGCCTTTGGGTAGCCAAGAAACAGGAGTTGAATTAATACCTTTTCTGACAGTGTGCAAAGTACTCAGAGTTTGTACAGACATTAGCATTAAATGACTGGTAATTACTGTGCCTTCCTAACCCAGCAGAGACCTTCCATGCTGCATTAATGTCCTGCCTGTGGAATGAAACAGAAAGGTGTCAGGCTGTGAGGGCTGCCCTGGCGAAGCTTGGAGTCAATCTCAGTTGATAGATGGTCATAATCAGCTGCTGCTTTTGATCCAGAGAAACATAAGACTTAATTGACTCAATAGCAGGAAATAGATGTTCTTATTAGATGCCAAGGAATGTTATTTCTTCAACAGATTTCTGTAGAAGTTTTGGGTTTACGCTGCACAGTACTGAAGGATGAGCTCAGGGGAGAGAGAGGATTTCTGTGTTTTCAGACAGCACTAGTCTGGGGCTGCCACTCCAGAGATACGTTCAAAAAGGAAGCATTTTGAAAGTGTGTCTGTGTTCTGGTGACAAAGTTCTGTAAAGAAACACAGGCAGGTGTATCAGTGGGAAGAGTTTGGTTTGACACTGCTGTCCAGCTTTCCAGTGCTCAGGAAATCAAATGTAGGCTTTAGAATTCAGCACAACAGAAGTTGTATATAATTTGATAAAACACCACATCATAGAGGATTGGAAGGTTTTATCTACAGGGAGCGCTATACTTAAAATAAGAGCTTTTAGTGAAATTTAGTACTTTGAAACGTACCTTCGGATACTTTTTAAATCTGCAAGCTTCATGCTGACATCCAGTTTTACTACATAGATCACTTTCCTGGCCAGGGTTTTTAACTAATGCATTCAAGATGGTTGTTTGGCAATGTTGAGTTTGAGGGGCCTGGATGGCTGAAAGGCCCAATACTTTATTTCACATCTCATACTGGGCCTGGTCTCAGCACTACCAGGGGCGTGTCAGCTCTTCTGTTGTTAAAGTTGCTGGTAAAAGTCTTGGAGCATGTTTTGGCCAACTAGAAAGTATTTGACAATCTTGTTCAAGAAACAGAATAGTGCAATCTGTTATTTTTGTGGGATGGTGGGTGGATTTACAAGGCAGTTGAACAAAATACGGCATAGGCTTCTGAGTCTCTGTAGTAATTCTGCTTCCTTAGGAGTTGAGCTTCCATTTTGTGTTTTTTTAAACCATCGCAAACCTGTTTCTGGAATTGAAATTATCAATTTAGATCTGGGAAGAGCTGGTCAGACAGTAGATTGCTGTCAGCCACAGCTGATGTGTCAAGAGCAAAGGCTCTGACTTCTTTGCCTGCAGTGTCCTGCACAGGGTAATCCCAAGTGTTGCAGAGCTGAATCTGTGATACCCTGGAGTCATAACTCCAAAATTATTGCTTATTTAGCTGGCTGTACATATAAATAAAGAAATTTAAACTCTGAAAGAAGATATTTATCAGGAAGGCTGGGTGAAATTCTATGGAGTATTGTATGTGCATGTAGGTGAAGATGACAAATTAAAATCTTGTGTTTTCATACTTTCTCCCTCCTCTCCCTACTCAATGGAGTTGAAATCTGGAAAAGGGCCAAGTAAACTCTCTTTAACATCTCAAATGCTCTGAAACTTAGTCCCAAATTCTGTGCTTCAGTCTTGTGGAGTACCCACAAGATGCATCAGTTTCTCAGAGAGGATCTTGTCTCTCTACTTCACTCCTAAAAGGCTGTAAATCTCTTTCTCAAACCCACAAAATACCCAATGGACTTTCTCTGACACTAAATATTGATCATACACATAATTGAATATTCTATTTTCAGGATTTATACCTGAGCCAATATAGAACAGGCTGCCTTAATTTAGCATTCAAGTATTGAAAACTTGGCCTACATTTTGAAAGTGCAGGCCTTATTTCTCTAACATTTCCCACAAAATAATGCAATAATTTGGGCTTTTAAAGCATATGTGGTATAAGCAGGGATGAGATGCAGTCTGTTAATAAGAGTAGGTTATGCTCAACATAAAATTAGTGATTCCAAGTGTGCAACTTGTGAAGGAAATGCTTCTGGTGATTGACTGTTGACGTTCTGAAACATTATTCTGCTTTTACTCCTCTTAAAGCACAGGAGTGAAAGGTCTGAAAAGGGAAGCAGAGTTTAATCAGGTGGACAGAATTTACAGGGTAGATGCTGTAAATGGAAGGAAACGTGAGATGCAAATACCTGAAAGCTCTTCTGATGATTTACGTGGGTCCAATAGTTGATAGCAAATTGTTCTTCTAAGCACAGATAAGTAGTAAAAACAGTTCTTACTACTTGTCACCTGTTTTGGAGGTTTTTTTTTCCTTCCTTCTTCCCTCCAGTACAGGATAAAACCCAACCCCTTATTGATGAAAGTACAGCAAATAGGAAACATTATTCCCCCAGTTTTACAGGAGGTGATTTACTCGTGACCAAAAACCCCCAAACTGTCTGGATTGCAGATTTACCCAGATCCCAGGGTTCAGCTCAGTCCTCGTTTTGATTTGTAAAGAAAAGCAGTCTCTCATGGAGAGGCTTGGGACACATCCTGCCTTGCATAGGCTTTCATAAGACTTGAGATGCATTTGAAATACAAAACAGATGCATTTGAAATACAAAACATTCTCTCTTCAAAGTATCTTCAACAGTGGATAAAAGTCAGACCTGCTGGGGTGGATTAGCTTTATCTAGGGTGAGATTCACTCTTCAGCTTAAATACTTGTATTCCTCTCCTGAATTTCCTGGGTTTCAGATGAACTCAGGAGGATTTTATATTTGTGATTTATTTTACCTCTTCTTTAGAGCAAAGTGTCACCCTGCAAATTCAAGTGGACAGGAAGTACATGGTGGATTGATTGTAATGAGGTGTTTTTCTGCTCTCTAATCTCTCCTCTATGCCTCTGCAAGGCACTGAGGCATGGAAGTGTTTCAGAACTTGTAACTTCCTGGATTCCATGGGGCATAGGGCAGCCAACTAAATAGTTCTTAAATCTACCCAGTGATTTGTGTCCCCACTTAAACTGAAATTCCCAGTGTTAAGCATTCTAGCTGGAGGGTGATCAGAAACACCTTTGTTTTCATGTCAAGCTACAGTTTCAGTCTCATAGAACTAAATATTTTCACCCATAAACTGCAGGTGCTGTTATATCAACTTGCATTTAAATTAATTACTTCCATTTGTCATATATTGGCTGCATAAGTCAACCAAAAAAAAAGGTAAAAGGACCTGTCCAAAGTCTTGAGGGAACTCATTTAGTGTCTCACATAAATATTGGCTTACAGAAAGTCTTGTCTTTTACATTAGAGGATGAGTATAAAATAACCAATAAACCAATTCCTAGATTTCTAGATTTTTTTGTGATTCAGTAGCCAGCTAAAAGGACATAAGATTTTCATCGATCTCGTCCTGCTGCATCACAGGAGCTAAAAGTTCCCAGTGGGTGGTTTACATTCATGTGTGACTCTTTGCTTGGATATTGAAAGGGTAAAACAGTGAAAAAAGGCAAAAGAATTATCAGTAGCTCATGAAAATTTAAAAAATGGAGTAAATTTCTGAGGGCCTGAACTTGACAATGTCCCTTTTTAAATACAATCATCATTTATCCTGTGCTTTATAAGAGGTAAAATAGGCCAAGCAATACCTAATCCTTGCCCTAAAGAATTGTCCAGTTGAAGTGTAAAGCACCAAAGAAGAGCCATGAGGATATCATTGTTGATATATGTGCAATAGGTTAGGATTTGAAGGTATACCAAGCACTGCAGATATAATGAAAAGTCCATCTGCATAAGAAGCAAAACGATGAAAGCAATTTGCACCAGCAGGTACCAAAGGTCAGAATCTGCCTCTCCTCAAAGAGGAGGTTTAGAGGTTGGTTTAGAGGCTCCAGAGCAGTGGTGACACTGACACAGAGGATGCCAATATTTCAAGGTTCAGGATCCAAGAGGAATGGAAGAAAGAAGCCCTTTCTTTGTAGGAGGAGTAAAAGTAGCTTAATAAGCAAAACGGCTGCCAAAACAGGACTTTGACTGCCTCCTGCATGCTTGACTGCAGGTAAAAGGCAGCTCTCAGAGTGTAAGAGAACAGTAAGATCTTTGTATATTTTTATACCATTAATTGAAGACCATTAATGGTCTCCAAGTGTGGTAGATCTGAAGGGGAAGGAGCTGAAACGAAGAGATGTGACAGAAAATTTTGAGCAATTAATGGTTAAAAATTTGATGGTTAAAACTGTGGAATAGACCCTTGGAGAGGCTGTAAGGAACAAAGACTTTTGTAGGGGCTTGAGCACTTTAAAACCTTGGGGGGAAAGAAGCAGCTGTGTGTATATGTTGTAATTGTTTATTAAGTGGGAACTGGCTGTTTGTAGTTAATAGTACCTCTCTGTTGAACTCTTCTTCCCAAAGACCTAAAAGCCTTTGGAGCTGTGAGCACATGTCATTCTGTGAGTTGGGAGTGTTAAGGAGCAGTTGGAAGAGAGTTTTGTCTGGGAGCCTGGGCAGAAAGAGGTCAGATTTCTGTTGGTCACTCTCAGTGTGATGCAGCTGCAATTGCTGTCTCTGCTGCACTTTTCAAATGGATCCCATCCCTGGGCTGTGTTGCCCAGGGTTGTGCACACAGTGCTTCTCCATTTGTGGTTCCAGGAACAGCACTCTTTTTAAAGCTGAAGGCAGAGATGAGTGAATGCTGCTCCAGATGGGAACTGACAAGTTTGAAAACATGTCAGCATGTGTATATTTTTAATTTCAAAGGCGTCACGCTAGCGTTAGAGAGTTGCTTTAATTCTGGAAGCAGCTCTGTAGATCTAAACAATTCCTAAACATCTCTTCCATAGCACAACCATATTGGCAACAACACAAGCCCCTGTTGGCCACTTACTCTGTAATCGAGGTAAAACATTCTTATTCCGGTCTTTTGGACTGATGGACCACTTATGAGGATATTGTTCTTTGGATTTATTCTGACATTACATGCACCAATTCAGAAAACTAGGGAGGAAAAATCTATTATGAATAGCTGTGTAATCCTGGCCCCTGGACTTCAGTCCATAGAGTTTGATAAGGTTGAAACTGAAGATTAATCTAAACAGATTCTATTAATAGTGATGCTGCTAGGAGACTGAGCCTGAATGTCTCTGTACAACAGCTGATGTGTGTTCTGAAATATGTTTAGTGTTGCTGCTTGAGATGTAGATTTGGAGGTGGGAAGGATTCTTAACGCAAAGTTTCATCACATGGGAATTACCTTGTTTCCTACAAAATGACATTGGCCTCCAAGACCATGGTTTGTCAGCAGAGGTGCTCAAACTGACAGGATAAAGAGCAGCTCTGGAGGTCACATCTGTGCCTTGTCTGTTGGCAGGCAGTGAAAGGCAACGTTGTGTGCTCAGTGTCTGTGGGTATTTGAGACCTTGAAGAATGCCAAAATGTAGATTACAGTGAGGTACCTAAACAAACAGACATCTGGGTTCAAAATTTCCTCCGTACCTATACCTGACTGGCTGAGCTGTAAGCTACAGTGGAATGTAGCCTGGGCAGTAGCCTGATACATTGCTACACAGCTTCTGTCCTGAGCACGCATCTTAGTAAAATATAAACCTGATAATATTTAGTATTTTTGGACAGTATCCTAATTCATTGCAAAAAACTGAGATTGTTTTTTTTTAATTTGCATTCCTAGAGAAGTGACTGGTACTGCTTCCTCATGGGCTTCACTAAGAATGATTTCCATTTGTTTGATATAGTTTGTCAATATGTCTGAATTATTGCTCATGTGCTGTAAATCTTGGAGCAGCGACCTGTGAGAGTAACTGTGCTGTACAAAATGTCTGTAGGCTTAATCAGTGACTCCATCAATCGCCTTCATCTCAGGGAAGAGAATAGAAACAGCATCTGCTGAAGTGATAACCTGAGGTCCTGCAGCAGCCACAGCTTTGTGACCTCCTTGCACAGTTTCCTTCATGAGGAGACCCCTTTCCAGAGCACTCTGTGCATTGTTTCAAAGTGTGTGGAGGTACTTGGTTAGTGGCCTCAAGCATCTTGACCCTGGAGGGCTTTGCCTTGACTGCTGTGATCCTTTGATTGGCTTCCTGCCTGAGAATAATGAGCTTTTAGTTCTGATGTGTAGTGAGATTAGACCAAATATAAATTGCCCTCATATAAAATGCAATGGAATGGTAAAATTGCCTAATTAGTAACATACAAAACAGACTATGGAATTGCATATGAAGTGAATAGTACAGATGTGAATACCTGGGGGTGCTGTGTGGTGTTATTGTAGAAGGCCTAGTTTTGGTTTATATTTTTCATATCCTTTATATACAATATCAAAAAGCCTCCGAAACCTGAAAAATGTTTCTTGAGCAAGTTCTAATCATTGGGCTCTACACAAGAGATTGAACCAAAATTTACCTGAAACGACAATGAAACTGTTACTCTATTTGGCTGGGTTTGAAATGGCTTACTAAGGTAGACAAGCTGTGTCCAGTTGGGTGCCCTTTGACGTTCAGGACTAACCTGCCAGAGGTCTAATGCTGAAAGCCATTACATTTTAGGGTTAGAGCTTAGATGCTGCTTGAATGATTCAGATGTCAGTATTTCCCAACTTTTCAGATATTTCCAAGTGTTAAATTCCTAGTTCTTGCTTTTAAAAAGGCATTTATATTGAGGAACTTCTTATCTCCCTTTACTATTTTTAGTATTCAAGCCAAAGATGCCCAGATTGAATCTGAATACTATATAAGGCCATTTACTCTTTTTAGACTTCTTCCTGAGGAAATGCCAGGCTTCTGTGATTGCCCTCTCAGCTGAATAACTCCTGTATTCATTGGTCAGCTTTAACCATGTTTGAAGAGAGAGCTGCAAGCCTGGAACAGCATTGCTCTCTCTGAAATAGGAGGGTGACACAAATGACCGTTTCTGCTCAGGAGGAAGCACCATGTGGGCAGCATTCAGCTGCTGCACATGTTTGACAGGAGCTGCCCAGGGAATTGGCCAGAGTGGGGATCAGTCCACATTCACAGAGCTCCTGCCTGCTTGTCCCATATGCTGTCTTCTGCCTGCTGGAATTGCTTTAGAGATGTGTGGGATTATTGGAAGGAAGGAATTGGTGAAAGGATAAAGGGTGAAAATAGGAAATTATGCTCCTTTACTTCTATGTCTGCAAAGTAATTTATAGAGTTTGTTTTGTTTTCCCCATTGCTTGAGTAAATAATTGATTTTGTTCTGTGTGATCTAATAGAGCATGGTCATGAAATGAGGTTACTAACATATCCTGCTTGTGCTTGTGTTTTTGTTTTGTTATCTGCATGTAATTTTGGAATCAGGAGTTGTTTCACACTTCTTTCAATACCAGCTTTCAGGAAACTCACTTCTGTCCACCCATGAACAGACTGATCTCTACAAGCAGGATTGATTATTGGTTCACTACTAGTATAGGGCATACAGTATCTTTTCCCTTTTAATCCTTGGCCTTTACTTAGATTTTTCTCTTTGTATATGAATATACACATACATTTGTAAAGCAGTGTATGGGAAGAACTGTAAGAAATACCTGGGAATGTCAAATAGGACTAAATGACAGAGAGAAGAGACTCAAACCTGAAACAAATTTCCTCTGAAATACATCTGTGATCCTTGGGTTGTTTAATTTGGGGCTCATCTCACTGCCTGAAGTCAAAGAAAACGAAGTGCTGTGTGATTTGATATTATTGCAGGGAGGAATTTCACGGGTCATCAAATCCAGCCCTGTGAAAAAAGCGCATTCAGCCAAAAGCACAGTTGATAGATGTACCTGCCCTTCACCTTGTGCCTTGAACTGCTTCAGATTTCTGATAGTTTAGATGTCTTGATTTGAATGTGAATGGAAGATATTGCTGTTGATGCTAAATTATGAGCTTGCTCACTCTGCCCTGAGCTTTGCCATCAGTGACGCAAGAATGCTGGAATAGATAAGATGTGATGAATGAGTAGTTCTCTACAGGTTGTTTTTTTTTTCCCTGAGCATCTGCTGTTGGCCACTGTCAGACAGAAGGATGAGCCTGCTGAACTTATGCTCTGGTATCACGCAAATGTTGTTTTTGTAAGAATTTTTGAAAATCCTCTCTCCCTTTGAAGGAGAGGAGGAAGAAGAGGGGTCCTGCATGACTGGACTGCTGTAATGCCTCCTACATGGGCTGCAATTTCTAAACAAAGCACTCATGTTGCTTCCCTTCACCAAGGGACTGATGGTTGCACATTGTTCCTGTCTGCCTCACACCACTGTCCCTTGTCCTTACCCAGGCAAACAGTTTTGGCAGATGTTTTCTTCCTCCATCGTGTTCATGTATCAGAGAATATCTGTGGAAATGAGAGGCTATTGAATCCCACTCATGTTTTGAATGAGAACTGGAAACTGCAGAGAAATGGTCAGAGATTCATAACACACCACTTTGGAAACAAAATGTTTGTTCTCATCGTTAGCTTTGCAAAACTATCTGCATCTTAGCCAGATTCTGTTTTTTATTTGGAAGGCATGACTGGCTGTGAAAAAGACTGAATTGGAAGTTATGTATACAAAGTTTAAGACTGTAAATGATTAAATCTACCATCTATCCAATACCTGTGTTTCTAAAGGGATTTCTAGATTTAACTTGCACAAGTGTGACCAATTTGAACACCTGAAATTGCAAAGAAACAAGTTAAGCTTGATGCTGTTTTCACCATAAATAGTCTGAGTTTGCTACTTTATTGTTTCATTGCCCTTCCTCCCTCCTTGGTTAATTTGAATTTCTAAAATGGCCTGATTTTAACATCTATGAATTTAAAAAACTTCTTCTTACAAACACTTGCACAGACACACAGGGTCACTTTAGCTTTTGACATTAAAGCTTTGTGAGCAGTAAAAACATTGACATCATCTTAGTACATTTCTTTCTAGCTTGGAAGATGAGTTCACTTCTGATGTAAAAAGGAAACAGAGGAAAGCAGTGTTTTGCATCTCAATATCCAGGGCAGATATGAGTGAAATGATCTCTCAATTAAACTTTTTTTTTTTTTCCTTTTTAGTGTTCCAGTTCAGTAGGCTTGAGTCTTAAATTCTTCTGTTACTCCTCAGGGGGGATCATGTTGGATGAGCCGTGCACGAGAAACATGTGACGATCTCTAATATTGACAGGTCTTGAAAGCTCCTGAATAGAATCCTAGAGTCTTTTTGCCTTCTTAGAAATGGCCTTTTTGCCCTTTTTAGAGTTTGGATCTAATCCAATAATGGGTTAGGAATTACCTCAGCCTCAAACAAAACCTGAAAACTTGCACTGGCTCCTGAATTATGAAGTGAAACTTCACATAATAGAAATTTGAGGCCCAGGAGACTAAACATAAAAGTTGTGTTGCTGTAATTTCTTTGCATAAGTGCAGGTAATTTTGCTGGGGTTTTTCTGCATGGCTTTTGCTTCCCTTCCTGTTGTATTCTACTCGTTTTAATACCTAATTGTAGGCATACAATGAATAGAGTAAAAACATAATTGAGAGGCTATGGTACAGGAAGCTTTCCAAATGCATGTAAGATATGGAAAATGTAACTTCATGTTTAAAGGAGCACTGTGATAAGGGTTTAAGGGAATGGCTGTAAGATTATTTAGATGTATACATAATACCAAGCCAGCTTTTATACCTTTATTTTTCCTATAATATTCAGGGGAGATTGTAATATTGATTCAGTATTCCCAAGTGCTAATTTTGTCTAGAAAACATCAATGTTAATTTAATTACTTAATGTTCCTGTCCATCTCATCATCATAGCCTTGATTGACTTTCTTTTTTCTCTCTACTCTCAAATTTAATATTGAAGTAACTCAGTGTTTACATCATCTCCATCCACTGGCAGAATGATAGAGGCCTGCGTGCCCACAAATACACCTGAAAGTAGTGGTAGGATCTGGCACAGATGTAAAAAAAATTACAGCTAGAGAGAACAAACAATCATTGTTTCACCATCTCTAACCCATGGGCATTGCCATTATCTTTGTTGATTAAAGTACAGTGTTGATTTTTCTGAAAAGCTGCTAGTTTTGATCCAATACCATCAAGTGAAGGATTTGCTGTTTCTCTTCTTCAGTTTTGTACCAGTAACTAGTAGGCCTCACCTATAAATTAGTATCATATTTCCAATTTTTCTTGCTTGAACTGTGCAGTGGCTTCTGAGGTGGAGCCCTCTCTACTCAGAAAAGAGTCCTTTAGGATCTCCATAGGATTAATTTTTGGTGTTTATAATTGTCTCTTCCCAACCGATAGATTGTTTAAGACCTCTTACAGAAACTTTTTATTTTAACCCTCAAATTTTTTTCAGAGTGGCTTCTTTTCTACCACCTTCAATTTTCCAATGCAAATTTTAAGAATTTGGATACCCAGATTTGAGTTTAGTACATCAGTGGTGCCACGGAATCACATCCTGACTTTCTGCTCCCTTGTTTCAGGTAGTTGAAGGCTGTGTTAGTCATTTCTTCATTGTGCTGTGGCAGTGACAAAGCAAGGTACTCCTGAGACGTTTACCTGCCAGGATGCTGAAGTTCTTCCAGACTCATCCTCTCTCATGTTGCGGTTGCCTGTGCTCTGTGTTACCAGAGGTGTAGTTCCGTCTCTGGCTTTGCCTGTTTAAGCTGATGTCAACTGAATGCGTGCACACTTTTGCTCTTCTTTGTGTTTTTATTTTTTATATCATTCTGCCAATCTATGTGTTAGCAGAACATTTCCTCCAAGGAATTTGTTATATCTAGATTTCAGCATTTTTATGTATCTGGATGAGCATCTGTCTAGCTCTGATTAATGCAAAACCAAACTAAAGCAATTTCATTCCCCAGTGACTTTATGCTGTCAGCTCCTTTGAGATCTGTCAGTTGGCCAATGCTTAATCCATTTAACATGTGCTTTATTGACACATGAGCCAAATTTGTAGTCAGAATATCATGTGGTAGAAGTTATGTGCCTTGAAAATCTTAACTACTGAACCAACTCTACCAGCCAATCAAGTGATTTCAGATTCTGAAATCAGGTTTGTTTGAATACCAGTATTATAAACCCCTTGAGATTGCCATTAGTTTCATTCCTGTCTTTTAATAGAAACCTATGCAAATTTTTCAGTTTCAGCATTGGTCTTGGACAAACAAGGCTGCAGGAGCCAAGGTGTGACGTTAGCAGTCATTTCTTCTGGGAACTATGGAGAACTACATCCAGTGAGATTTACATTTTAAAAATGAACTCAGTACAGACTGAACATCTGTTAATGCTGTTAAAAACTGCTAACAGACTGGAAAATACAGTGCTGATACAATGAGTGTTGGGTGAGAAAAGTATTTCAGATAGATCTCAGGCTTCCATCGAGGCATCTAGGACTCTTGGAATTGTGCTTCTGTGTTCCAAGTCCCAGTCAGAGGTCACATCTCTGGAAAGGACTCTGTTTGATGTCATCATTTGTATTTTGATTCACAAGTCTAGTTTCTTCTTGTGTTTTCTTCAGTGGAAAGAGATATTGTTAATAAATGTTTCCAGATAGGAATGCTCATCCACAGCTTAGCTAAATTTACCATGCATTGCTTAAATCTTTGAAATCCTTGACAAGTGGAGAAACTGGCCTGGCCTCCTACTCAAAAATTCAACTGAGGCTACTGCAGATTTCAGCTTGATCTCTTGCTTTAGATTCTCAAGTTTAGAGGCTGTTGCAGCAGCTTCCCAGGACTCAGTGTCTTGGAAAGGGAACCTCACTTATAATGTCACATACTTTAGGGTTTTATGAGAAGAAGCAGAATTGACTCAATGAGATGGCTTTTTCTGCTTGGAAGGTGATATTGAAGAGGCTCCAGAACATTCAAGGGTTTGCCTCTTTGCCAATTTATATTACTAAACTGTAATTTCAAAAGAAGACGCTGTTGCACTGAGGGAAGAGCAGCATGGAGTTCAAAATCAAGTCTATTTTAGTTTTGCATAAATCCATCCTTACTAATCTTAATCTGCATTTACTAATCTTGCTGGCATTCTGCAGAATTGGAAAAGCCTTGTTTGAAATCAAAATAGTGCAAACTCATGTCAAAAACCACTTGCTGAAGCCAGCTGGTCTGCAGTCAACACCCTTTACATGCTTCTGATGGATCTTCTGATACTTTGGATTATCCATGACTGATGTCTTTATCACAGGGGCTGTGCTGTAAGGTGAGGGAGAGCCATCTGCTCTCAGCAGGATTAATCCAATTGATGGCCCATGAGCTTGCTGCCGCTTCATGGATCTGCCTTTGTGAGTGATGGCACAGGCCACTGCTGTCATATCACTGTGGAGACAGGCATGTGGCCGCTGCACTTGAGAAAATTCCCCCGGGATGCCCAATCTTTTGTTTTCTACAAAAAAAGAAACACTTGTTCTGGGTGTTTTCACCTGCAGCTTGTACTGCTAGAAAACAAGGGTGGAACTACAATCCATAGTATGCTCAGTATTACGTCAAAATTGAACCATGGATTAAATCTTATTTTGCTTAAGGAGTGTAATAAATATTTATTTGGGGGAAATGAGAATGTCAGCAAAAGAAATAAATACAAAAAATAGTTTGAGATTTATTTTTCTTCCTCTTAGTTCCTTTGAGCTTTTCCTTTTGTGTTTCATTATTAACAGTGAAATAGCAATCCTGCTCAGGGATGGAATTGTGCTCTGAGAATCATAAGTGTGGTTATAAAAGCAATTTTTTTTTCTCCACAGTACACCAGATAGTTTAAATTTTAACCCTGTAAAGAAGGATCCATGAATTGGGCCATATGAATTTTTGCTGATAAGGTTTTAAATTAATCCCATTTTGTACAGACCTGTGCTTGCAGAAGCTTAAGGAAATTCATCACAGTTGCAGATTGTTTTCCAAGTAATATCCTCATGGACTAAGAAGCCTATAATTTTGTGATAAATGTATAAAGGTTTTGCTTAACTTCATTTTTGAACCATGCCATCTCTAATCTCTGTTGCTCAGATTTTAAGTAGGCTTTGGCAGTTGGCTGAACTACAGTAGTGCTGACATTGAAATTGCACAGTATCATGTGGGGGGAGGGATGTTAGAGGAGGTTCACTGTAGACACAGCTTGGATTTTTCCTTCTCTTTGATACAGCTGAAACTCTTACTTCCTGCACAGACAAGCAGTCAGTGTGATTTCTGAATATTTGGGTAGAGGATAATATACAGCAAAGTAATTCAACTGTAATCCCTAAGGGTGGGATAACAAATAACATCCCTGCTCTACAGGCAGCTGGAATTATTCAGAAGGTGTAAAGGGGCTTTAGTGTTGTGAGGAGCTGCCTTTGTAGGGTGCTTTTGAGTGGGCACATCTGTAACTTTGCAAATGAAATCACTTGCAGGCACAGCCGTGGCTGCTGGTTTGTCTGCCGTGTGGAGGAGGTGACTCAGCATCTGCAGCCGTGGCAGGTGTGCTCAGAGCTGCAGGTGTGGCTTCCAAGGCTGCTTTGGAAAACGGGCATTTGCTTGCAGTGACCAATGCATTGCTATTGCTTGTTGTTCCAGAACAGTCATTGTTGAGAAGATTACAGCATTAAATAATTTTCTTTATATCAGTGTTATTATTTTTTAATCTAACTGGGGAAGAGGGAACAATGGTAGCTGTAGGAGGAGCTTCAGTGGAGAACTGAAGTATTGGGCTGTTCAGCTCCTTGTGAGGGCACCAGGGCTGGAACATGGGTAACAGGGGGACATTTGAGCAAGCATTTCTACTGCCACTGCCAAAATATGGGCCAAAGCATGAATGGATTTGAAAATCAGCATTTCCATTTCAGATATTATTCCCTCTTATTTATTATAGCAGTTTGGTTTTTTTCCAGATTGAACCACTATCTTGAGATAACTATGAAGTGGAAAGATTATGTGGAGAGATACTGATGTACTGTTCTTGTTTGTGAGTACACCTGAATACAGAACTATCCCAACATTTTTTTGTGTTGCATATCTCTCTCTGAGGCTGCTATGTGCAGATGACAAGCTTTTACTAAAAAGTAACAGCTCCAAAACTTAAAAGTCACCTATGTAGCTCCATCCAAGGTGATGTTTGTTAAAACTGACTATTAATTGTGAAGGAGTGTGTTGGCCTGTTCCTTGTTTTGTAGTTTGGATTTTACAGCCTGAGATGTGTTACCCCGTGGCAGAATGGGAGCTGTGGGAGCGTGGGAGGCACGTGCAGGGTGTTGGCACATAGTGGCTGGAGACAGGAGCTCCATTTCCAATCCATTCAGAGTCATATGGCCCAAAGCCACCCCAGGTTTATTCATATTTCTCCAGCTTTCTGTTTAATTCTTTACTTCTTGCTAAATTATTGGCACAGAATTGAGGCTTATATGACAAATAGCAGTAAAAGGAAGTCATATGCAAGTGGGTGCTGTAAATTTCAGTTGTAGTCATTGAAAGGCTTTGAAGCAATTAAAAGGTTTGGTGTTGGAGTTTGTTTTTTTTTCCTAAGAAAGCATAAATGAAATGTGCACCTTTTAAACAGATGGATGTGTGAATGATGAGGAGGTAATCTCATTTATAAATATAAATGGAATTTTGTCTACTTCTGGCTTCAAGCCAAAAAGCAGTAGGTTTAAAAATAATTTTGAATTAGAACCCCCTGCTTTAAATTGAAAATAGTTTTCCCTCTGAATGGACTGTTTCTTACTGAATGACCAGGGAGGCTCTTGATGAGAATTTCTTTTCAACTGAGTATCTCTGTTAGGCAGATCTGAAAGGCACTGCATGCTCAGCCTCTACCCTTGTTGCCAAAGTTCTGGAGGCCAAATTATTCCCAGTATGACACCTAAAAAATATTAATCTGTGTTGATGTGTATTTGCTCTTACGGTGCTTTTTTTGCAACTATGACCTCAGCTCTACTGGGTCCATCTAGCCCTGTATTCTGTCTTTGACTGTAGCCAGTAGCAGTTGCTCCAACTGTAATGTTGGAAAAAGCTAGATAAGATTCTTGGGTAAAACATTCTCCCTCATTCCTACAACTGCAGGCCAAAGTGCTCTCAAATCAGCAGTGGTGTCTTCTTTGGACAGTGTAAGGCATGGATCATGGAACATGTTGCAGAGTGCCCTGGCAATATGGCTCATGCCAGAGCTGGATCTGCCACCACTTGGCTCCTCATGCAGAGGAACCAGGACATGCAGCCCCAGGTGTCTCCATGGAGAAGGGAGGGATAAGTGTGCTCAGACAAGTGTGAGGCTCCTCAGCAGCAGCAGGTCCTGGGCAGCTGTCCCACACCACGGCCAGCTAATCAGAGAAGGCCTGGGAAGAGAATTTGCTTTTCTGAGCTCAAGCTATAATATGTTTGGGGCATAATTGAAGGATAATGGACTCTTAGTCTAAATAATTGTTGTAATAAGGCTAAGTAAGTTAACACAAACTTCTATAGCCAAAAAACTACTCAGCTAGTGGAGAGTTGAAATAAACAGAGGAGAAACCTTCTGCAAAAAAGCAAAGGGGCAGCAGATGCCATTAGAATCTGTTTTGCTAACACAGGAATGCTGATCCCCACTCACCATTGCATTTTAAGGCTGCTGCTTCTTTTCCTGAGGAGGGTGTGGGGGTCATATGAACTGTGCTTCCTGCTAACAGCTCTGCTGTTGAAAGCTTAAGAGAGCTTTTCATTTTGCCAGGCTTCTGGTGAAAGTCTCTGATCTGCATTACACAATCAAGCCTCAGTTCATGCTTGTTGTGGAGGCCAGTGGCTAGTAACACGTGGGCAGGCCTCAGTCTGCCTCTGAAAAGGTTTTGTTCAGTGTGTGCCTCTGCTCAGCCTGTCAGACCCTTGTATTTTTCAAAATGTTAAGTATTCAACTTTGCACCAGTACATTATCTGACAGATCTTCTATTGTTTGGCCCTTTTCTGAAGAGCACATTATGTGTGGGGGCACAGACGGTGGCCAAGTCTGCAATGCGTGCAAAGGTGGGTTGGGCTTGAGCTGGTGCCACCCATCATTGGGTGATGTAGCGCTGCCTGGGTCAGGGGTGCTCTGGGCTTGTCCTTCTTGGCTTAAACTTGTGAATGAAAGCATAAAGTACTATGGCTTTGTTCTGTGGGGACAGTGATAGGTACATAATGTTCCTAATCTTGGAATTGTCAGATGGAAGACAGCTAATATGATAACCCATAATGTTTTGTCTTCTGTGGTCTGGAGGGATAACTGTGCTTAAGTGTGTAATTTCCAATGGAGAGGATTGGAGGAAAATAAAGCAATCCCTGTTAAGGCTCAGATCCAGTCTAGCCAAGCTGCAGAGTTTTCATCAAAAGCAGGAAACAGATGGACGGGCACAGCTGCAGGAGGTGCTGTGACTTTTCTGGGAAAACTACCAAGGCATGTTCTGCGATCAGCAACATCACTTGTGTACTTGTGCAGGGGGGCCTCCGCCTGCTGCCAGTGGATGGAGGGTCTCACAGCCCATGGTACTCAGGAAGATGCCATTTTCAGGGAGGAACCTGCCTGGCATTACACCCAGCTCCCAGCAATGTACTTTGCCTGTTTCCATGACCTGCTCAAAGTATTAGAAGAAAAATGCATCAAAGGCTTAATGTTTCTAAGCCTCACATCTCTGAAGTACGCTGTGGGCCTGTCATGGGAAGCTCTTCACTGCTTTGTCTCCCTGCTGAATTCTCTATTTCAGAGTGGACAGTTGAATGATGAACAGGTTGTGTAGCTTGATGGGCTGTCAGAGGCAGCCAGAGGAACCTCTGGGGTACCCTGAGTTGGTGTTTCTTATGTTCTTCTTGAGACAGAAAAGAGGGTCCAGTAGTCAAGCTTTGCCCAACCACTGCCACAGAGCAATTGTTGCCCCACCTTGTCTGGCACCTACAGTCCTTGACTCCTCCTATTTACTTGAAAGGTGCAAATATTTAGATCTCTTCCAGAACAGATCTGTATTATTGTTATTTAGGAGGGGTTTTTTTCTAAAATAGTTTAATAATTTTTCTTCTTTTGTGTAGTTTTTGCCAAAATTAAAGATTTTTCTAAGCAAGAAGCCTATGTAAGCACAACTGTGTAGCGAGGAGAACACTTCTCAGCTTTCTTTCCCTTTCCTAAAGACAAAAGAGCCTTATTGAAATGTGTTTCCTTTTTGACAGCTAATGGGTTTTCCTTCCTTCCTCCTTGAAATGAGCTTAACATTCTCCCATCCTGTTGGGTATAAATTTCAGCCTGGACTGTTTTCCCTGTTGAGGTGTTGAGTCACTGGCATTGAATGGGAGCCTGCGATGAGATAGGGACAAGTGAGGGCTTAGGAAAGAAGAGGTTTCCCAGCAGTTTGGTGGTACATGGGTTGCATTTTAAAGAAACAAGGATAAGGTGCTATTCATTCTAGCCTAGAGCTGCTCATATACTCTTTCCTTAGTTTTATTTCTGGATGCTTTCTTAGACTGGATAAATTCCAGAAATTATACACAAAGTACCTAGAGGAAGAGCTGGTTCCTGCTCAATAACAATGTTCCATTTTAAGCCATCTCACATTAAAGGGGGAAAAACACACTGCCATGTCACTGGAATTCGTTTGTCTCCTGCAGGAAAGGTGCTGAAATCTTGCTTCAAAGGCTTTGTATGGAAATGATGTCCTGAAGCCTGGATATACTCCAAGGCTTAATTGAGCTTATTCATAGAAACTCTACACTTTATGAACTGGACAGCAGATCTCTAAGTCTGGCTCTGCCTGCAGAGAGGGTGTTGGTTTTGCACACTCTAATTAACAGCACTGAGCACAGACCTACACTTTGGAATGCTTACTAAAATGGTCAGGAATTAAAGCAAGCTTTGCTCTGGAAACAAACCAGGTGAGCTAAGCAAGTCATCTTCCTATCTGCATTTCTCTCTCTTAAGTTAGGTTTCATTTTATGTGGTATTGGGTTGTGTCATGTAGGATGTATCTTGTCTCTCTCTCTCCCCTCTAGAACTTCTTTCTGGTCTAAAGTCTTTAGTAGCAGATTTGAGATAAAAATCTGCTTCTCTTTCGATACCATTTTGCTCTGCAAGATGAAGAAAGCAAGACTGAGCAATGCCACTAAACCAGCAAGAGTGAGATTAGGTTAGTGCCTCACATACATTTTTGCCAGTCTCAGAGAAATCTGAATCCAAATATCTTTATTCCTAATATTATCTATGTTTTGGAGTTTCTCTTCTCATTTTGAATCCCAAGCAATAGGGCTTCTAAGAAAACCTCCCTCAAATTATTATTGTAATTATTTTAAGCTTTCTGAGCTTGTGTGAGAACAAACTATTGTTCAGTTGACTTAAGCAAAAAAAGGTGTTTTTTTGTTTGGTAGAAAAGCAGGTAAGACTTGAAAGCCACTTGAAACCAATGTGGGCTTCTTTAGTTTGCAGTCCTACTTCTGGAGAGCCAGCAGTTCAAGAGGATCACAAAGATGGCTTAGAGGGCATTTTTATTGGTGTTTAGTTTTGTGATTTTTTTATTTTTTTTAATTATTCTGTGTTGATTGCTATATATTACTATATAAGGGATAAGATTATTTAGTAACATTTCCTTTTTAGAAAGCTCTTGTATGAGTGAAACTGAAGGGGTTTTTTTGGCCTTTTTTAAGATCTCTGCCTTGAAGAAGTATTTCCTTATTTCTGATATTACTTGGGATTTACGTATCCAGGGAGTTTTTTAGTTTGTAGGCTTTCTTGCAGCATCTTAAATAAGTGTATAAAAAAGCTGAACAGAGGGATCATTTGGACAAAGCAAGTTGCATCCTTTGCAGTTGTCCGTTTTGTCAGTGTCGGGGCAAATTGGGAAATGTCTCCTGTTCAGAGTTTTGTCCATCCTGGAAAGAAATTTTGAAACTTGCTGCTAAAGGGAATTTAACAAAAATATCAGTGTAAAATTTAAAAATTTTTGGTAGTGTTAACAAGTAGTAACGTTGAGTGACTTATTTTTTTAATGGAAGTCATAACATTTAGACATGTAAGAATATAACAGCTTTTTAAAACGTAAAATATCTCCATGAGACTACTTAGCTATCCATACATGACTTCCTCTAGGCTGCTTGCTTTGTCAGTGAGATGAAACAAGGGTCTGAGAATGAAAGACAGTCATGGTTTGGAAGAGCAAATGTTATCAGGGAAGTTTGTTTCCTGGAAAACCAAGACCTCAGAGCCGGTAACTTTTGCTTTGACATATTTCAGGCAGATGAGCAGGTCCTATTCTGATGATCAAGGGTCACTAAGTATTTCAGTGAACTATTTCAGTTTCTATCCCACTTAAAAGTGTGCACCCTCCTCCTTTCTGTGCTTGAATAATGAGGAAAGAACCACAGGCTGGAAGCAGTTAAACTAATCCAGATTAAATAAGCAGCAATTTGAGATAGCTGAGGGTCTCCTTGCTGTGGCAATTGCCTACCCAAGTGTGGAGACTGAGGAAAGTGTCATTACAGTATTCACAAGTCTTGTGGCTGCTGACCTGATATTGGAAGATTTTAATCTAACATGGAACAAGTATCATCATCATCATCTTTCATATCTCCGAAAACAGCAGTGTGCGCCGTATCTTTTATGTTTGGATTCTTGCAGGCACTTTGAGTGCATATCTTATGCCCTGTATCCTGCTTTTGAATTTGCAGTGCAGTATCATCACACTTCATCTTTCAGTGAAAGAGCCAACTTTAGGATGAAGCCTAGTAAAAACCTCAGGGTTGCATTCTATCTGAACTGCTTTAGAGATCAACCCAGCTGAATTCTAATTTAGAGAAAAAAGCTTCCCATGCTGCATTTGCACTTTACATATTTAGGGAGATTTGTAGAGTTGATCTTGAAGTGTCATTTAGGCTGATTGTTCTGTTTTTATGAAAATTTTGCCTGTGAGAGTCC
Source organism: Serilophus lunatus (assembly GCA_013399895.1). Taxonomy (NCBI): domain Eukaryota; kingdom Metazoa; phylum Chordata; class Aves; order Passeriformes; family Eurylaimidae; genus Serilophus; species Serilophus lunatus. The sequence continues at coordinate 2,408,829 of VXBA01000861.1, read as the reverse complement.
TTGAACACACACTAGTGAGGAAAGAGGTGAATAGAATTAGACCGCAGAATTCGGAATCCATCTTGTATCATATATCGGGAGACTAAACTTTGCAATGAAATATACTGAACAGCTCTAGCTAAGCCTCTTCATAGTTCACATTTGAAGTTCAGAAGTGTGGTGCCCATCTTCAATCATGTGTCCATCAAAAAATTCAAGGTCAGAAGGGCCCAGAACAACCCATCACTTCCTCTTTGGTTGGTAATGCTTTTAAGATGGCTCTTATTTTTAGTATCTGATCTTGGAGATTAGGAACTAAAGTGGGTGGTGGGATGGAGGTCCTTGCAAAAAACATCAGACTAAGTGACAGAGCAGTCCCAACCTTAAATAATGCCATAATGGTGTATGGCTGCCACAGAGTCCTGTAGAACTGCTAAATGAGCAATGTCTGAGTCAAAGCCAATGCTATAGTGTCCGCCTTTAGTATCTTTTTATTAAACACAATTTTTTGTACAGAAGTAATTTCATCAAATCCAAGAGGATTTGGGAACTTTCCCCTTCCCTGCCCTTTAGCTTAAGGCTGTAGTTATCTGAAAACTGAAAATACTATTCTAGAAGAACAATATCACAACCCTCTATAATATGTCACTAGTCTGTCCATAAGGGAGTGGCTGGGGCAGGCAGCGGGGACAGAGGACTGTGAAGTCTCATCGACTGCTTGGTTGACGGCAGCTACTGAACTGTCAGGCTCATTAGGGACACACTGCTAATTTGGCCAGGCAGGCGCTGCCAGGCTGCATTGTGTGGGGTTAAGCAGTGTGAATAGAGCCCGTAAGCAAAGCTGCTGGAATCTGCTTTTGTATTCGCTTTGGGCGCCTGTCCTCCGGTTTTGGCTTCTTTTCCAGTTCCAAGTGGCCACGTGGAGTTTTGGCACTGTGAGTGCTGTCTGTAGATTAGTTAGAGATTGCAGAAGAAATCTAACTTGTGCTGAGAGGAGTTGCCCTGCTTCTCTTCTCTTTTCAGCTGTTTTTGCATACGTACATTTAGCCAGAGTGTCAGTCCACTACTTCATGTGACTTAATTAGAAATGGATTAAGTCCTCTCTCTTTAAAACCCAATTTGAACTGCTATAGGTATTTTCCTTATCATCCCTGCTCACATGTGCTAGGCACTGACTATACAGCAATTAAAGTTTGCATTTATTTTCTAATGTCGGAAGATAACCTTTCTCACCTTCCCACAAGTCACAGGTCCTGCAGGTGTGTTTGGAGGTCTGACAGTAAGTCCCTTCCAAATCCACAGCGGTCCCCAGGAAAGCTGGAGGGTGAGCTGTGAGGTGATGGACTGACCCTTTGGGTAGAGAAGAGGGAGCTCAGTGGTGGGGAGAACCTGCCACATGCAGCTTGGCTGGGTTTGGTGTGCTGGCTCTGTGTGTGCCCAGCTGGAGCAACTCCTCATGAGATTACTGTAAAAGGTTGAGCAAGGAGAAGAGATTGTTTTCCTCTCATAAAGGGAACAACCAGATTGTCTGAATGCTGCCTCTCCCCAGCGTGCGTCAGAATGCACTGTTAATTTAGGAGCTGGAACCCGATGGAGGATTTTCTGACTCTCTACCATGTGTTTGCCTTTGTGACTCCAGTTTCTTCTCTTGTCCTTTGGGGATGTTTTTCCTTGAGATCTTCAGTCTTACTAAAACTTATTTTTGTTTCTGCCAGAGAAAATGCTGAAATTAGTAATTTTCTGGTAACTGTCTTCTAATTTTCACCTGATTGATCTGATTATGTTAAGGCTGAGTCAGATATTCCATTAAGAGTTTCAAATGCTATCAGAACCGAAGCAGAAAGAGGTTTCCCAGGAGATTGGCTGTGTGTGCTTGTGTGGAACAGACTTGGCAGGGAATTGGCCTGCACAATTACCTGGCAGCTCCAGCACTTCTGTCACCAAATTCCTGAGGTGATCCTTAACTGTGGATAGACGAGGTTCTCCACCTGCTGGGTCAGGCTCTGTTATCACACCAGGGCGCTGTGCTCCCCTCCAGAAACAAAGGGAATTCATGCCTCTGCCTGTTCATGTACAGGGATAGCTATTTAATGCAGTGCCCCATTTTAGGAAGTAAAGTACTGTTTTCCAAGGGTGGAAAATGCTTGCCGTGTGGGAGGGAATACTTCTTGCAAACAAGCACTGAATTTCCTCATTTTACTAGAGATTTCTGTTAGAATAGGGCAAGGCTGGAGGGGGAAGTTTGGAATGATTCAGGGAAGCTTTGACTGAGGAAAGAGAGAATGATTCATATTATTAGTGTTATTTATTAAGGAGAACAGACCATTGAACCAGATCTTTTACTTATCTTTCTCTTTGACAACTTAAAGCACTTATGCAGTGACCCCAGAAGAGTTTGTGTGTTTGAACCAAGGTCTTTCAGCATAAAAGCATAAATCCCAGCTGTGGGAGCTAGCCTGTAACCATGTTAATAATCGAAATATAAGGTAGGCAAAAGGTATACATTAGAAAGAAGTCTTTAAGGTCCAGCTTAATAAAATACTAAGAACTGTGAGGTGCTTTACATTTGGGTGTGTATTATGCCAGTATAATGAAAATCAGTGCAACCTGAACCATGTTTTAATTGTAATTTGGTGATAGAATTTAAATGAAGGAAAAATCAAAACTTAAGTCATCTCTGGCACAACTGTAATTTCATTCTTGTACTTCAGAAGATAATGTAAGTTAATCTTTAGGCTAATTCCTTATATCAGTTTTTAAAGAATCCAATAAGATTCTATCCAGTTTATGAAAGTGGAAAGGCACATAATCTTATCTTTTCCACTTACAGTATCATTCTGTGTACCTCTAATACTTCTGGGTGTGCTGTCAGTGGCTGAGAGTCAGAGAGTTTAACTTAAGTTTTAAGTTGCACATTTTAACTGGTGGAGACTGGAACAAACATCTTCATTTATCCTCTTGAAAAATTCTATCAGCAAAGCAAGCTCATCATATCTAAGCTATTCGTTACATTTGCTCATATTGTCTGTTAAAGTGTAACAGCTTAATTCAGCAGAGGTTGAGGAGGCTTTCAAAGACTTTTCTAGTGAGAAAAAATATATAGAAAGGACAAAGTCCATTGTCGCAGCAAATATCACAAACTGAATTTAAATCTGTATTTTACTGCACTGGGGAAGGCAGAGGTCTTCAACTTCCAGAACTATGAAGCAAACACTTCTGACCAACTCAACACCAATCCCACAAGAATTTCCTTCCAGGCTCAAGAAATCTGATTTATGTCAGTAGCTTGAATAAACACAAGAAGTCTCCAAGGCTTTGGATTATCAACAGAAATCTTAATTATGTTCAACCTCGGATAAGTATTTATCAGTAATTACAGACATTTACAGGCATTTAGTTGACATGTAAGCAGTCCTCTAAGGTGACCAAAATAATTTCTGGGTTCATACCTATTAATGCAGTTGAAAGTTTTCTTTGCTTAAAGGTCCAAAGTAATGTCAGCCACATGGCAGTGGAAGAGATGTGATAAGGAATCAAAAATCCATCAGTGTTTTCTTCATAAAGCTGCAAAATAAACTTATTGAACTCTCCTGTAGTAAGTTTATGCCTGGAATGAACTTGTTCTGTGTCTTGTCAGAGAATCTGAGGAACTGTTCTGGTAGAAATAAGATATCCTCTGCTAGGATTGTAAGTACCTTCCAACACTGAGCTCAAAACTGAGCCAGACACTCAAACACTGGATTCTATGGGTAAAATTACAAGGAGAGGCTGTATAAGAACAAACATATGTCAAACACTGAGTATAGGCTTCCTCCTAATGAGCTTGGGCTTCGTAACTCATGTTGCCAGAATTAAACACGATGTACAGTTTGTGGCTTTTGTGTCATATTTCTCAGTGAGGTACAAATCATATATTGCAGCAAAATACAGGGGTCTGTAGCGACCCTACCAAGTGGCCTGTCTCCTGTCCTTGATTTGTTCTCCTTGGCTGTCCTGATCTCCCTCTCCAAATCAGCAGTCTCTGCGTTAAGAAAATGAATGTCAAGATCATTCCCAGCAAGACCTATCCTCAAAACAAGACTAAAGGCTCTATTTCAGGGAAAGATTTTGTGAGTCAACATGCTAAAATCCACAGTCTGGGCAGTACATCCCAGAGATCAAGGATTAAGAAGTGTGGTTAAAACTATTTCCCTGGGAGTGATTTTGCTGCTTGGGCAAATCTCTTACAGGTGCAGCCTATTAGGAAGGCCAGACCACTTCCTATAAACAAGCAAGCAAGAATGATCCAATGAGTTGCAGTGATGGATTGCCTTGCCAGCGGGGAAAGTCCAAGGAAAGTCTTNTCCCTAGTCTAAAATGGGATTTTTGAAAGGATCTACTTATTCTGTACAAAATTGTCCAGTCAACAGAACTGGTAGGTTGAGGAACAAGCAGAAATACCCAAGGAAAAACTCAAGCAACCTTACCTAGTTATTGAATTGAATGCTGCCCTCTTTTTGTGTAGTACAGGTGGAATTCATAAGAGATTTAAGTCATCTGCTATGCAACATGATTTGCTTTGCCATAGCGAATTTCAACTGCAGCAGCCAACACTGATGGTTCAAGGCCTGGCCTCAGGTAAGTAGATTTTTTAGCAAATTCTCTTTAGAACACCCTCCAGCTTCAGCCTAGCGATGCAACACTGATATGTTCCTCTTCTCTCCTAGGAATGAGAATTCAAGATCCAGCAAGAAGGTAAGCTGTGTAGTGAGTTATTTAAGCTGTGTAGTGAGTTATAGCAAATTTCACATCCATTTCAAGAAGATTTTTTTCCCTGGAAATCCTTTGAATATGAAATTCAAATACTCTTTAAAGTCAGTTGTCTTAGAAAATTTTCTGTTTTTTTTGTTGTTGGTTTGGTTTTTTCCCCCCAGTTCATGTTGAATGTGATAATCTATTCTTTTGTTTCCTTGGATAAGGGGAATTCAATGTGTATTTTTACTTTACCCCGCTAGTTTGAATGATTCATCTTGCCTTCCAAAATGATTACATGTCCATCAATCCAACCACAAACCCTTTCTGAAAACTCCTTGCTGCTGTTATACGTACTGGATAAATCGCAGCCAGACTATCTCAAATATGTATTTGTGTGACACAGTAAAATGATTCCAGGGATTATAACTGTCTATAGCTGGAACTGAGCTATTTCACCATTGAGCAACTAAACCAAACAACCTTCCCATTCCCCACCCCCCTCACTAAAACCACTGCAAAATGTGTATAACCAGTATTTGTTCTTTCTCTGCAGCATTCAGAGGAGCCTGTGGAAGCAGCCACCTGAAACAGCCCTCTCACTATTTCCCACCTGCAGCTTCACGTGTCTTATCTCCAAATAGCTGCGTTTGGGCTTTCTCCTGACACTGAGGCAGTCTGCATGTTGTTAAACATTTTCCCATCTGGTTTTGGCTCCACAATGGATTTCTCCTGGATCCTGAAAGTGGTGAATAGTTTTGAAGGAGAATGACCCGACTGAAGCAGAATGCAATTTGAAGAGTCTTCCACATGTTAATGCCTCTCTTCAGGATTAGTGGTTCCTCAGATGCTTTAATGGCCAGGCAGCAGTGTCTGGTAGGCAGAGCAGGTCTCCGGTGGCCTCCTTGGCTCTGGTTTTGCCTCAGGTTTTTTCACTTCTCTTTCCTCAAGCTGTCTTTCCTCCTCAGCTCCTCTTCTTCTTCCCTTACTCATGAGTGTTTCTCTTCAAATGCAAATACACATAGCTTAGCTCATGGTCGCTCTGGCTCTACCTTCCACTCTTTGAGTATTACATTTCACTTTATTTTTAATCAAACCATATCACATTTCTTTTTGAGGTCACAGAAGTATGTTTGATATGTTTAAGTTGCCACTGTGAGGTTCTTCTCCAAACAGAATTCAAACCATTATGTTGTGATCTGCACCAGAGCCTTTCTAGCAGCTGTGTTTATACAGCTTCTAGTAAAATGGGTCCCTGATTAGGATTTTTGAATAACTTATTCACTGAAAAAATGGTGTTTTGAACCAGCTAAAGCTGTTTAAAAATTGGGATAATATATGATTAAAAGTTTTGGTTTGAAGAAATGTCAGAGGCAACACCCTGCGAAATTTTAGGCCCAAAACATCATCACCATTAGTATCACAAAGATTAAGTTAGTGGAATTTAACTGGGCAAGAAGTGGTTTTCTTTTGCTTGTTTAAAAAAATAGCTGAAAAATTCATTTGAGATAGATTGAAAATTATATGTTCAGAACAATCACTCAAAATTGTTAAAGATGGTAAATTAGTTGAAAGTGAAGGCAGCTTCTTTAATTGTCTGATTTGAGGACAACTTGATCTGGAAACTTAATATTAAGCAGTTCTGGGGTTGCTTCACAGCGATAAAGACAAGCTGTTTGAAAAACCAAAACCCATCCTCAGTTTAGTGACACTGACACACAGCACGGACTCTATGTGTTGGGCAGGTGGGTTCTAAGTAGCTGTTCTGTTCCTGCCATGCCAGGCACCCCCTTTAGGAGGTTGGAGAAGCAGTAGCTGGTGTGCCAGCAGTGCCTTCAGGTGTGCAGGGAACCCTACAGGCTTCTCCTCTCAATGTTAAGGCTGGAGGGGAAAGACTCCTCACCTTTGCTATGGTGGAGGCAGCTGCATTTGCAGGATTCTGTAGGTTTGGTTACTTGCCTTTGTGCTGTGGACACTGGCACTATATGAAAACAGTAAGTGCACATTAAGGCAGGGAAACACAAGTGCTGCTTCTGCTTCATTAAACTGGAACACATAATTGAAGGACCAAAAGCTACTTCGACTGACAACATCCACATTTAAATGTTTTCTAAATCGTAAACTAAGAGCGAAGATCTGAAAGTTTGTGTCATGACCCATAAATCTAGATCTCCTCTTGTCCTTTGACTCTAGACAAATGGCTTGTAGAGGAATTTATAGTGGTTTGGATAGGTCTAGATTTCAGCAGTCAGCCCTCTTAAGTCAGACATGTAAGAAACATCTGTAATTGTTTGAGGAATTTGGCAGGCGATCTTATACTTAAATCACATTTTCCCTTTTGAAAGTTGGAAATGTCCTTGTATAAATTAGACACACAAGCCACATATCTCTGCACTTATGGAATTAGACAAGGTATCAACCTGCTGTTTCCTAGTAAATCCTAATGCAAGGTAAGAGCAAGTTGATGCCTTGCTACAGTAAGAGACAAGATTAAGGTTCTTTAAAAATGTGGACCCTTTTTTGTTCCTCAGAATAAAAGCTTCAAGGGGAGTTGCTGTTAAATGGGAGACTACTTTAGTGTTCAGAATTTGCCACTTAGCCAAAAGACTAAGACTGAAATCAAAAGGTTCTTTGAGTAAAATTATACAAACCCTCCTTTCCAGGCAGAATTGCTAAGTTACGTGCTGAGCTGTCACATGCTGGGCCTCTGAGCACATTTAGCATGCAGTTGTGCAGAGTCTGTCTGGAATCATCTCATCCTGTAATGAGATCATATGAATTCAAAGCATATTAAACTTAATCCTAGTTTTCAGGATTATACCCTGCAAATTTAAAATTACAGAGTATGAGAAAGGCATAATGTTCCTGCTAATGATAAAAAATGAGGCCTGGCTCATTGTGAACCAGCTTTGGTTCTGCCACTGAAAGCAGAATTTGGTAAAGGGACTTCAGTAGTGACCTTTGTCAAGCAGAACAAATGATTGCTATGTTTGCTAGAATTGTATTATTGCTGGATGCTTCTGGTACAGCCTGACCAAATGAAGTTTAAAAGTCTGGCTGTCTATCAGCCAACTTTGTCTTTTGATTGAGTCTACAAATGCTGTAACATGGACCCTCCAGGCAGGAATTTGAGGCTCTGCTTTATTTGATGCCAGGTCCTTTAATAGTTTCAGAAAGTGATTTTACTTGTAACAGAAAAGCATGATGAAAACAGACTGAATAATGTGCTAAAATCAATTCCTGTGTGTCAGCTTCCTGCATAACAGGTCTTTTGGTGGACACAAGAGTTGTCTGAGCAACCGTGGAGGAAGCTGTCACACAGATGCTGCATAAAGGCTGCACCTCTGTGAATTCCAGCTCGGGAATGACAAAGCAGAGCTATCAACTATTTAAGCTTAGCTCAGCACATAGTGTACAAAGGGCCAAAACTAGGCAAGAAAACCCCCTTAAAAAAAATAAAAGCCAAGATTTGCAACTACTTGTTATATTTTTGTGTAAGTAACCTCTAAGAGCAAAAGGCTACATAAATCTGACCGTGAGAACTGAAATGCTGTAAGTTTACTCTAATTTAACTGTGCTGGCTCCAGTATGTCACTACTGTAGCACTGTGGAAGACAGACTTACTGTTTTCTTGCAACACTTTCTGCCACCTCTTTTACTTCTGCTTTCCTTTCTTCTACTTTTGCCTTATTGCTCTCTCTTCTGCATCCAGTATCTCCTTCTGGTTCCACTTACTGTTTATTTAGGTGCTTAATCCAAGACAGTCAATTCTAACTAGTTTTTTTTTTCCTTTTCCCTGGGAAACAGCTACATCCTTTCTGTTCCCTTCCCAGGGCTTTTTTTATGCCAGCACTGGCACATCTCAGCCAGCTGCAAACTCTCCTGCTCCTCCAGACAAGTGGGAAGTTGATAGCAACAGACTGGGTGCCCTTTTGGATGTTGTTGCTGGCTGCTGCCACACTCACCACAGCATTTCTGGCCCAGTTTTCTTTGTCCATGGTGGAGGTGGCAGGGAGGGTTGACAAAGTGCGCAGCAACCTGTCATCTTCTACAACTGCAATTTTTTTACCCCTTGAAGAATACAGTTTTCCTTTTCAGGAAGACTAACCTGTTTGGAAGATATTTTTTTGTGTCTTGAGGGTAATGCAGTGTAGCATTTCTCTCGCAAACCTGGCTGAACCATTTCAGGAAGCTGCAGTGAGTTGGAGCTGATTGGCAGTTGTCAGTCACATCGTCAGTGTTTTTCTTAGGCTGAATTGCCTGGTACAGCTTTCTGGAATGTAACATGAGGCAGTGCAGCATTTTCATTTAATTGCTTGTGGAGATAGCTGCAGGATTGTGGCGTCAGAAAATATTGCTAAATCTCAGAGGATTTCTTGGCATTCTGTTGCCACAATAAAGTCATAGTTTTCACAGTGGCTTAGTGCTGCCACAGAATATATGGACACTTAATTATGCAGCTTGAAAGTGTGGTGCAATAATAAAACACTCTATTTACATTTCTGTGACTTGCATTCATTTGGGTTTTCTAATGTTACTTTTGTCCTTTGCTGTATTGTTTAAATGCAAATTTCTTATGTTTGAAATTTATAAAGAAGTTAAGAAGAATTGTATGCTGTCAGTCTAGTCACATTTTGCAACCAATCTTCAACATGTGGGTTTGTGTCTCTATACTGTCTTTATTACCTAGGCATTTCAGTTTGGGAATTCTATATTTATGAGGAATTTGTTCCACAGTAGAACTGTTAATACCAAGATGACAAGTGGCCTGAAAATGAGATGTCAAGCAAACATAATCAGTTTCCATTTGAGTTTTTTTGACTGTCCTGAAGCCCAACTAGTCCATGTTGTGGAGCATTTGCAAAGTAAGATTAATGCAGTGCAGACCTGCTGCTGAGTTACAGGAAGGCAGTCACTTGAGACCAAAAAAATATGGTTCCTACGTCTCCAACTCTCCCCTAGCAAGTCAAAAGCTTGCTTGTTTTCAAAAAGTAAAGATACCTGTTTTCTGTGCCATAGTTGAAATCTCCCTGTTTAGGATTATGTTCACTATATGCAAAATATTAGCCTGCAGAAGGGGTGGATTTTTTTCAGTAAAAATTATCTTAGTTGCACAAGTGTGAAAAATACTTTCTTTGTATTGTGTTTTTGAAGATCCTTTTCTCACACTGTATTTGCATCTGTTCCTTTTGTCTCCAGTGAGATGTTTGTTAAAGCATGAAGTCAGAAGAGCATGCACCCTATAAGCAACATGAAGAATGTTCCAATTACCTTCTTACCTGTGTCTGTGGGATTAGACCATGAACTCTTTAGCTGAAAACATCCCTGGCAGGTTGTTCATGTAGAATTGCTTACATAAGTAAAAAAACTCAATATGATCTCACAGTGCTTCTTAACAAAGTCATAGGCAGATTGGTCATGGCAGAATGTAACTGGAGGAGCTTTCCTGATGCTTATCTGTCTTTTTACTAATTCCATTTGTCATGGCCTTGGTGCCTCTCACTTCTGGGTTTTTTTAGTAGGAGCTTTGTTACTCCGTTATATTTTTAGTATGTCTTGCAGAACAGATCTGAAATCCAAGCTAATCAAACTAATTGGTAAAATAGGTTTTAGAATTAATCTAAAACCAATCTGCTGCTCTGTAAAAGGCATACATAGGCAGTATTTATTGTCTGTAGCCGCAAGAGAGTAAAATAAAAAGCCCACATGCATTCAGCTACTGCAGCAGTAAAGAATTTCCTTAGAGCAGTGAACATGATAATCACAGTGTAATGCATTAGCCTAAACTTGCTAATAACGGTTAGTGCACAGACACAGCCTCTCTGAGAAGGAAGAGATTGAGCTGAAAATCATCCCTGGAAACCTGTCAGATTTGTAAAGTGAATAGGGAGAAGAGAAGATAAAATATGATGTTCAGGCTGTAATGAAAGATGGCTTTGGAGGACGTGTGCATGTGCAAAGAGCCTGAGGGAGAAGTTGAAGATAGAGAATTCTACGTCTTTGAGCGCTGACAAATCACCTGGCTGTGCTTAATGATCTGACAGCATCTTCTCACCAGCTGCATCAACATTCAGGCAATTCATCACCTTTATAGATTCATAGCATTAGGTAGCACAACTTTTCTATCAACACATGGTTTTTCCTGCCTGGTGAGCTGAAGAAAAGCTTCTTACTTCGGCAGGGGAAACACACAAACAGGCAGGTTGTAGTCCATGTCAGATTATGGGATTTATGTCTCAGAACTATTTTTGTCTGCCACAACCATTTGAAGCTTGAGACATCGATTCCAGAAACTGGTATTTCATCAGCTCATCATCAAAGGTTTGGTCAGAGGTTTCTTCTGATCAAATTATTTATGTCTTCACAAGCCTATCAGTAAGACTTCCCAGTGTCCCCTTTGATACGGTTTAGGAATGGCTGAAGTTAATATATAAATGCAGAGGTTTTCATAGAGCATTTGTCCAGGGAAACAGTGGCATCCTTACAATTTATTATTGGGAAACAACTGTTTCATTATGTTTGCTGGGAGACAGCCGTGTACAGCTGCTGGATGGGATTGATTTTTAGAAAGTTGTTTTATAAGAAGTGACATTTTTCACTGATTCACTTGATGCTTCCAAAAATAATGGGTACACTCTACCATCAGCAACTATGTTGAAATAAGAAATAAGAGGTGTTAGAGTCTTTGGGGTTTGGATTTCATCATATTTAAAATGTTCTTGTGTGAAGATGGTGTTAGGGTTAGGGTGGTGATAGCAGTTATATTAGTTGTTCACATGATTAGAAATAGAAACAGAACCACGGAATCATTTAGCTTGGAAAAGGTCTTGCAGATCAATGAGTCCAACCATTAGCCCAGCACTGCCAAGTCACCACTAAACCTTGTCCCTGAGTGCCACATCTACACTTCTAAATGCCTCCACGGATGCTGACTCAACCACTGTCAGGGGCAGCCTGTTCCAATGGTAGACAACCATTTCAGTGAAGAATTTTTGTCTAATATGCAATCTAAATCTCCTCTAGTGCAACTTCAGGGCATTTCCTCTTCCTGGGGGGTCTTTCCTCAGTCTCCTTTTCTCAAGGCTAAACAACTCAAATTCCCTCAGCCACTCCTCATAGAGTGTGCTCTAGACCCTTCACCAACCTTGTTGCCCTTCTTTGGGTTAGATTTTTGGACCAGAAAGGACTGTTCAGTGCTTGTGCTGTTCAACTTGAAGAAAATATGTCATATGTAAAGTGATGAGATTTCATGGTTAACTCAAGAAGGTGTGGAAATGGGGACAGCAGGAAGAAGAAGGGGGATTCCATTTGTAAATAACAGAGAACAGATCCTGCTGTTTATAGTATGGAGTTTCTGTCATATTCCTCTACACAGTAATGGTGAGAAGCTGTTCAGAAGTGCGTTCTGGTTTGTTGGTGCTCATGAGCTTTCTGGTTTTCACTAAGTGTATTTGCCTATCTGAATTTCCCTAAGAGAGACCTAAGCAATGTTTGAATTAAACTTTAGCATTTGCCAGAATAAAAATGAACATTGTTAACTGATGAAAAAACATACAGTTCATGCAGGTATCAGGGAGCAGAGGACTTTGGCATAACTAACACAGTACCCTATGCACATATTCATAGTTGAAAAGGGATTAATCCCTTTCCAGAGGGCCAACACAAATCTTTTAATGGCACATAAGCCTGCTTTTGAGGGAGCAGGTGCTTAGCAGGTCCTGAGGATTCAGATTTCCAAACTACACTGCATTGATACATATGCAAATATCTTAAAAACAAATTTTCAAATTCTAATTCTCTTACAAATTTGCTATAAATTCTGTACTTTGTGAATTTAGCTGTAACTTACATGGCATGCAAAAATTCTGTAAAAAACCAGGATCATCTCAGGCTGGAGCTGGACAATATCAGCTTTAAGTAGGGATAGAACAAAGCTGTAATTGATGATTGGCCAGGTCCCTTTGCCAAGCTGCTCATTTTGATCATTCATAGTAAGAAACCCTTATTTTGTAAAAATCCTTTTGTTGGTGAAGACAGCAGACAGGTTCTCTTCTATCCTCAGAAAAGGTGGCTTGGTGCCAGCATCAGCAACCAGCAATCCAAAGTGTTGTGTTTAATCACAAGATTAATTTTTCCTTTTATTGGGTTTTCCTTTCAATAGCATCAAGCATGACATGTTGTAAAACAGAAACACTAGTTGAACAAGGGTTGGCGAGCGTCTCTAAACCCCCTGGCTATGTTGATAGCAAAGTGAACATTTGGCTTGATGTGCAGCCAGTAGAGACTCCCAGGAAACCATACTGGGAAAACACACTTGTGTCAATGAATGAGCCATGTGCCTGGTGAGGAGCAAAGGAAGAGGAAGCAAGAGGCACCTGGGTATAAGAGCTATACTGGGGGTCACATTCTTTTTCTTCCTTGATATTTCAAGGATCTGCGGTTTCAGAGGCATGTTAGATGCCTGAATTTTCATGTTGTAGTTCCAGTCCATGAATGGTCTGTGATTACATTAGAATGTGGTTGTTCTTAGTTCCCATGTTACAGGAGCTGTTCTTGTCAATACTGTCTTCTGCTGGAAATCCTTCCTCAATGAAACTATTCTATGATTGATAATCTTGTGAAAAAAATTTAAAGTAAAAATCCACAAATTTCATTTTTCCAAGTAGACACTGCGTGGCAGCTCTCAAGGAAGTGGTCTAACTTTTTGTTTCAAGGATTAAACTTCTAAGCCCCTGTTTCCAACCTTGTGCCTGCTCTCTCAAGGAGCTGAGGCTTGAGGATGAGGGGATTATGTAGAGTTATGCATTTGTGTAAGTATGAAACATTGACTAGAAATTGAAGGAGGAGACCGCAACTGAACAGCTGTCTTTGCAAATTTAGTATTTATTGCAGAGTTAAACAAAATGCCTTATTGTTTGGAACATTATTTGCCTTGGGCATTGGCTTAGACAGTCGCGTTGGCTGAAAAGAATTTCCTAACTCCCTTTTGCACACAGCAGAAGATTAAGTAGATAATAGCAACAATTGGCTGTTTTGATCTGGCCTTGACATATATTCCAAACATCTACTTCATGATCCAACTATATTTTTTTCTTTTCTTTTCTTTCATGACTGCAGCACTTTTCTCCTGCTTTACCATTGCTGCCACTTATGTGCCATCAGGGGCTTCTTTCTGAGCCTTCTTTCTGGTCAAAGGTGAACAATTATAAAAGATTCTTGCTGCATAACATGTAAATTCTTTATGCACAGGGAGTATTCCTGCCACATTATTAGTATGCAGAGTCTTTCAGAGTTACAAAAAAGCTCCACTGAAGGAAAAAATTCAAAGCAAAAGTTAGAGGAATTGCATGAGGAAGCTTTAGTGTTCATGGTAGTCAAAAGCCCGAAAGTGATGTGATGGTCCTGGAAGTTGGAGACAATGTGCTGCAGAATATTTCTGTGGAGATCTTTAGCCTGAAATTTCACTGGCTATTCTCATGCACTATCCCACCTTCTGGTAGGAAAAGGCTTCTGATCAGCAGTATAAGTGGGTCACATAAGTTTCCTGCATCTTGCCAGGCCCCCAGGCAGCTCTAATCAAACCTTTTTCAAAATGCTTACTTGGTTTCTGAGCAGAATTTATCAGAAAGCAGGGAGCAGTGATTTAACTAGTTCATTCCTTGATGCAGTGGGATGCTTTAGGAAGAGCTGTAGAAGTCCTGCTTTTCTTTCTGGGTGCTGCTCTTAGAAGGGGCCATCTGGTTCAGCAACATATTGGTGACATTGTTGGACATCTTCTCTAGAAGGCAAAGATTTGAGACTTCTGTCTGTCATTCTCTCTAGGATCGAGTCTGGTTCCAGCTGGTTCTCAATTCCAGCTGTGCTGGCAGGTAGTTTTTTGATTTCTGTGCTTGGTACTGCATTTGTAGTTCCTGCCAGATCTTTGATCAGAAGGAAAGGATGTACTTACACTTCCTGTGTGCCTGGTTAGAAATGTTGGTCTATTAGTCTGTTTTATATTATCAATGAATTGCAAAGTCCACATTGTAATTGGTTTAAATGTCAATAAGGAATGCACCTGGAGCCTGACACAGTGGAATTGCAGGTAGTGTTGCCTAAGCTTTGAGGGGCTGGACTTTGAAGTCACTTTAAGACAGAGCATAACTGGGACTATGTGGAAGCTGATTGTGTGTCTTTCCTTGACGCATTTTACCCTCACACATCTGTAATGGTGGGAGATGAGGGAGCACTAAATGATTATAATACTGGCAGTACTGTGTTTCTTTATTCTTATTTAGTTGCTGAGTGTAAATCTCTCAGCAGTCTGCACACACTGCTGGCACGACCACTGTCATTATTTCAAATACCAGTGTCAACACACAGACCAGAATTAAGGTCAGTTATGCAAAATCTGCCATGGTGTAGAAGGTACTGAACAGTGAACTGGTAGAGTTGCTTCAGTTATTGAAATTAAAATACTTATGTGAACTGACTAAATAGGCTTCTGCATCTGCATTGCAGATTTGCACTGACCTGGTAGATCGATGTTAGGCTTGGCTGTGCTAATACAACTTTTCTACCAGACTGCAGTTAATTGCCCAATACTGGCTGGCAGCATCCGTGTGTGAGGGTGTATCCACTCTGCAGAAAGGGACTGCTTAAGGAGCAAAACATTTCAAGGTGACTCTTGACAGACTGGCCTCCCCTTGTGAGCATTAGGATACAGGAAAGTTTCTATAGTGCTGGACACAACTTAGCACCAAGTGATTGGCAAAAATGTAACACGATGGAAACCGAAAATTGAGACGATGGTAAAGTAACAACAGTATTATAGGGTTGGCTTTCACTGAATATCTAGAAAATGTTGTCATAAAAGACAGATGTAAAACATGCCTTTCCTGTTCACTACAAAAAAAGAATTTGTGCCTACTGAAAAATCCAGACATTTCCAAAATTCAGCAGTTGCCAGAGAAATAATGAGCATATGAGCGTGTTCTTTCTGAAAACCTTTTTTAGTCCAGGGGATGCGGTTCTTATTTTGCCTGTTTGTGAACTTCTGTGGAGTTTCGCTGCAGTTACCTTGGTTTCAAGCCAAACACAACTGACTGTAATACTGTTTGCAGGCAAAGTAAGGTGTGGTGTTAGAAGTAGTTTTCAACACAAAAGCAAATGACAAATACTAGATTTCACTAGTAGAAAAAATGAGTTGGATTGTTCAGCCAACAACTTTACCAGTTAAAAAAAAACCAAACTGAACAAACCATGTACTTTCCAACGGAGGTTATCCAACAAATCTTTCACAATTGTTATCAGTCTGCAAATCAATTTGACACAGTCATTGGTTCCTAAAATTTGAGATCAGGTGGTAACTCACTTAGGACCCACTAGCCCAGCCCTTGAGACTGGCGCTTTCACCACTGACATGGCTCTGTGAGGCAGCTGCAGGTCATTTACTCTGACTCCAGAGTCACGGCTTAGGAACCCTTAATCCAAAACGAATGCTGTAAATCGTCCCCTGTGGACCTGGCAAAGTCGTCCAAGCTGAAGACAGATGGGAAATTATAACAATTTGCAAGAGAGATGTTCCATAGAGGTTCTGCTTTTCGTGCTTTGTACTCCTAACACTGGGAGGGGGAGCTGGAGGTTTAACTCCCTTGCAAACAACTGTGAGCCTGTGTGCAGAGTTTTGCCAGAGTTTCCCGAACTCTCTGCGGGGTGTATGTGCATCACGGGGTGGTGGAAAAACAAGTCACGCATTCTCCAGCCTGTCACCACGGACTTTCTTCCTGTTTGAAGGGAGACGAGCACTTTAAATTCTTTCCTTTGTCACTGGTTGTGCTGTCGTAAATGAGCAACACAAGATTATATGTAACTTGAACAATTCAGCGCCCTTGTGTTTGTGAAGGCGAGCATTTGGAATTGAGTCAAACACGTAGGAAACAAAATCCTGGTAGAAAGGGAATCTGTTTTCTCCTTGGCTGCTCCTCCCTGCTGCTGCCCGGGCAGCCCTTCTGCCAGAAGTGCACACCCAGACTGACTTTAAAGAAGGCGCAGCTTTGCTGGAATGAACGGCACAGATGCCGTGTGGCCCCTCACGCCCTGGGGAGGGCTGGTACAGAGGCTCTGCTGGGAGCACACTCTGGACAGACTCTGCTTTTTCTGCATCTATTAAGATGTTGTGAATTCACTTTAACCCCTTCCTTGTCTTGCTGGCACAAATTGTAAATGACTGAAAACATTTCCAGTTCAAGGCAGGGTTAAGCTGTGTTGGCATCTGTTACTATTCAGGATGAGGATACTTGCATTTTCTTCCTGGTTGTGTTTACTGTATCTTTAGCATAACTGTATCATTAGCCTTTTTTCCCTACATTAACAGAAAGTTCCTGGGAAAGTAAGCCATAGTTATGACAATTCAGGAGAAGCAAAAAATACTGAAGGAGCTGCTGTGTATCAGTTACTAAAGACACAGGGCAGATGCATTTTCTTATCTTGCACTATTAAGACAACTAACATGGAGCTTTTATTTTCTTTTTAATAACCTTTTGAAGGAGGGATATGTTCTCTATAGCCTTTGCAAGCATGGAGTTTTGCAATTCAGAAATACTAAGAAGTCTTAAATATTTATTAATTCAGCAAAGCTGATTGCCTTTGTTCATGGCAGGAAGGGATGCATTCAAACCACAACCTCCAGATGTCCCAGGGACTGTGGTTTGCCTTGAACTGGCATGGGGAAGGAGAAGAGAGAATATGATGCTTTAGAAAGTAAATGCAGAGTTAAACTGCCTGTATGGGCAGTGCTCCATTTTGAGGGAAAAGGCAGGATCCAAACAATCTTTTGTTTAATTACAAAAAAACCAGAACAAAGTACCTTGAAAAGCAAACAGATTTGTTAACTTGTCAATAACTTGATTGATCTGAGATTGTAAAAACACTCAAAAAAACTGCTGGTGTCTGTGTTTAATGTTGAACAGCAAATGTTGAAGAGCTGATAAAATGAGAATGTCGCTCATGCCTGAGGAAGAAACACTGTCAAAGGCTCTTTTCCTCTCTGCAGTGTGTAGTGTGTGGAAGCAGGCTTGGAAGCATGGATATCACAACTGAGAAGCTCTGTGAGGTTTGTTGTGATAGAAGATGAGGAAGAGGACGGGCCTCACTCCTCATCTGCATTTCCATGCCCAACTTGCAGCAGTGTAAATCTCTTGTTTAAGGATTTAGTAGTCTATTGTTGATAATAACTGATTTCAGCCATTCTTTCAGTAAACTTGTGTTTACCCCTAGTTGGTGAACTTCTCTTGAGATGGGCTATAACACTTTCCAATTAATTTTTATTGCCTTATCTTTGTATCATCTTACAAGGAAAACATCCCAAAACTGCTGAGAGAGTGCAGTTAATGTCAAAGGTGAGGTGTTTCCAGAGAAAAAATTTCTTGAATTGTGGAATTGTCAACCATGTCACTCTATCTACTTGAACTATGCTTCTTCAGGTAAAGAAACAAGAACCTTTCTTAGTCCAGTGGGTGAGTGAGAAAATATTATTTGGAAGGTTCAAATGTGCATCCTGGAATGAAGACATGAAAAAGGGACTCTTTTGGCTCTGAAAAAGAAAGTGCTTTTTATATTCACCAAAGGCTACTTCAGGGATTTAAATTCCCAGAACATGGTTCATTTTATCTTGTTATTGCCCTTTGGAATCAGGTGCAGTGTACTACATTTTGAGAAATTTTAAGTTCTCTTCAAAGTTTTCTTCAGAATATGAATTGTAACTCCATGCTTGGATTTTCTGATTACTCTGAAAAATTTCTCCCCCTAGTCAAAGGAGATGATAGCAGTTTTAACTTTACAAGCTTTGCTTATGTCTCTGTGGCTGTTCTCCTGTGATGTGCAGCTCCCCACTTCCCCTAAACCATTATGGTAGACTCATCTGCTGTTGAAGAGGAATGTAAAGGAGAGTAAGGTATCCCAGTGTTTAAGAAGTTTTCTAGTATAAAACCAGTTAGTTTGTGGCATATGATTTTCAGGAAATATTTGAGGGACAAAGGGCAGGAGGGATTAGGGGTTTATTCAAAAAAACAGAACAGTACATTATTTTCATTACACTGTTATAGCTGTTCAGTAAGAAATAAGTGTTCATTTTTTTCTGAAAAGAAGAATGATGGTCCCTACTCTTTAAATTCAGTCAAGAGGGGAAAGCATGAATTAGGAATTTTAGCGAGGTTCTGGAGCATCTGAGTATTTAAAAATGGTAGCTATTGCCATTGGAAGCAATGGCAGAACTCCACAGACAAAACATTGCACAGTTCAGATCTGTATCCAAACCTCTTGCTTGAAAATTTGGCCTGGAAATTTCTCAACAGTTAAATCATCAGATGCTTGACACTCCTCATTCTGGTCCCAGCTGGGAATCTGGAAAATGCAATGTTTAAGCTGAATATTCACTTTGATTCTTGGAAATGGGAACAAGTTTTGTCAAGAAACTGTTTCTTTTTTTATTTTCCTTTTCCTTTCCTGAATTGGTTTGCCTGTTGCATATCGTTAGCAGATGGTGACACATATGTCATTTCCATAGTCTGCTATTTTGGTACAGGAGCTGCTAATTGTCCCATTTTCGCTTTGGAGTATTAAGCTTTGTTCATGCATCTCAGGTAATTGGCTTATGTTCCTGAAGTATGGCCACAGAGTCAGAAGAGTTTTAGTTCATCATAATTTTCTGGTTGCTTTATGGTTCTTCAAAAAAACACACCCCAGAATGACCTATAGGCTTTTAGTGATCAATGAAGTATTATTGGGGAAAAGAGCTGCCCTGTGTCCACTGCAATGGATGAGCAAGCTACTTTTCTGCCTCTAAAAATAAATGATACTCAAGTAAAGCAGTGACACTTCCCCTGCCCTCAGGGCTGCTGGGGACAACCTCACCTTGTGCACTTTGGAGTGGAATTGGCAAGAAACAAATCTCTATACCAGGCTGAATCCCGTTTCCCTGTCTCTGTAATTAAGATGCTATCATCTCCTAGGATGTTTTCTAAGAAAAGTAATTTTGTTTTCTGTCAAGCTGAACTGAATACCTGTGCACCAGCACAAATATTGGAAGACTTGCTTTATATTTTGTCCAAGCTGACAGAAACACTCAGACCTAAGATAGTGATGTTATGTTTTATCATTTAAATTTAAAAAATTACTGTTAATGTGACAGTCACTGTGAGTTGTTTTAGGTTTTTATTGCTCCCTGAAAGCATTTTGGTTTTTGATAGGTTCTGTAATAAGATTTTCCCTGCAGGAGAAGCTGTCTTCAGCAGCCTGCCCTAATCCTGTTAGATGAGGGCAGAGATGTTGCAGTCGTTGATGTGCAGGCAGGAGAATCTTGGGACGTAGTTTGTGCTGATACAATTTGAAATGCTTCATCTAAGCCAAGGAGTAACAGTCATTTAATAGTTTGAGAAGACTGTGACTATGCTTCTACCTTAGTGACCTTCCTGGTAACTGTGGTGAGTGCATGAGAAGAGCCATGAGTCTCCTGCGTGCGTCACCTTTGCCTCTGAGCCTCAGACATCTGTCTGCAGATCTGCCCGTGGGCTTCCAGACCCGTGGAGGCACCTGAGAATGCCTTTGCATGGCCAAATTAAATCAGTGATTGCACAGTGTTCCTCAGCTGCATCAGGACATGTATGTTACTGCTCAGCCATTCCACTTAGCAGCAGGACCATGGGAGGGAGAGAAGAGGAAGGAGCCTGAAAGTCTAGGAGACTCCAGGAAAAGAGAATAGTTGCATAGAGGGAAAGAGAATACAGCTTGCTAGTACAGACATTCAGAAAAAGGCCGTTCTGCCCCTGCTGCTGCCTGGGGGTGTCCCTTCCCAAAATTAGAAAGGGGAATGAAGATATTGTGACTGGGGAAGGGTGGAGATAACGAGAACAAGCTGAGTTTGATGTGTTTCTTCATCTGATGAATGCAAATGGAGGAATGTGTTCAGTTTTGTAACATTTCCACCAGGGTAGGCAATGGCATTCTGGTTTTGCACCCTTGGTTCTGTTTGAACTGTATCTGTCTCCTGCTTGTAATATAATCCTACACATTTGGTTGCTGGTTTGTGTGTCCCACTACCCTCTGCTGGAAGAAACAAGGATTTTTCAGCTGTGTCCTTGTGCCCCAAAACAGTCCCAGTCCTCCAGCACAGACAGTCTGGGAACTGGTTCAGGAGGCTCCCAGTTCTGCCCTGCTGCTGGCATCTGTCCTGCGGAAAATATATGTGGTTGCTGGGTTTCAGACCAGCTGAGCTGGTGCACGTGGTGTGTGAGATAACAGAGGGCTGAATTGGATGACATGCCTTGTTCTGTTTTGTTGCCTTGACCATAGTCGTTAGGTCTGTTCCAGTTTATGGTTAAAGGCGTTGCCAAAATAGGCTGAATCACTGATGATTCTCCTGTCTCAAGAGGTGACTGGTACCAGTGGGTGGCTTGAGAAGGGGTAAAACATCCCAAATCATTTGGCCACAAATGCATGTTCTTTCCAAATGCAGAGTTTGTTTTAGATGTTGAAACATGAAGATCTCTTATATTTTTTTTTCCTTAAATCAGCTAAAGTAATTTTGATTTTTTTATTCCCTTCTTTAAAATCTTAAGATGTTAGGGCCCCTTTATACCAGTATACAAAGACTCTTTTTCAGTGTAGTGCATAAAATGGTAGATATATAAATGTCATGCTCCCAGTTCAAGTTTACATCAACCCCATCCAGGAGGATATTCCAGAGGGAAATTAAAGATAGGATTGTAAGACAGGCTTTTGTTTTATTATTATATATTTGCTCCAGTTCTTGATATGTGAGAATGTTTACACTTTCTACCCTATCTTCTGTATCTATTTGCAATTGAGGTTCCTCTATCTCTTTGTTTCATTCATCTCTTCTATAAAATATGAAGTCCCTAATCTTTTTGGTTCACACAGGGAAACCTTGCAATAAGTGCAGTAATTTTGCTGCATCACATGTCTAGAAATCTTCAAACAAGAGAGTTCAAATTGGAACTGGCTTACTTTCCCTGCATAAGCAAGCTATTGCATAGATAAAAGAACTTATGTGGCAGCTCTGAAGTGCATTATTTAGGCCATGGACATGTATTGTTTCCAGATTTCAAGGGCAGTACATGATCCAGACAAGTCTGCAAGGACCTCTGGTCTCAATTAGTTGTAAATTTCCTGAACAGTGCTCTCCAGTCATGGAAGAAATTCAGCTGCTATCACTGGCCTCACAGGATTTTCCTTCCCCTCCTTTGTACAAGTCTCTCTATCTACCGCAGCACTACAAAGAGCAGCTGGCAGATTTGGCCGAGCCAGCAGGATATCGGGGGGTGTGCCCTCCCCAAACACCTGAGTTGTGGTGGCAGAGCCAGACCTCACCTGCAGCTGGATGGCCCTTCATGTCCTTCCAGCTCAGGTCATGCAACATCCCTGACAGGTCACTGCTAGTTCATGGAGCAAGTGGCACATGTGGTAGAGTGATAAGGTCCTCTGATAAGATATTCCACTACTCCAAGCAGCCCCTGCAGCTCTTTTTCAGCTCAGCATTTTAACAAGGCATCTTGGTCCCTGATGCAGCCCCGTGACGGGCGCCCTGACACCCAGGCTGCCCAGGATTAAGCTCAGGCACCTGAGCTGTCTCTGCTGGTGTCCCCTGCTTTTCTTCTCTCTCCCTGCATGTTTGAAAGCACATTTTGTTACCCCATTCTCTGCTATTCCACTGAGTACATCATCACAGAGTTCAGAGCTCATAATGAACATTTCTTATGCATATTGGCTCATTGTTAATTTAAGTGGCACATACTTTAATCTATTAGATGCTGTCTTTTAGTTAGGCAATTGCTCCAGTAGCTGTAAAGGGATGATATCCTGTGAAATTTAATTTCTTTCTACTGAGCTCATGTGGAAAAAGAATATCTAAAATATCAAATTAACTTTACAGCAAGGCTAACATAGACTATATCTTTTCACTGATGTCACCACCCCCTCCTTATCTCATAATATTTCTTTACCTGTTTCTCTTTCTCATCACCACGTACTTAAAGTGAACTACCTTGCTTCCACTACACCACTATCTCATGAATTGAAATACCGAATGTGTATTAAATGTGTTCTGCAGTGAGTGGTTGGGGAATACAGTGAGAAAAGTGTACAAATCCTTCTATGCCAGTAGCTGGGGTCATCTCAAGTGTGTCTGAATTAGGCTGCTGATAATTTAACTTGTTTTTCAAAGCAGCTCTGTAAGAGCAGCTCACCTCACCTTTCTGCTTTGCTGGATCCATGCATGTATTGACAAGGTTGAAGACAACAGGGAAAACAGGAAAACAGCCTTCAGTCAGGGAGGAGCTATCCTGTGCTTTTTTCCCATCTTGGTATCTGGCAAACGCAGTTCCATTTATCTAACAAGAACTTGTGTTACAGTTTGCTGAGAGGTCTGGAAAGTCACGACGGTCACTGATGGTGACCAAATAAACTATATTCTTTGTTACTCAAGGAAATGGGACTCTGGTGGACTTAAGATGAGGGCCTGTCTCTTTTTAGCACTAGTGTAGTAGATGTGGCATTAATTGGATAGTTCAGATATCTACAAAGTAGAAGCTCAAGTTTGCATTCCACATGGTGTCTTCAAAAATACTCAGAAAAATGGGAATGTGTAGTGTGTATTTCCCTTTCAGACACTGTGAAATATCTTTTGACCACCCTGGACACCAGACTGGGCAGCTGGACTGTGATTATTGCTGGAAGTTGTGCAGGTGGGAGCACAGACAGGGCAGTGCAGCCATATGCATTGAGAACTCCACTGTGTTATGAATTATTGGCTCCTACAGCATCTTTTGGAGGTAATTCTCTGATTTCCCATTTAGCAGAGTTTCCATGGCTTGAAAGTCATTCAGCTGTTGCAGTTCAGCAATGCTGGTGGACAGAATTGCAAAAGAATTTTACTGGGCAGCAGTTCCTTCTTTTTCCAACCAAATGGATTTAAAACTTTAGGTGTGACAGGACAACTAATGTCTCTCCTGCTGTGGCTATTTTTCAGTGACTCCTCACTGCCCTCTTTTTCTGTCATGACTCAAAGACTTCCCATACACTCAGCTTTCTTATTAGCCACTGGAAAAAGTGGAGTTCATTTGCAGCTGCTCGGCATGGTACTGATTAAAGGTTGGTGCATGTCTGAGAAGCCCTGGATTACACTTGTCCTTGTGCCTCCCAGCTTGTGTGGCATTTTAGGTTTTGCAAAGTCTGGGGCTGAAAGCAAGCAAAAGAGGTTTGTCTCTGGATCTGTACACTCACTCTGTACCTGCACTCAGAATCTGCTGTGGTTTGCCCTGCACTGGCAATCGGCCCCTTTCCTGAGGCACCAGAGTATTCACTGCTGCTCTGAGTGACGCTGCTCACAGCCCATTAGACACTTGAAGTGCTGTGAAGACTTACTGCCTCACTTTGATGTGAGCATTATCCTTCTGCTAATATAAACATGTTATTGTATCCTCTGAAATCCAGCCTGTCTGTATCCCAATAAATGCCTTCCATTTGATGTGCAAATAAAATGCTGGGCATTTCAAGTGCTGCTTCACTATTGCAGCACATTGCTTTACAAGTGTATCAAAACAAAAACTCTATCGTGGCCCTTCATGAGTGTCAGTAAGTGCAGATTCTGGGTAGGTCCTTAACTCACTGCAGGACGATGCAAAGTTCAAAGCAGTGTGCAGAGCAGGATTTTTCTGGTTTGATCTGTATTTGCAAGTGAGCCCAGCCTTTGGCTACCTGAGCACTGCTGCTGTAAGTGCAGCTCCCAGCAGTAACCCATGTCTGGGGGTGCTCCACCAGGTTTCTGGGCTCCCAGCAGCTACTGAGCATGCAGAGAACATCTCTGTAAAGCCTGTACACTCAGAACAGCCCAGTCCAGCCCTGTCTACTCCCTGTGCCCATGATGTAAAGTGCTCACAGGTGCATGTCCTGGCCACTGGCTGCAGAGCCAGCCGGTGCCTGTGCAATAGGTCTGGGATGAGTGATGGGTGTGGTTATCCCCCTGGTTGTCTCACTCAAATTTGGTTGTTGGTGTTCTTGTTCCTTCTGTGTATTTCTCCCACATTAGTTCACATGACAATAATATCTTTTCTCAGATACTTGGAGACTGTTTAAAAAGGGAGGAAGGGAGCATGATCCAGAGCTTCCAAGCAGCTTTGTGAAAAGGGTGGAGTGAATTTTACTTTAGGGGTGATGTACAGCCCAGGTGAGATTTTTCACCAAGGATCATTATGTCTCAAGTTGACTTTTTAATTGATTTAGTTCCTCTGTTGCCAGACAGGAACCACTAGCCTTTGGATAGAGGCCAAAGTGTAATGGGAATTTCACTGAAACCCCATCAGCTCTTGTTAAACCTGAGTGAAACTCTATGTCTAGTATTCATCTGTATTTCAATTAGGAAGGGGTTAATGAAATTCTTTAGAGTTTTGGTGATGGGATTTGGGAGGTTTTTTTGCCAGTGGGATTTGGGGCCCTTTTTTTTGCCTCTTGTGATGCATAACTGCACCTGAAAACTCGGGGTGTATGTTTTGGTAGCTCCCATTTATGACCAGTGTGAGCTGTTCTATGTAGCACTCAGCCCTCACAATTTACTTCTTTTCAGTAATAAATTCTCCAGTATTTACTTGTCCTTTTCCCATTTTTTGGTAACATTTGTATTTGTTATCCTTTACTCTGATATCACTTTCTATCAGTACAACTGCCATACTCACAGAGAGAGTGTAGTGCTATGGCAACGATATATTATCTGCAGTCTTGCTAGTGAGTAAGATATGGTGCAGAAATTAGTTCATTTATCAAAATCTGATGTGCAGAGCTGAGCAAAGGACTTGGTTCTCCAGAACCTCCTGCTATTTTTGCAAGACCTGCCATTCTGTTTCACATTGGCTACGACACTTAGATAAATTCTCTCCTGACTGTTTCCAGTGATGCCTTGTTAAACCTACAGATGTCTCAGCACCTTGGAAAGTATTTTTAGGTGCACAATAATCTCCAAGCTATCTTTGGTAGGGACAAAAAATGGAAAATGAGCATTTTTTTTCCCTTCTGTTACTATTCCAAAAAGGTACTTTTCTGTGATTTCAGTGTAGGAAAGAGCATATAAATGGAAAAATCTCATCCAGACTGGGAAATGCAAGAAATGTGAACTACTGAAGACTAAGAGGGCTCTGCCCTTCTCTGCTCTGTGGTGCAGACTGGGCCATGTACAGCCCTCAGGATTCTGTCTTGCACTTTGTCTGTCCTACCTACACATGGATGGAATGGGCTTTAAGGTACAGTGTTGACATCTAATTCCAGATTCTTCTACAGTGTAGGTATTCATAATCAGTCAGTTGACAGCCCTTTCATTTGTAGTCCAGCTGGTACAGTGCTGGATGATAAGGGTTTTTGCTTCTGTGTATCTGTCCCTCCTCTGCTCTAGTGCCCTAGACGGCAGGGCAGCTTTTGGGCAGCCCAGGACTGTGAGTCCAGCTCAGGGGGCTGGTGGGTGTCAGGTTAATGTTAGAAAAGTTAAATCTTTGGTCAGATGATTAGAAATTGTCTACCTGGATTTTACACATGTGTTCTTAACAGTCACGGTTTGTCCAGAAACTCTCAGAGAGGATTCAAACCAGGACAGGCTGCTACAGACTTATGGACATTGTTTGAAACTTTCCAGTAAAATTAGTACTCATGCTTAGTCAAATTACATTTGCCTGTTGACCCCTCTTATCTAATTAGTTCCTACTTCACTGAGCTGCTTCTACTTCCGTGCACTGACTCAGTTATTTCAGGTTACTATTTCACCACTGTAATGGTAGAAGAAGTTGATTTGAGATGCTGCTTTTTTTTTTTTCCATGTTATAACCTCATGCCTTGTGATATGTGCAGAAATAAATTGTTTTGTTGCACATCAATCATCTGTTTGAGGTTGAGGGAAGGATGTGTCATAATATCAGATCAAATACTAGGTGCATCTCAGCAGCCAATTAGACAATCCACAGGGTCTTCTTACTAGGTGTGGATAAGTATCCAAAGCTTGGATGCCCATCTCTATTCCTGAGGTTCCCATATCTTGTCTGAGCACTGCACAGGCAGCTTCAAGAAAGGGAATGGTTGTAGCCTCCTGCTCCATGTTCTGCTCCTTGTCTCCAGCCTGCAGACAGCCTGTGCTCAAATGTGCTTGTTGTGCTCCAAGCAGAGTGTAAAAGGCCTTGTTTACCAGGTAAATCACATGCTCACACGACAGCTCAGGAGCCATGTGTCCCATCCCTGCCCAGTTCAGGAGAGGGTTCTGGGTGCCCAGAGCTGGGCTCCAGGGAAATGAACACCAAGGCCACCAGCCTGGCCTTAACAGAGATACTTTGAGATTTTCAGAATCAAACGTTACCCCTTTTCTGTCCTGCAGGGGGGAAGATGGTCTGACAGCCAAGACTGAAACCTGCTTCTGGAAATCCCAGACTCTATCCTCTGTGGCCTACTGAGGATGTGTAAGGTTTTAATGAAAAGCACCAAATCTTAATTTAGAGCAGGATTCAAGAAAAATGTCCTATTCAATTACTTAATTATAGGTGAACTGTAATTATAAGACACAAACATGTCTTGCTACAAAGCACCAAGCAAAAAAGCAGAAAAGATTATTTGTTGTTTAATTTAGCAGAGGAAGGCAGCTGATCGTGCTAAGTCTATCTGACACCCAGTAAGTTGTGTGATCCTATTTGTTAATCTTTTTAACTTTCTGTTTTATTAGGATAGGGTTTCAAGAGCAAATAGGATAAATAAGATTAAATCTGTCACCCTGAATTAGTCTCCTCTGTGTTACGAACAGAATCACTCTATGTCAGAGAAGTATAATTATTAAGGAAATGCATCCTGTGTAATTGTGTGCTTCATTCAGAACAATTTGAGATCTGTGATTACGTCCAGTATTGCCACGGTGGCATGTGCTGGCTCTGAATTTCCACAGGAAACAAAGCCAGGGGAGGTTTCTCTCCTGAGCAGTTCTTGGTGTAGCAGGGCTGGTCTTGTGGTTCAAGTGAAAGATCCAAACTAACTTGGAATACGAAACACATCATACCATTATTTTCACATCTGTCTTGAATGTAAACACTGATTGAGCAGTAAGGGATAAATAATGGCCGTGGGGAACAGAGGGTCCTCTGGGCTTGTAGATATGCCTTATGCAAAAGGCGAGTCATAGCACATCTGGTGCTGTGTTCCATCACTTTTCAAAGCTCCAAGGATATTGCCTTTGACCTCTGCAATAACCATGATTCTGGAGATGTTCTGGCAAACACAAAAAGTGCAGCTTTCTTTGACAATACTGAAGCTGTAATAGAAAGACTCTGGATTAGGAGTTGGTGTTTTTGCTGTGAGGTGCCATCGGAAAAGTCTGGTGCTGCTCTGTTGGTGCTGCTCTTGGCTCTACCTAATTTTATATGGCTCTATAAAAGTTGTAGTACACTTCTTCTATATAATTCAACTCTCCTGTGAGATGAGTTGAAGACACAAGACTGTAGCCTCTTGAAATTTTAGGTTCACCAACCAAAGAAATCTTTGAATCCTCTGTTTTGTTTATCTAGATTCACAAAAACTTCTGTTAGAAAAAAGTATATGAAAAGTTAAGCTAGATTTGTCCCATAGATAGGCATAATTGCTGCTGGAAGCAGATCTCCTATAGAAAGGATATGTACAAAGTTAAAAGAAACTTACTACAGGTCTTACTGAAACATTTCTGCAGATTCCTTCTTGAGGCAGAGTGGAAGAAGCCAGACTTCTGCATGATGGATTAATAGTAGAACAACCTGCTAGGCTTGGATTAGAATTTCTGTTATTTTGCCTAAAACCATGTATGCATTAGTGGAGAGGGTTAGGGAGGATGCATCATTCAATTTTTTTTTTCAGACCTTTTTACAATTACAAGCCAAGACTTGATCTCCACATGTGTTTTTATTGGCCAGTCTAGTTTATGAGGCCCCTTTTGTTCCATCTGATTTTGTGTAATCTATGATGCTGCATAAAGATTCTGGGAAGAAGAAATGGAAGGATTATGAACTAGCCTTGTGGCTAGTATGTGCAATGACTCATCCTATCCTTTATTTCAGCTTCCATGAAGTCTTTTCAGATACACTATTTACCCACTAAATGAACTGTTCAGTTTAGCTTATGGCTGAAGTTTTTTCTATATATATTTGTTGGGAACATGACAAAGTAAATCACAAATGAGAATGTTAACAAATGCTTACATTAATCATCTGAGACAGTCTCTCTCATTATAATCTTGTTCAGAGTAACTAGTTATCTGTAAGAAAGGGTTTCCTGTCCCTTAGTTTGCCAAGTTACTGCCAAGGAAATCTCCATGCTTGACAAGCAATGGGTAACTTCATAATCTTTCTCTGTGTAGGCAGTTTCTTCAAGGGAAGAAATTAAGTCAGTAATGCCCATTACTGAATCTAATTTTGCTATAATTTAGAGGGAAGAACCTTTCCCTGAGTAGAATTGATCCTGTAACTGCTTACTTTGGGATTTATTTTGCTTTCATCCAAAGGATGTGGCAGAAACTGTTGTTAGTGACAGTGCTTGGCAAGGTCATTGCAGCACATTTCCTGGCAAGTGAGAAACTTCTGCCTTGCTTCGGTTTTCAGTCACCAGCAGCTGCTCTGAGGCAAACTGATCATGGCAGCAAGTCAGTGTGACCTTCCTGCTTGTTGAAATTCCACCTCCTGGGAAATGGAAGGGTCTTAGGGTATCTCATGGTGTCAAGCTGTCTTCAGCTGATTTATTTTTTCCTTCTCCACTAGTCAGCCTGGAGGTTTGGCCCTGGCCACAGACATATCTGATATGTCTTGATCTTGGCTTTACAGTTCATTCACTCTGGGTAGGACTTGTCCATCTTATCCTCACTCCAGGTCAGGCTGATTGAAGCACACACAAAGAAAGGTCCTTTTAAGAGGAGTTTGCAGCAGTACAGTGTTAAAGCCTGGCTATGAAGAGTAGAGGAGTGCAAAACAATCTTTTCCTGGCTGCTCACAAAGAAATGGGAGAAGAAAATGTGATGCCCTTCTAACAGTGGCCACAAGAGCGTGTTTAACAATGTCCCTTCAAGGTCAATAACACCATTCTCAGCTGTTAAAAACAGCCTATCAGTAGCAAACCCAGTGCAAATTAGATTTGGAAAAAGGCTGCTTGTTTGTTATTGTTTTTTCCTTCTTTCTGCAGGCTTCAGCCTGGCAGACAACCAGACTCAACCAGAGATGTAATTCAGGCAAAATACAATCCACAGTACATGGGCCAATGTATGATTTATGCTAATGGAAGCAAGGCATTGCTGTTGAATGGCTGCTCAGCAGCTTTGGAGGAGCCAAGACAGGTGGAAATCCAAGAAGCAGCTCAGTCAGGGGTCTTTTTTCAAAGACATATTTTGTCCCATGTGATTTCTTATTTATATGTGCAAGATTCATGAGACTGATCAGATTTTTTCCTTTGGCGACCCTGTAACACCAAACCTGCAGACAAGAATGTTTGGTGTGGTGTTTAGAGAGGCTGTGAATGCCTGAGTGAATGCATAGTGCCTTTTGTTGGGTGAAGTTGCTGGCAAGCCAGACTCTTTGCTGCCCTGGTCTTGCCTTTCTCTGCTGGTGGGAAGTGTTCTTTGCAGTTACAACAATTTTCCTGTAACTAACAGCCATTTCCCCATGCTCTGCCAAAGTCTCCTACTTTTCCTCCTTCACCCTTCAGTTAGTCTCAGTTACACTCAGCAGGTGAGCAGCAAGTCCGGTGTTTCTGAGAATTGTTCACATGGAAGATGCATCCATTTTAGTTTTGATATTGGATTTTTATACACTGCTGACACCTGCAAAGCCCATGCTTGGTCTGACAAAACTTCCCCCCAAGGAGAGGTTTTGTAGTGTTGGTTCTGAGCGCTGAAAATCACTTATGGAGGCTTAGTGAGAAGCGAGTGTGGTTCTCTTTACCCCTGCTTTGGGGATCAGTGGTTTGAATCCTATTCTGCTTTACACCAGTGAAAATTGAAAGTAACACCATCTGCAACAAGGCTGTAGAGAAGGTAACAGAAATGCAACAATGGGATGAAGGGTTTACGCAGAGGAGCAAAATGCCAGGTTGCAAATAGGGCAATAGGGTGGCAAAGCCCTGTGAGCCCTGTGAACAATTAGTGCTTTCAGTCCTGTGGGACAAAGCAGCTTTACAGAGGGTGTTGCAGTGGTCACTGAAACTGGCTCTGTGGAAACTTCTGTTACATTGCAAATTCAGCCTTGCTGCATGGCTGGTAGGGAGGGCACGAGGGGACATCTCTGTATGACGATGGTGAATGGGAAGAGCTATGTGTTACAGCCAAAGAGGCCTTACCCCAAACTTTCTTTTTCCACAGGTGCCCCTGGTTGACAAAAGCCATCTCCCCAGCCATCCCAGTATACAATGGGCTCGTGTTCTTGTTTGTACTGGCAAACTTCAGCATGGCAACTTTCATGGACCCTGGAGTTTTCCCACGAGGTAACACAGAATGGGACTGTTGTGTGTGAGGGGGTGGGTTTGAAAATCCAAGCCAAAGGAGGTGTCAGGTATCCAAGCACACTAGTTACTGACTAATCCTGCTTTTCTATTTTTTTTCCTTGTATTCTTTCTTATAGAGTTAGTTTATTTATTTATTTACTATACTCAACTGGCAGTAGAAGTGGGATGGCAGTGAAATGCTGGGTACCCTCCAACTCCCTTTTGAGCTCAGAGGTGTCAGTTGTCCTTGCACTTGGTCAGACTGGCAGTCGAGGGCACAGGGTTGCATAGAATGGTTCTCCTTGAATAGCTGAGTGATGTGATTTTGATTGCTATCCCCTGTGTCATGCTGGCATGTTGGATTTAAGTCACTGTCTTCACAATAGGTAGCAGAGCGTGGTAGAGAGGCTAGGCTAAACTTTCTGAAACACTTTCATCAAAGCAGACTTTCCAGAATACCTTAAAAGAAATGCAAAAGCATTGAATGCTGAAAAAGATAATGATTAAGGCTTGCCTTACAGTGTCTAAAAATGCATATATTTAGAAATATATTCTTGCTCAAATTAGTACTGATTCACAGCTGATTAAATAGGCTAAAGATCACTCAGCTTTTGTACTGGGAGCCACAGTGCAGCTATCTCTGTTAACACATCCTAATGAGAGAATTATCACCTCGTTTTATCTGTCTTCCAATAATTATTCACATGCAGTTTGCAGCCGAGACTGCTCTAGGCAGTCTGTCTAAACCAGTGGATCTGTGCTGTCTGCAAGCTGTGCTTTCTCACCTCTATTCACTGAACTCAATATCTGGTTTGAATTGCTACCTGACAAGAACAAGGTAACTGTCCTGCTGGCTTCCCTGAATAACAAGTGCCAGGTTTCACCAGGTAGCAGGGTCTAATGATGAGCATCTGTCTGCCATTCCTTTCAGCTGAAGCTTCTCAACCCCTGATTAAGTGTTGCAGCAATCCAGTTAAGGAAATAATTATGTGTAAAGGCAAACTAAGGCAAGGGCAAGATTCAGTCACTTGGGTAAGATTAAGTGATGCAATGTATTGGTGCTTAAAGGTACGAGTGCTAGTGAGTCGCTAAAGAACTTAAGCACACAGAGCTTTTAAAGAGTTTCCTGAGCTTTTAAAAAAAGTTTCTTGGTCTCGGCAGAGATAGCAGTCGTTAATTAAACATGCTTTGGATGTGAGGTTATTGAAGGCATCGGTGTTCTTTGCCTTTGGTAGACAGAAAGCTGCAATAAAGTTATTCAGTTATGAAAATCCGCCTGAGACAGTGTGTTTGTGCAGGGCAGTTCCCTCAGAGCAGAGCCTGCAGCTGGACATCACCGTGCTCTAGGAGTGATCAGTACTGAATGTGTTGTCAACTCATACCTTCCTTTGCACTTCTCTAATTTCCTTTGGCAAACAAGTTCTTCACTTTGGACTTTGCATTTCAAGGATAAACACACAGGGAGATCAAATAGAAACTCCCTCACCACCTTCCCTCCCTTCCCTTCTCCCTTTATGCAAGGGAGTCAGGAGCAAAGCAGGAAGAGGAGGAATTCCTACAGCTCACCAATCTTCAGACCGTTTCTCTTCATTTGTGGCCTTGGCCTTATATCTTTGTGCTGTGCCTGTGCTTTGTCTGGGAGATGCTGGGAACAAGGGGAGTGGGGAAAGGACAAGAAAAGGGATGGATTCATCCTGGAAGGAAGTGATAGAGTAGGAGTTTAGATGTGTGAAGAAAGCAAACTGATAGGGAAAAAGATGGAAAAAGACTATATATACCAGTGCTGGGAAGAAAGAGGAGCAGATGTTATTTCAGATCACAAGTGTGCATATGAAAAAAGCTTTTCACCACCCCCCAACGCCCGCAGGGCTGCTAGTGCAAGGAGTTCAGAAATTGTAGGAGTGATTTAAAATGAATATTCAGTCAGTCTATTTGCTTTCTGTTATCAAAATTAGGTTTAGTCTTCTTGGGTTTCAAGCTTCTTGACACATTTCTGATAGATAGAAATTTACTTCAAAACCAAAACAACAAATAAACAATACAAAAGCTGAAATTTTAATGAAATCATACAATTCCTTTAAGGAAGACACTGAAAATCCCAAGAAACATTCTAAAAATATTGGACTTGGCTGCTCTGTGTCAGTGGATCAGAGTATGAGAATATGTGTAGTAAGACACATTCCTTTGTCAATATATTTTTCTGCTCAGGTCACTGAAAACTGGAAATAAGCACATTTCTAGCTATACCATATGAGCTTACAGGTTCTCTGCCACATAGAACTTGGGCTATGAGGGGAAATGATAGAACTTGGGCTGTGGAAACACAATTTGTTGAAGAGGGCCTCAATCAAACTCCCAGATCCTTTACTCATTTGTGAATATTTGTTTATTTGTTGGCTTTCTGAGTATTTCTGATATGAATCAGGATTGACTCTGTAAGTGAATTGGTGATAATACACCAAAATGAATGAGAAGGAAAGGAAGTATTAAGTTAGTGAAGCTGGGGCTGCCCTGACCAATCCAATTTACAATCTAGGTTGAGACTGACAATGTTTGTTGCTGGCTAATTATACCAACTACAAACTGGTTTTAGTATTTTTGATGTGAATCTGTTTTATACAAATTCTTGAACTGTGTCTGAATTCTGCAAGAGCAGTGTGTTCAAATGCATTTAAGTATATATAATCTACAGACTTTTTGTCTGCCTAGTCAGGTTTTTTCAAGAGCTTAAATGATTTGACTGTTCCAGTGTCTTGTTTTCATCTGCCCACATGTATTACACAGCATGAGCAGGTTTATAATGGTATTGAAGAGCCTACAGTCTGTATTTATAGAAGTGCCTAAGGGATTTAGAATCTAGCTCTCTCTAAGAGTCCCACTGACTAGTTATGGAGGAAAATTATAGGGAATGGTGCCAGTACAGCACTCTGCTTCCACACACAAACGTTAATCCAGAGAATACTCTTGCAAGATAAATACTGTAGCTGAGCCAGATCCTAAACTCATCTAAGTGAAGGGAGAGATTCCCTCTGAAGTCAATGGAAATTGGATCATGATAACACATCTAGAGAAGATTTAATATAGAACTGAGTGACAGTAATTGATGCTCTGCTGGGACAATATTATCAAATTCCACCTAATTTGGAGCCAGTCAACCAATGCCAGCTGCACTATAATGTTTAACCAGGTGTTAAATAGATACGAACTTCTTAGATTTTCTCTGTCAAGAGGAAACAAATAAAGATCACAGGAATCCAGAATAAAAAATGAACTTTCACGAATGTCATTCTCGTATTTTTTCTTCTCAATATATATTTGTCTGTTATAGACCTTTATTTTGTATATTTATTTTTAAATATTTTCTTTAAAAGGGCAGTACTTAGCTGAGATGATAAACCACCTGCCCTCTGCATTGTTCCCTAATAAAGTGACTGCGATGTTGTCATCCTCAGCTTACTAATGGCAAAGAGAGGCTAAATGACTAGCTCAAGGCCACAGGGTGATAAAATTAGAATACAGGACTTCCTGACTCCCAGTCCTGCGCTCAGATCAGTAGACTGTTCTGCCTTTGAGAGAGGTGAGATCTTCCCAGTTCGTTATTGTTCCTAAAGCAGGAGTGTTCTGAGTGTGCTGTGTATAGGTGAGCCTGGGCCTTGCTGTTCAGGAGTAAGGACTGATGCAGAGACTTTTCATGGGCACACAAATTGCTTCAGAATCATCTGTCTCGCTGTGGCCTCAGATTCCCTGGAGCAACAGGTCTTTGAGCTGATGGAGGGTCATCTGGGTTGATTTTTGGGGTGTGAGCTAGCACAACCTTCTGCTAATATTTGTCAATGCTGATAAGCTAGCATGTAGGCTAGCATTGAATTCATCCCATGTGCATACAGCAGATCTTATAACAACAAGGGGCTTGGGAGATTTCTGTCCCCTCCTTGACTCTACTCTGCAGCTCGTCTTATTCACTCAGGTTGCAAATGCTGGCTAAGGTAGGACTCCAACACCTCTCTCTGTCCAGAGCCTGGTGAGTGAGGCTGCACAGCACCCCATGGGAAGTGCTAAAATGGCCCTGATCACTGAAGTGTTCTGACAGCCCATCACTTCCACCACTCTGTTATTTCTCTGACAAGCCCAAGAGCA
Organism: Serilophus lunatus; assembly: GCA_013399895.1. Lineage (NCBI taxonomy): Eukaryota > Metazoa > Chordata > Aves > Passeriformes > Eurylaimidae > Serilophus > Serilophus lunatus. Next base: position 2,373,477 of record VXBA01000861.1, on the reverse strand, counting down.
TGTGCAGTGCCCCTGTACCCAAGGTACTGACAGGATTAGCTCTGCTCTCTTTGCTCTCTGTTTTTTCTACTAACTGTTAGTTTTGCATTGAGCAGCAGATGAAGATGAAGATAAAGATGACGACTTCCGAGCTCCACTCTACAAGAACGTGGAGATTAAAGGAATCCAAGTACGGATGAAGTGGTGTGCCACCTGCCACTTCTACCGCCCTCCACGCTGCTCCCACTGCAGCGTCTGTGACAACTGTGTTGAGGTAACAGTTCTGTTCATTTGGGGATCTCTTGGCTTTGCCTCAGCAGTGGCGTTGCACGTACTATTGGAAACATGCTGTTGGGTGCCTCCTCCAGTATTGCAGTTCTTGGAAGTTCACAGCTGTAGCCTTGTTGATGGATTAAGCAGTGCCATTTGAAACACACCCCTTGGTTATGTATGTTACATACACAATAATGCCAGTGATAATTAGAATAAAAATTTATAATGCTGGCTGTGTCTTCCTTGAAGTAGCTGAGGGATTGTGAATGTGAAACAAGGATGAATGGAGGAGTTGATTCAGAGGCAGAGTTCAGGACAGCAGGAAATTCAGGGTGAATCATTGTGACTTCTCATGTGTGAGCTTAGGGCTCATGATTTGATTTGGAGCAAACTGGTGTGTGAGCTTTAGGAAAACAAAACTCAGAATTCAGCGAGTTTTCTCAAGTCAATGGAAGGAACCCCTGTTTGTTTCAACACCCCAGCTGAGAGCATGAACTCATTCATGTTGATTGCTCTGTATTATGGAACTTCCATGATTTCTGATACCCTTAAGGTCTTGATGAGTCACACAAGATTTTGAAAAATAGCTCCTAAACAGTAAGATGTGCTTCTGGGCTATAAACATCTCCCAGACATTTAAGTACAGAGCACTGTATTCACAGCAGTGTATTGCCAGGGGACACTTTTTATTGCTGAGCTAAAAATTCCACTTCTTAAGGATCATTTCTGCTGCAAGGTCTATTTTTTTTTCAATAAAAAGATGAAATCTTTAATATGTCTAAAATATATTCAGCTGTGCCATTAAAATGAAAGGAATTACTAATCAGAAGGGGAAAAAATACCAGAGTCAGCTGGAAAGCAGTGTACACTACCTTTGTCCTAATCCTCTTTGCCATAAGCAAGGGAATAGTCCTAAAGAAAGCAGCACAGTTATATGTAAGAGAAAGACTGCCTGGATTTATCTTGTGTAAGTCATTTTCTCCTTCAGGGCAATATATATCTAAGTTATAATTATCTGGAAGGAGTGCTGTGCCTCATAACCATCGATAAATAGGACAAGGCTGTCCTGTTTTGGAAGGCTTTAGAAGGATATGAGGTTTCAGAAGCCAAAGAGTAAGGAGCTGCCATGGTCCCTGGGTAATGGGGAATAGCCACAGGTATTTGTAAGTTGTGACACACAATTTGTTTAGACTGCTGTGAATTGTTGAATACAGTCAAGATTTTTTGTAGAAAAACTGAATTGTATATTCCTAGTTTTAAAACAGAAATGTTTTCACTAATTCTAGATCCTGAGGATTGTTTGGATGATGGTAAATTCTCAGTTGTCCCATGGCATTTCTTTCTTCCACCTTCCCCAGTGGCTCAGCATAAAAATTCATTTTCAACAAATGAAGTTTTCTGAGAAAAAGATTGGTCAAAACTCACTGATATAAACACTTTAAGTTTCATGCTGCCATAAAGCCTCTATGGGAATCAGTTCTGCAGTAGAAATGAAAATGGGAGAGAATCCAAACAGAAGCTGCATGAAATAGCAGAAGGCAAGGTGACTCTGGCTAGCTCTCCAGAAGTTCTATTGATAGTCAGGTCAGCTGGATTTTCCCTACTATTCTGGTGCACAAGTAAGAAGCTCTGCTTGTAATTATATTATGACTGCTGTGGAGGAATATAGGCAAAAAGCATTAATGACTTTTGAATCAATAAATCATGGTCTTAAACAGCATGTTTTATTGATTCTTGTGATGCTTATTTCCCAGTCACCTCTCCATTCTAGATGAGCTTTGACATAGTAATAGGAGTAACTCTGCTGATGTTCTGTGTGGAACTCACTCAGGGTTGTAATTCATGTGTTTTCACTTCCAGTCTAGAATGTATGATAAAATTTCTGTCCTCAAATAGAAAACTTTTGAGCTCGTTTGATAAAAATACATAAACAACACAAGCAGAAAACATTTGCAGAAATACAAGCAGTTAAGGCCTAAAGCCTGCTGTTACCAGAGGGACCCAAAAAGGAATCTGTGACAAAAGTAGTCAGATTTTTGTTTTCCTTACTGAAATGTTTGCAGTGGATATTAATATGGTTTTGTAATCCATAGGTATTTTGGGCTGCATATAGTCAGATTTACGTAATAAACAGATGTTATGTCAGCATTTCAGATATAGCCTGAAATTATCCTTATTAATTGCCCCTGTCATTCTCTAATGTGCTTTGAGAAAGCTCTAATACATTTTCTTGTATTTCATAAATTTTTGCTAAATACATTGTGCAAAACTTAGAAATATAACCCCCCTTTGTCATCATTGAGCAGTGTTTAAAAATAGCATTGCCACAAAGCAAAGAATAAACGGTTCATTTGTTGATGTAACGAGTGTGTAGCATCTGTTCTGAAGAACACAGAGGTAAGAAGGGCTTATTTTTTGCACCTGATCTTGTCTTCACGTGAAGAATAATCCCATTGAAGACAATGGATTTACATGCTTACAAAACTGTATAAAGGCCATTGAAAGTTGTTTGCAGCTTGCCCTCATTATTAAATCTCCTGTTAAAATAGATCTGACTTTGTGAGGGACTTTGAACTTTTGACTGAGACAAAAAAATACTTAGGTTTGGGTTCATAACTGCTAATGAACCTGTGCAGAACTTTGCCTGTGTCTGATCCAGCTGTTGCTTTTCTTTGTGGATGTGCTTGGAAAAAGCATCTCTTTTGGTGTCCTTCCTTAAAGTGGATTCATCCAGCGATGCGTATAAATACTGAAATGTGGGGCGGGGAATTCTGTACCAGTACTGCATCTTCAAACCATTCTAGGTTATAATGACTTTGTTGTGATTGAATCATGCTAAGGATGATAAAAAAATAGGGCTTCTGCTGCTAGCAGATAAATAGCCTGTCTTTTTTTATATATATATCCTCTCTTCAAACTCTATGAACACTCAAGTACCTCTCCATCCATAGACAGAGAAACAACTTGGTCCTGAAAAGAGTCTTACAAAGAAAGTCATGCATTTTGTAAAGCTGCAGAGCTAGTCTGATGTAATTTTACATGACATTGGTTTGGATTCATCACTAAGACAATGTATTTTCTTTTCACTGTTTGGATATTTTTCCTTCTCTCTCCCTTTCTCTACAAGGATTTTGATCATCACTGCCCATGGGTCAACAATTGCATAGGACGGAGGAACTACCGCTATTTTTTTCTCTTCTTGCTGTCCTTAAGTACGCACATGGTTGGAGTATTCACCTTTGGGCTCATCTTCGTACTAAACCATATGGAGAAGCTGGGAGCAGCCCATACTACCATTACGTATCCTTCTTTTTGGTCTTTCGAGGCTTAAAGTGACTGAGGAAAATGTGAAAGAATGAATCTGAATATTTGTCCTCCTGGAGCTGGTGGGACCTCTCCTGATCCCCCATTGCTCTTCTCCTGTAAGTGCTCAGTGCAGGTTTTCCTCTGTACCCATCATACCTGTGTGAACATTGTTTACTCTAAAAACTATAGCTGACCTTTTGTCTATCTCAGTCTTTGTCATGGCAACCCAGCAGAAAGATATGCTGCCTCCCTGAATTTTACTTACAGTCAGGTGTGACTCTAAACTGCTGGATCCTATTTACTGTATTTAAAACTCTGTTGCTGTATTTTCAAGCCTGGTGTGCTCTGGAAGCAGCCTCCTGCATGCTGGTATAGTACACGAACCACTGGCTCTGAGGGGTGTCACTGCTCTTGCTAGGTTAATGCAGAACATTCTATACAAGATGATTAGAGCCAGAATCATTGAGTTTACATCACTTTTTCTCCATCTCAAGGGTAAGGATCCAGACTAGGAGCTAAAATTTAGTTAGATTTTGCTAAGGTGAGGGACACTCTACACTGCAGTCATGGGACCCCACCTGGAGTGCTGCATCCAGCTCTGGAGGCACCAACGTGAGAAGGACATGGATTTGCTGGAGCAAGTCAGGAGGGGGCCACTAAGAGGCTCGGAGAGCTGGAGCACCTCTGCTTTGAAGACAGGCTGAGAGAGTTGGTGTTATCCAGCTTGGAGAAAACAGGGCATAGGGAGACTTAAGAGACTCTTTCAGTGCTTAAAACAGCTACAAGACAGCTGGAGAGGGAATTTTGACAAGGGCCTGGAGTGACAGGACAAAGGGGAGTGGCTTTAAACTGAAAGAGAACAGGAACAGATTAGGTATTAGGAAGAAATTCTTCACTATGAGGGTGATGAGGCACTGGCACAGCTTGCCCAAAAAGCTGTGGATGCCCCATCCTTGGGAGTGGTCAAGGTCAGGTTGGACAAGGCTTGGAGCAACCTGGGATAGTGGAAGGTGTCCCTGTCCATGGCAAGGGGTTGGAACAAGATGATCTTTAAGGTCTCTCCCAACCCAACCCATTTGATGATTCTATGATACTCTCCCTATTTCCAAGATTTTTTTTCTCCCTTTGATCTCTCTATCTTTCATAGTCTCTTTTTCCCTTCACTCTTCCCAGTTTCTTTAACTCCTGGATACAGAATGGCTGTCATGTGTGTGGCTGGATTATTCTTTATTCCAGTCATTGGTCTCACTGGCTTCCATATTGTTCTAGTGGCCCGAGGGCGCACAACGAATGAACAGGTAAGAAGCAATCCTTTCTCTGTGTTTCTGGTTAAGGAGTTGAGTTGGGAAGGGAAGTCAGCAAGTCAGTTTGGGTAAAAAAAATCATGATCCAAATCTTAGCAATAACACTCTTACTGGAGCTTTTGTGAAGATCTAGGAAGATTGCCTATTTTTTCATTTTCAATTTGGGTTTTTTTAATGTGCTACAGGCAAAGATTTCTCCTTTCTAGCCACAGAGAATCATCCCAGGCTTATTTATCATTTAAAATCTACTCATGGCCTTGAAATAGGTTTTATGTGGTGAGTACCATCAACCCCAGAAGTTCAAGCTTTATGAGTCAGACAGAACAATCCATGAGATTGAGTGAAAGAAAGGAAAAGATTAAATCATGCCTTTGCCCTGTCTCTTGATATTTTGAACTCCCCCAGCAAGCCCACACTGCACATAATAAGATCTGAGTTAGCTCTTTGTCTCACTCTTTGTCTCTCTCTTGTTCTCATGCGTTTGAGCACACACACACAGTACTATTGGACCCAACTTGTTTTGCTTCTGCAAACCAAGTGCCAACATGACATCTTTTGCCAAAGAGCCTGTAAACCCTTGGTTCCCCTGCAGTTACTCCAACGTACATAATCCACAGCCCCTGTGTGTGTGATCCAGACCCATATGCATGTGCACATCAATAGCATGGTGTGGTCATGGGATCAATGGCATGTCCCTGCCATTCCTGAAGGGCAGTAGGCAGCATTGGCACTAGAGCAGCAGCTGCCAGCCAGCTGCACACAGTATTTTCAGCCACATTCCAAGGCTGATGAATTGTGTGCATTCTGGTGCTTTACTGTTTAACAGCTCTGACTCCAAAGCACCCCTCACATCTGGGCTTTTTTCACTTTTCCCTCACATTATACTTCTTTTCCCTCGTGGTTTGTTGTTTTTGGGTTTTTTTCAGATGCACTTTTGCTGCCTTGCACCCATGGGTGCTCTCCAGCTCCCTCTGAGCTGTTCTGGCTCTCCTGGAGGCTGATGGCTTCATGCTTATGGAGCTGTATGGCTGCCATTGAAGACATCTGTCTGAGGCCAGGCCTTCGCAAACTGAGATGACATTGTCTGCTGTCCCACAAGAGACAATAAAAACTCTTATCCAGAGTAGTGTGGGAGGTTTACATAAGCAAGGAATCTGAAGTCATCCTGAACTGTTGCCTACCATGGCCTTTGAACAAAACAAGCTTCCATAGCTGTCATCTTCAAATGCTTTTCTCTGTCCTGCTTGGAATCATCTGTTATTTTGGCCAAGTATTAGGTTTGATAGTGCTTACAATAGTAGCATGAAACCAAAGGCATTTTGATCTCATAGCACTAATTTTGGTTTGCCTTAAGCCTGTGTTTGTACAGTGATATAAACTGTCCATGAAAATTTTAGGCTGAAAAAGAAGGAGCAATTTAACTTCTAAAAAAAAAAATAGCTTTATGAGTTTGTGACTGCACTAACATTTAGGAAGCTTGAGAATTTTTCATTTAACTTGATTGAAATAACTATCTTGGTTTGGTTTCATGAGCTACAAAACCACTTGAGACTTAATTCATCTTTTCATGCCATTCTGAAAATTAAATATAATCTGGTCTTAATTTCTGTTTAGTCATATGTAGTGATTGTCTGTAAGTGGAGGATGGATGTTCCCAGCCTTCAGGTCCCTTTCAAAGGAGGCATATCTAAGTAATTAGAGCACCAGGCCAGGAGTGGTGGATATGTGATCTGCTCCTGGATTTGCCATTGTTCTGAAGCATTCATTTTTTTCCTTCTGTCTCGGTGTTGGTTCTCTTTTCTTACCCTGGTAGTTATTCGCTGTCAGCTTTCCAATTGTAATATGCTTAGCTTCACTTGTTCTCTTTTCCCAGTACATCTTATAGGCCAGTGGTACAGACATTTTTGGGGTTTTGCTGCCAAATTTTGGTATTTGTTCATTCCAGCGTTTGTAAGTTCTGAGCATTCATGCTAGGCAGACTATGATTTAAAAGTGCATAGTGGCTGAGTTTAGATGTTTGTGAGCTTTCTGAATGCCTCTGAAATTCTTTTATGGAATCAAAATAACCCATAACCCAACATCTGCTTATATCCTGGTATTTTTAGTTTCTGAATAGGGTAAATAAATATCCTTCCTTTTGAAACTGCTTTCTATCAGTGGATTTCAAACTACTTTAGAAACCAAATTGATATAATTAGTACTGTAATCTGCAAGTTAGAGAAATTTTATTTTCATATTGTGTTTTAGAAAATGGGCACAGAGATATGAAGTGCTTTGCCAGCATCTGGCACAATTCGCTTTAAGCCTAGGATTGAATGCAGATGTGCCAAACAGCCCAGGCCCATGTTTAGTCATCAGGTTACTCTTCCAACTCTCAGAACTCCAGCATATCTCTCTTGGCCTTTTAAAGTGTTTTATGTTATATCAACAAGGCCAGCATAATAGATTGCACAATCATTTAATCGTTGTTATTTTATGTGAGAATAATTAAAGTATTTCTGGTACTCTGTAAACTTGTTGCTAGATCACAACTATGAGCTGATTAAAAGCATTGCTTGCAAACAGCAACAGTAATGCTTTTAGTGGCAGCCACTGTTAATCTCCTTGGCTTTATTGCTATTTATCCCCATATGGTTACTTTCAAATATCTGCCTGTAGAGTACAAATTCCTTGTAATGCTTATGAAGCCTTGAATGGATCCCACTGTCTAATGAGGCTTGGCTTTTATTAAACTTGCTCATTTCCAAGGAAACATTGTAATCACCAGGGAGTTCCTGGCACCCTCCAGGGTAAGGCTGTGGTTTTATACTGATTGCTGCTAGGGATGGGATCTGATAGAGATGAAACATTAGGAACAGCATTATGAATGTTGATTTGACGTTGCTCTTGGTTTGGAGAGGACCTTGCCAGGGCAGAAGAGTGGATGTCATGGGAATGAAAGGGACCAAAGCAGGATATCTGGCTGAGAGCAGGCACAAATCTAAGGTAGGAACAGCAATGGCGAGGTGAACATGTCCTCTTTGAAACTATGTCACATTGAGCCACTCTCCTTCTGGGAATGACCTTTAGTGAGTGCCTTCTAGCTGGAATTAGCTGACGAAGGTGCTGTTTTAGAGCTGGAGGAACTGCAGCATTCAAAGAAAAATGATCTGTTTGGGAAGGACAGAAGGGTCAGAGCAAGGCAGACTTGTTCTTGGCTTTCTGAGGGTTGGATGGTGACTTTTACATTACCAGAGGTTTGAGCACTGTCCTGAATGTGTTTCCAGGTGACAGGTAAATTCCGTGGGGGAGTGAATCCTTTTACCCGAGGATGCTGTGGAAATGTGGAACATGTGCTCTGCAGCCCCCTGGCTCCCAGGTAAGAGAAATGCTGTCATCTGGGAATGAGAGGTAGAGTAGTCGCTAAGACAGAGGAAAAAAATGTGCTTCATTGGCTTCACAAGCCTAAGATCATTGATGAAATATGAGGAAAGTAAAGCAAAACAGACAGAGCTCTGTAACAGCTGCTTCCCTGTTGCATGGCTGTAATCTGTCCAAGCAGTTGCTTTCTTTATGTAATTCAAATTATGTCAAGAGCTGAGACCCTTGTCTTCACCAGTTTGTTTATCCCGTCCATTTCCCGTAAGTTTCAATGTGTTATCATATTCCCCATGCAACTTCTTACACTGTACAAAGTCCAGTCTGCTGAAGAAAAGGAAGCTAAAATCAGCCCTTCTCCTTAAGAGTTAAATCTAATTTAAGGCTGCTGTGGTTTTCAATCTCACTGGCACTTTCATTATCATAAAACAGATTATCAGTGATGTCTGCATCATGGAACTTGGGATTTTATTTATGGCTTTCTATTTTTGGGGAAATGGATTTATCGTTTCACATTTTGAAATCAGGATCTTAATGCGGTAGATCAGATGGACTATAAATATCCTAGATGCCGAGCTCTCCAGCCTGAAAACATGTTAATAATCTTACTACAAGACCTTTTTGAGCCTTCTTGGTGTGTCAAGCAATTCCAAACCCTGACAGGGTTATCTGCCTTTTTTTCCCCTTTCTTATGCAACAAGTAAGTCCTAAAGGACTGTTACACGTGTTGAAGTAAAGACGCTGGAGCAGCTGCTTCTCGGACTTAGCAAAAAGTGAAATTCAGGTCAAGATACATTAGAGGAGCCAGTTATTAGAATCTGTGAGACACTCCTGTTAAGAGAGGGGTGTAAGTACCATCATCATGGTACTTCACGGAACTATAGCAAGTAGAACTTTTGTGAGGACATGTTCAGATTGTCCTGTATATTGGAAGTCACTGAGCTATCGCTTACTGGAATGTCCTACTCATTTTATGAAACAGAGAAATCTGGTGTGTGTATTGATATTTAGGCATTGTGCAGCCACTGGCCAATTGCACTTACAGAATTCTATTCCACTGGAAAAATTAGATACCTGAATTCAGCCATTTTCCTTTTGATTTGTTTCTTGCCCTTCTTGCTCTCTTCATGCTCTTGTCCATCAGGACTTCAAAAATGGTTTTTTTTAATGGATGCTCTCATTATGCTCACTAAAAAACTCCCACTGATCTTTTCATTGCCGTTTAATTATTACATCCATTGAAATAAATGGCGGTTGCTTACCTAGGTTCTAACACATTCTTATAACCTGGAAGCAGGAAGATTTTCTTGTGTCTAAGCCTTATTCTTAGATTATTGTTTCTTTTAATGATGACTGTTGTGCAATTAATCAGGTATGTAGTTGAGCCCAAGAAGAAGCAAGCTGTGAGTGTGAAGCCTCCTTTCCTCAGGCCTGATTTATCTGAGCGACAGATCACAGTGAAGATCAGTGACAATGGGATCCAAGCCAATCTCAACCGGAGCAAGGTAAGGCAGCCTGCAAGTGCTGCTTTTGAATGGCAGGGATTGAACACTAGCAAGCCTGGGAATGAGTCTGTCACTGACAAATCTCTTTGAGATGATGATTCATTTCTTGGAGAAAATGATAGAGGTTGAGTTCTTGTCATATGCTTCATCCTCTGAAAGTAACCCAGGTTCAGTAGCAGCAGCTCTTGATCCAGTGACAGCCAGTAACAGGCAGGTCTAGAATGGAATGCCTTTGAGCTTCCTTTGGGAGAGGGCTGTTCCTTGCAATAGTTATTTTCTGTCCAAAGACTTGTCACCTCTTGGTGCTCAAATTAATTTTAACAAACCCTTGTACCACAAGGTCAGCTGTTCTACTTTAAAGAATGTTCTGAGCTTCCAGGTTGCAGGAATACTTGTGGTCCAGTGAAAGGAAAATTGACTCAGAAGCTGAGTTGTCTTATATCCTCTTCTCTCTTCAGTTTCTCTTGGCTTGAAATAGAGAGAAGGATTTATTTAGTCCTATAAAAAGCAGTGGATTCAAAACAAGCCAACTTGCAAGATTTTTGTGAATAGTTACTTCCTGCACTCTTTGGATAGTTGCTTGCTGGGAGCTACCTGAAAGTTGCTGAAAAATGCTAGAAAACACCATTGTCTTCTACCACATATCAACTAGTGTGATGATAATGGTATTTAGCATGCCAAGTAGACCAGGCCAGTGCAATTAAAATTATACTGGCTTGTTATGGCAATGCTAATTTTACACGTGACAGTCCTTGTGTGCAGTGGATGCTAAATCTTGCTTGTCGTTATAGGTTTAGGTAGTTCTTGTTCTGTGGTACATCCAGCACTCTGACACATGCTGTTACTTAACCAGATTTCATGTAATGATTGATTTTTTTTTTATAATTTTCAGTCTAAAATTAGCCTAGAAGGTCTGGAGGATAAAAGTATGGAGGTCCAACCACCTCTCCCACCCAAAGGAGATCCAAGCAAGTACTCTGAGCTAAAAGGGCAGCTGGGTGCCAGTGAAGGTACAGTTGCATGATCAGTGTTTTATTTTCATTAATAAGAAAATATCTCACCCTCTTTAAAGGCTTCTGGTATTCTTTCAAAACAGTAATGGAATCTGGTGAAAGGGGTTTTTTCTATTTATAGGGATTCCAAGGTAGGGGAATTAACACCAGGAAAGGGAGAGAAAAGACAGCTTGAAGTGGTTCATTCAAGCCTAGGTTAGATATTTAAAAGTTTATAAACTTTTAAACCTCTTAATTTTTTTATAATTTTTAAATGAAAAATGTAATTTTGAACTAAGGAATCAGAAATATTTATATGAAATGCTTAGGCATTACAAAATGAAGTATTTCATTTACGAAAATGTGAACTTAGCACTTTGATACTATTAAAAACTCTATTTTTTTCAGATAAAACTAGTAGCTGAATTAACCCCAAATATCTAGTATTTCGAATTAAACAAAATTCCTACTCAAGCAGATATGTTACCCCACTCAATATATTATACTTTGTTTCTTCTTCTCATTACACTGCTGATGTGGCAGCAACATATTTCCACTGATTTTGGTGGAAATTCTGCACAAAAGTACTGCAACTTTTATTCTTTCCAGAACAGATCTGTTTGCAGAGGACCATGGGTAGCAAGGAATTATGGATGATAGCTTTCTGTCCACACACATTTTATATTATTTTTTTTTTTTTCCTTTTGCAGAAGGTGGCCTTTCACCCAAACTTATCAGCCCTCCTACTCCTGCCATGTACAAGTACCGACCAGCTTTCAGCAACAATCCCAAAGTTCACTACCATGCTACAGCTGAGCAGGTGAGTGAGCCTGGGAGTATTTGCTCCTAGATAGGGCAAAGTGGAGCTTTGGCTGAGGCTAAATCCACCACAGGGCTCTAGTGAATGTCAGAGCATAAAAGTAAATAATGACACTTGGCATTGTTGTGTTACAGTGCGTGATTTTCATTACGCTGCTCATGAAAACATGTCTGATTTCACAGCTTTCCTCTGTTGAGCTTGACACGTTATGTGCTGCCACTGTGCCAGTGTCTCGGCCTGATCCTGAGATGCTGAGAAGTGTCACCTCCCATTGGCTTCCCCTGACACTGGTGCCACCTCACATTCCCTTCAGAGGGAGCTGGGCATGCTGAAGGCTTCTCTGGATCAGACCCTTTAGCCAACAGCCAGCATGCTCATTGATGCTTTAAGATAACAGCTTGCAAAACAGAAAGAACTTTCAAAGCCTCCCAAGAGATATTTTAGCTAAAATTAGTGGAAGACTCCTCATGTTTGACCTTCCTTAGGAGCTCTTCTGTGCATTTGGGTTATATGTAAAAAAAATCTTCCTAACACTTGGCATCATTTTCTCCTACCAAGAAAACTGAGGTCCAAACAAGTAGAGAGATATTTTTGCTTGGGAGTTTTGAAACTTCGTTCTCATGAATTTATTGCAAATATTTCTTGGCCTCCAGGACCTGAGAATAGCAGTTTGAAAATCACTGGTCTAACTTGTATATTTGCAGTATGTACCCAAGTATTCACACACGAGTGGAGATATCCTTAAAACACACATAGCACACACAGTGCAGTTTTCTTAAAATTAATTTCTTCAGGTCCTCCAGTGTCACCCCTGGAATAACAAGAAGAGGGTGATAGGAAGGAGTATTATGAGTGAAGTATGGAAAGGAAAATGTGGTAGAGAAAAATAAGTGACTGCAGCGACTCCGTAATAAAACAGAATGTTACTTAAATGGTGAAAAAAGCTTTTCTTGAATCCTTCTCATTTTGAAAAGAAAGACAGTGTTAGGTGATGGAATTCCAGCAATCACCAAGTTCAAGTTTTAGTCTTACTGCAGTGTTGGTAAATCTTGTTCTCTGGACTTGTCCACTTAATGAAGAAAAGATTGGCTTGTGAAAGAGCCTGAAATATGTAAGAACAACAGTGTGTTCTCTGTATCCAAAAAGTTTAATATCCTATCAATTTTCACTTTATTACATGAAAAATGGCTTGACATCCAATTCAAAAATCTACTTTCAGGCATCATCTAGCAATTTTGAGCTGTGTAAGCCACGTTACTCTGAGTCATAATGCCAAAAATCAGCTAGGGTAGGCAGAGTTGTTTCGTTCATTCATCCAGAGATGCAATATAGATACAGGAGAGGTTCTCATTAGGCCAGGAGACTGGGCAGTGCTGTGAAATGATAACAGGGTACAGCACCTTCTCTCTGAGGGTTGCTGTTTCAATCCTAACCTAAAACAATGTTCTTGCTGTGGGCTGACTGGTGTGAATACAATCAGCTCGGGGGACTTGTTCAATTTTATAGTAGTCACAACTCTCTAGTAGTCAATTGGGAATACCCTGAAACAGAGTTCACTTGACAAGCTGATAGGAGGGCATGTATTTGACTGGCAAGCCTGAGTATAAGGTACAGAGGGAAAGAGACTGACCTGTGTGAGGAATGCCATGGTGTCTGTTCTGTTTAAATTATTCTGCTTTTGAGTAGTGAAACCTGTTAGGAAAGAAGGATTGGGACACAAGGATCAGTAGCACAGATATAAGCCATGTCATTGCTCTCTCATCCTCCTTTATGGGCTGTCACTTGGTCTCCTTTTTCCAGAGAAGGTCAAATTTAGCCCTGTGCTCTAGAAGAGAGTTTTGCATATTCCTCTGTTTTCTAGCTCAAAGAAAACAAAATTAAAAAAACCCACAAACAGATTTTTATCATTTTGCTTTTTTTTTTTGATAGTTTTCCTTTAAAAGAAACTAGATAAAGAACAGCCTGTGTTGATTGCATTTCTGGTTAAATATATGATTGATAATAATTCTTGTTTGCAGAGCCAGTGTAGCCAATTTATTGTGCATTATGGCAAACTCTTCCTTAAAAATCAGCAAAAATTATTTGCTTAACAGAGAGTGGCATTTTAAGTGAACAAAACTGTAAGTAATTTTCATAGAGTAAAATAAAGTGAAGTCCTATGTGTTTTCAATGCACATCAGTAAATTAGGGCCTCTGTTTCCTTCTCTGATGTGGCCACTTTCTCCTACATAGGCAGTAAAAAAGAAAATACTGCTTTGTTTTGTTGGTGGGAAGGAGCCTCTCTGCTTTAATTAAGCTTTGGTGCCGACTTTTGAAGACCTATGACCAGAAATTTAGAATTGCTGAATATTCATAGCATGGAGTCCCCAGTGTGTTGAAATGAAGCGGAAAGTATTTCTGTCTCAGCACACAAAACCAGACATCCCTCAACTCAAGTGCTATTTTAGAAAACTCTAAGTGCAGTGCTTTTTCCAAGGGCAATATTATCAGATTACAATCTGATTTACCTTCACTCAGTCTTGAATCTCAGTTTAGGTCTATCATTCACTATTTTTAGTGTCTGTGTATTAACTTATCTATTACTATCAATATTATTTAGCACTTACTATGAATAACTGCTCCATGCTTCTAAGGTGCTAATCCCTATGTTGAACAGGAGTTAGGAGCTTCCTTGTAATAAACCTTGTTTCACAGCTGGGCTGAGAATCTGAGAGAAGACTACAGCTCTGTTTTTCCTATGCACTCACCATGGAGAGCAAACTTACACCTCATTGGCTTCTGTTTCTCATATTCACCTCTGTTTTAGATCACCATGCAGGAGGGACACAGCCAAAGGGCTTTGATAGAAGAGGATGGCAGGAGCCTGGATTACCAGTCTGAACCCAGCTTGGACATCCCCAGCTACCGGAAGAGCTCCCTCCACAAGACCTATCAGTCTTCCCCACTCCAAATAGATTCCTTTGCCATCAATTCACGATCCCTGAGCCTGAAATCTGCTGGCAGGAGAGGGACAGACAAATTGCCCCTTCACCCAATAAAATCTGAAGGGGCAGCTTCCACCCCTTACAAAAGCATCTTTTCTCCCAATTCCCTGTCAAACAGAAATGGGAGTCTTTCATATGACAGTTTGCTAAACCCCATGTCGCCCTCGGGGAGGAAGTGCATCGCCCATTCCGCAGTCAGCTCTGTCGGGTACCACTCCCCATATCTATCAGCCAAAATGTGCCATCTGCGGGGCAGCGAGCTGCAGCGCCAACCGCCGCAGAGCTTCAGCCCAGTGCTGGGGGGTCCAGCTCCACACCAGCGAGACCCCTCCCCAGTCCGCTATGATAACCTTTCCAAGACAATTATGGCATCCATCCAGGAAAGGAAAGAGATGGAAGAGAGGGAGAAGCTCCTCCACTCGCACCCCGATTCAGTGTTTGCAGACTCGGGTGTCTATGACACCCCCAGCTCTTACAGCCTTCAGCAGGTCAGCACGCTCTCGGAAGACCCGCGCAGCATGGCCATGAGATACGGATCCAGGGACAATCTGATGGCTGCTACCAGCTTTAGCACAAGGAACCCTGTACTGCAGTCCTCAGTGTCTTCACTCTCAAGTGCAATGACAAGAGCACCAAGGACTTCCACAACCTCTCTGCAAGCTGATTTAGCCAATAATAATGTGCAGTCCCATCAAGCACTACAGGGCAGGGTGAGCAATGGCTCCTACAAATCCCCAGGCCACCAGGTCCCATCATCCCCCACAGGGATGCCCAGGTCACCCTCCTACGGAGGCCCGAAGGCTGTCTCGTTTGTAAACACTGTGGAAATTACAGAGGTGCAATCAGTGGGAGCACAGAGGTAGGTACTGCTTTAGGGGTTGCTTAGCAATGGGAATCTGCTTGTGAACAAGTGCAGAGCCCTTTGCTGGAGGCACAACCCAGATGACATGTTTGCTGTAGGCCATGAGGATGGGAGGTTCAGTTCTGTGACACCCCCATAGCAACCTCACCATGAAAAAATATTTGCACATTGGCTGTGGGTGGTCAATTAAGTTGTGAAAATTCATAGTCATTTAGTGTCTTAGCTGAACTGGATAATTATTTGCAAGATGTGAGGCAGATTATCCATCCCCTTACGCACAAAAGGATGGAGGTGTTCTAATTTGCAGCCTAAAGAAAGGCTGGACCCAGACATTGCTTGGATACAGAGGCAAATCTGGGATCTTAACATGTGCAAGCATACCCTGCACTGAGGCCAGTTCTGGAAATGGTGCTTGGCACAGGGAGCTGTGTATTTAGCATGTTATTTGAGTGTCCCATAGTACAGAACTGCAAATAAAAGCACAGACCGTCATGATATTACCTTTGGGCCTTTCCTCATCCTTCCTTTTCATGAGAAAGCATGAGGAGAGAGAGGATTTGCTGTGCTGAGAGCTTGAGTAAGTGGTATCTAAGCAAGATCCTCAGCTGCAGCTTCTGTGTGTGCTTCTCTTCCTTCTGGAGACTATAGGGCTTGCAAAGTCTGAAAAGAGATACACAATCCCACTGAGGATTCAGCATTTCAGCCTGGAGAGCTCTGGAGGCCTCATCAGAAATATCTAAGTTTTCTTTATATCTGGCACTTACTGCACTATGCTGTCCTCTGGTTAAGATCCAGGTTTCTCTCTCCATTATTATCCAAGATTTTGGGGGAAGTTATTGAAATGCAGGAGAATGGTTACTGTAGGTCTCCTGAAGTTAAGTGCCAGTTGAATTTTTCCTCAATGTTTTAAAGTGAATTGTAGTTGTTAAGATTATTTTCCTGAAGATTATGTGGAAGATCTAACTTTCAGGAGGTAGACAGCCATTTTTCCTATTCATATATCTCTGTCAGCTGCTGTGGGAAAGATGGTAATATGAAAAGCTGTTTGCTTTTTCTTAGTCTCTGGTTCTTGGTTATGCTGTCAGTCTGTTGCTGCTTTCACGTTGTGCTTGTTTAAAAGGTAGAGCCTGTAAATTCACTTCGGTTCAGCTCTTCAAGGTAATGAAAAAAAAAACCATCTGGCAAAACTGGTCTAGCTATTAAAAAAGCTTCAGGACCCATCAGGTGTTAAAGAAAGTTACAGACATATACCACTGCAGAGGATCTTTTTTTAACTGAAGTTCCTAAAGCCAAGTAAAGATTAATAAATAGCTTAATAAACAACTGAATTAAATCTCCCACAAGCATTCTCTGCTTTGTAAACCCAGCACATTTTCTCTGGCAGTAACACTACAAATTACTTTTCTCTCCTTGCCCCTAACATTCCCCAACTCCTTTATGCCTCATTTCAGGAGGCAAACTGTGTACTTCAGAAAAATTTCAGTACAAAGTCAGAACTTAGATAATACTTTGGTGAGTAGAGTAGTAGAGTTTGGTCCCTGTGTATTTCAGCTGTTTGGGGATGCAGCAGTATCTGAAACCACATATTTTTTTCCCTACATATATGTGTGCATATATATATATATAATATACATACATTTATTTGTATATATTTGCTGATTCAGACTTCCACAACTCCATTCTCCAGTGTAAGCACAGCTTAACTGTGTAGCCGAAGCCAGGCTGGTGTGAGCTGATGGACCTGCTGCTCTAGCTCCAGGATATGGCTGTAAGACCATATAAAAAGTGGCAAAAAAACCCCCCCCAAACCAAACCCTCTGACCCCCAGGAAAGGTCAGGGTGATCTGAAATATCTGAGACTGCCTCAGTTTGCAGGCAGACAGAAAGTGTTCTGTTGTGGAAGGTACGTCATCCCTAGTCTGCTGTTGGCATGAGCTGGTCTTGGGACTGAGGCAAACCCAAGCAGACATCCATCCTCTATGCAGGAGGACAGTGTGAGGACATAGCAGCCCTCAGTCCTGCTGGTACTTCCAGAACATACACAAGTTCTTTTGTAGGCTTTTATCTAATTACTTTCAGAGTCTTGAGGAAGAGACACATTATGCTTTAGTATAGTAGCCTAGATTTAAAAGATCTTTTGGGGAAAGCCTGTTGTCCATGCTCCCTGGCAGTAGGTAATAAGAAAAGAAATTATTTTAAAGAGTCCATCTGGATAACAGTCTTTAATTACAGGCATTCTAGAGTACTTCCTGACTTGATTCAGTTTATGTCTTCTGTCATTAAGAAGTCTTACCAATCCACCTTTGTTACATGCTTTAGGGATGAGCAACATAATTTTGTTTAACTGGATATTTAAATGGGAAATGTTTTTTCTAAGTATTGTATTTCTAATTGTAAAGCAGAGTTTGGCTTAAGGTCAGTAGTGATGAAAATTAAACCCTCTTGTGCCCTACAAATGTTTATACAATTAATTTTGATCAACAAAGCATTTAAGCAAATAATTAAATGAACAAATATTACTGGGGTCTGATCCACAACTTAATGGCCAAATTAATTCTCTCATTTTGGTGGCTTTTCATCAAGTGCATTGGCTTCACCCAGCTTGCTCCCAGCCTTGAATATTTTGCAATACTGGGACTCAAGAGTAACAGGGGTAATTGTTTATCCTGAATGAAACCATTCTGCTATCACAATTTGTCACTAACTTTGTGTTTTCTGGTACTTCTTTTGATGCAGGGATGACATGCAGTTGAAGACACCTCACAGTAAAATTAATGGACAGCCAAAAGGAATAGCTAGGCTAGGTTCAACATCAAGTTCCCAGGGGACACCTGTCAGCCCTGCTAGACACTCAAATGTTAAGAAGGTGTCTGGAGTTGGTGGAACAACCTATGAAATTTCAGTGTAAAATAAAATCAATTAAAAATAAAGAGCCATCCACTCAGCCAGCCATGAAGCTAGGAGCACTGTGAAGACTCAAACAACAACAAAGAAGGAGCAGCAGCGGCTGGCCACTCTCCTTTTCTTGTTTTGGGTTTGTTCTGTTTTCATCTTTCTCTTTTGGCCAAAAACCAGCTGCAGCCTTATTCTTGAGGGAATAAAATTGTACAGTCTATCAGACTCTTTCTGAACCAACAGGTGGGAACTGGCTACGACCTAACACCACAACCACAGAGCGGGTTTCTTCGATGCAGAGAGCACTACAGCCATCGTGCGTGTGTCTGTCCAGCCAGTCTGTTGTGTACCAGTTGTGCTGTGACGGTCAGTCCGGGATCATTCCGTTTTTCCCATGCCTGTCCCCAGTCCGTCTGGCCAGCAATGTATCCGGCAGGAGCCACAGGACCAACTGCTGTTTTCCTGCTGACAGGGAAAGTGGGCTTCCTGCGCTGCCTGTGAGAGAACCGCTCCGTGTCTCCGGGCGCTGCCGCTCAGGTTTCTCCTCCTGGGAAGGAAAAAGCAAGGGCACCTGGGCTGCAAAGACCGTGTCATCTTTAAAAGTCTCCCCAGTCTCCTGGATAGGAGCAGGAGAAAGGATATCAACAGCTTCTCACTGTCTGCCATTTGCCTCCCTGTGTGTGACATTGTGTGTGCGCGTGTTCGTTTCTTGTGGAAAAGGACCGCAGCACCAGTAAGAATCTTCCACTCGGGCCTCTTGCTCCCTCCGGGTTTTAAAGGCTTCTCTGATTCAGAAACAAAACCAAGCAGATAAGAAAGGAAATGTTTGGATGGGAGCATACTTTAAACAGCTGTCAGCTGCTTTCCCTGCACCCTCCTTAGTACCTGTTGGATTTAGGCAATAACCTGGTTTACTGCCTTGCCCTGGTGCCGTCTGTGTAATCCTGCAGCAAGGTTGTCATGAGCTGTTGAATTTACAGTGTGTGTAACTGAGCCAAGCATACATCTAAAGGATATAAATTTTCTGTCTGCCTAATTACTAGCACATTCCCTCTGGTCTTCAATACTGTTAGACAAAGGATTTTCCATTTGTTTTTTTTCCCCTGGGGAACAACTTTTAAAAATAATATAAATCAAATCTATTTAACATTCTGAGGTTTCCTTTTCCTGTCTTCAGAAAACTACTTTTACTTTGTTGGATTTAAAGACAACTTTACTATAAAAAGCAAGGAAAGGGTGTATTACTTTTATCACAAATATGAGGACTCTGGAAAAGCTAATTTTAGGACAAATGGATTTTTATTTCTCTGTTCCTTATCTCCTTTACCATTCAATTACCACTTCAGAAGTCAAAAGTACTGAGATCTGGACCAATGCTAACTAGCCAGATCATGTGTGCAATTAAGAATATCCTGATCGACTGTTGCCAAAGTCACTAAAAATTATTTCTCTCGGAGCCAGTCAGCATATGAAACCTCGACTTCCCACCTGGTTCTCCTGGTGAATAGTTTTGACTAGAGAGCTAAATCCATCATTTTTCAGGATATTTGTTTCAAGGGATTAAGTCCTTTTCAATCCTTGACTATAATGAAAAGCTCTCCAGGTATTTGGTAGCAATTCAGAATGTGTTAATAACATCATACTTTTTTTCATGTATATTGAGATTAATTATTCCAGAAGGCAAATGCTGACCTTAGTTTGCCTGGTTAAAATTTATATTTTGATTTGATGAAGCTTGACATCTGCTGCAATACATGGTTATTATGTCCCTTGTGTATCACATTATTTTTTGGAGACAAAGGTTGAAGAGAACATAAGAAAGTTAATCTCTGTGAAATGCTCTATGTTGCCTGAAGGAAGAAACCTGGAAAGCAATTCATCTGCAATAGGCCAAAGTTCTGAGAGAGGAAAGTAGAAATCAGTGTGCATTTTATTGCCTCGGTGATGTTTTAAATGTCTATTGGAGGGACATTGCAGAGCAGAGAAGCAATAGTCTTTCTATGCAGATTTGCTCACTGGCATGTAAGAATATTGTCTTTAGTTGGAGGCACCATGGTACCAGAAAGATGCTGGCAAACTGGATCAGGTACAGTACAGAAGGAGCAAATTAAAGAACTGAATAGGCTGGCTAATGAGAAGATTAAAGGGCTAAAACATGCCACTGGCTAAGCAATGAAATGGAATATCATAATTTTGCAACTATGTTACTTAAAAGTTGTAAAACCAAAGGTGAATCAAAGGGTTGTCACTGGTAACCAACAGTCTACCTTTAGAAGGGGGCAGAAAAGATGGAGGGGAAGGGACAGTGGAATAGTCTTCCAAGGCGGAGTTTTTGGAGATGAACTATTTAGGACAGTCAAACTGTATTTGGACAAATGATTTAAAAAAAGCTGTAAGCGGTGAGCCTGTAAGGGACAAGGGGCTAGACCAGATGGCCTTATAGATTTCTTCCATCTTTAGCTGTTATTAATCTGCAATCTACCCTGATGGTAACTCCTCAGGAAGATGCAGTGTTTCCTTAAGGACTGGAATTCACTCTGGTGCATAGAGTATCACAAGAACGACTTGTTTTTAAAGTATCATGTATGCCATATGTAAGCCCTGAAAAAAGAGGGATATGAGACACAGGGAATTTGGGCTAGGGAGCTAGACAAGGGCACATTTTATCATGTATCTTTGATATGTACATGAAATTCATGCAAGCAAGGCTGAAAATTTGCACCAATGTAATATTTGAGATTTGCATCCCAGTGATGCTCCACTTTGATCATTCTTTCTCTTGCATTTATAAATGAAAAAGCTACTGAGGAACTTGAAGGGCCAAAGAGCCTTTGAAGTTAACTACATTAGTTCATGAGAGAATTTCTCAGTAAGACTAAACACAGTATTGTGTGTATAAAGCACTAATATCCAGGGTTATTTTGACATAGTTCACAAGGGGTAAGGGAGGAAAAATGAATGCACTGTGTCAGTACAGGTTCAGAAGTAAGGATTATGTATTTTGGGAGTGGTTTTGCCCACAGTTGAGAGACATTCAACTTTTTCATAGGTTTACAATGGTACCAAAGTCTTTTTTTTTTCCTTTTGAGGTTTGCATTTAATTCAGTGTACATAGCCTGGAGTAAATGATTCAAATTTTCTGAAAGAATAATCTAAGCAGAACTGTTAACAGGAGATTGCATGCAGCAAATCCAGCCTCATTTTCAACCAAGGCACTGAACCTGCAGCTATTTTCTCATAAATGTAAGTGTCTGTTTCCATAGATCCTGTTGTGGGACTGGGGACCTATTTATTGAATCTAATTTTTGAGGAGAATCCAGCCCATGTTAAAGTATAGTTCTTTAAGCAGTTTACAGTTTAGCAGCAAAGTTCTTCTGCCCAGATAGCCTGTTTTTACAGACACTGCAGGCCAAATCTTCAGCTGGTATAAATTGGTGTGGCTCCATCAAAGCTCATTTAATTGATGCTAATTTTTAGTAGGTGGGGATCAGCCATGAAAATCCAGCAGTTAACACATCCTGTAAAGTAGCTTCTTTATTTTTGTCATGCTTATTTCATGTTTCAGAAGTCTTAAATATTTTCACCGTTTTTATTTGTAGCTGTGGATTGTATTACTTATTTAAAAGACAGCAATAGTTTTTGTTTAGTTTATGCATCAGTTTTCATTGCATATTGCATTTTATTAGTCTTTTGTTCCCTGTTCATACGCTCCCATTTAGCTTCCAGGTTTTCATTGTAGTACAACCTGCCTTGAAAAGTTGGATCTCTGTTATCTTTAATTGTATAATATATTGAGTATTATGAAATTAAATGTACCTTACTACATGGGTGGGAGAGAGAGGAAATATTTTTACTTGAAGCCTTAATATTTTCTTTTTTTACTACTTTGTTGACCTCATAGGAAAGTCTGAATAGCAAAGACTTTGAAACTCTGGGCCAAATACTGCACTGATAGATAATCAGCATTTGGCCCCCACGTCAAAACTGGATGCAGACATAACCTGACGTGAACAAGGGAAAAAGCCTCAGGGTGGCATATTTTCCTGAAGATCATTAATAGTCTCAAAATATGTCTGTAAGCAAGTACATTAAAGAAGTCTTCAAGTCTTGAATTTTTAAGGAAGGTGATAGCAAGAACTGCCCTAATATCTTACATTTGCTTTTTTTTTTTTTAAATTAAGCAAAACAAATGTATTTACTTAGGTTGGTTGAAGCCAGCTCTGAGGGTTGCACAGAGCTATGTGTCAGTAGCCACATGCAGCAAATGAGCTGTGGTGTGTTGCTGTTCTAATTGCTAACCAAGCATAATGTTGTGTCAACTTGGCCTGAGATAATCCCCTCCTGGGCGTTACAGTGGACGTTCCTCAGATGATGCCTACTCTCCTATAAGCCTAATGTGGAAATTGCAATGTGGTTTTCTTTGGACTATATCTGTGGTCCAGACTAGAGATATATAGAGAGATATATATATAGTCAATATTTTTTTGTGTGTGTGGGAAAGATGGGGTCAAGCTTGCTGTCTCCAACAGTCTGGAAAGTTAATGTCGAACCGTTTTTATGGTCTGTATTTCACCTGTTCTGCCACCTTGAATTGTTGGAATGTATCTGTGCAGGCTTTGTGGAGCTCTGTCTGTAACCTTTTTTGTGGCTCTCGTAATACATATATATTTTTTAAACCTTTGAGTCACTTCAGTATTTTCAAGTGTCCGTTTCTGCCTCAGATGCATTCGTTTGCTGAGATGGTTCATGGTGCACTGCCCTTTCTCACTTCCACTTGTGCAAAATGTGGACTGGAAGACTAGAGCTGGAAAGTCCAGATCCAGTGCAAAATATGCAAGTGACAAAGTACTAAGTGACTGTAGATTAAATCTCATTTTCAAGATGCTTGTGGTAGAGTGGGATATACACTGAGTCTTTACAAGAGTGTCTCCTAGTTGTGACCAGTGAATGATGCTTGTGAGGTCACAGCAAGTGGTCCGTGAAACAACACTAAATGAATTTTTCTGTACTGGTTTTTATTCAAGTTGTGGGGTTAGTAGGGATCCTGTGGTCCAGCACAATTGTAAGTCATTGCTACAGAGTAACTGGGAAAAATGTTACATTGGTATATGTTGAAATGTTCTGTTCAGGTCATCTGGGTTTATAAATCGCAAAGATGTACAATTCTTAATCTAACTTCATCTGTCTGTTTCTAGTCTTTGAAAATACGTCCATTTGATCTGTCAGGCTGGCTTATAACACACACAGTTGTCATGCCCTGCAGCTGCTGCAGGATTTCTGATGCCATCATTTGCATATATAGGCTAATTGCATTTAGCAAGGACCCATTCATGCATGTTCATTATAAATGCCAGTCATATTTGTGTGCTGTCATGTTTTCACGTGGCAGAGATTACCTTTTATATAAAATGGCCAAGACCATAATCACCAAGCTCCATTGATGTTGGCTACATCAAAGAGGATTATATAAGCTCATGATCTGTTTTAATATATTTCATGTAAAGATATCTTGGCTTTCCTCTTTCTAAGTAATGGATAAATTGTCCAAGTTTGTATTAATTTCTTTATTATTGTTATTTTTTATTCTGCAGGACAAGTTTCTTTTCACATTTTGGAGCATAATAAGGAGAGACAAAGGAAGCTATGTATACAGGTGAATATATATCTTCTAAGAGAGAAATAATTTTATAATAAATAGATTAGAATTACTGTCAAAATAGGTTTTGTTCATCTTGTCACAGTAACTTGAAGTTTAAAATAAGGCTTATTTCACAGTGGATATCTCTAACCCTGAAACATTTAAAAAATGTCTTGGTTAGACATTTCAAATTATATGAAGAGATATGATCTACTTTTACAGATTAAAACAGTCCTAGAGAAGTGATGGTACATTTTACAGTGCCTTATATATATGTGTATATATTTATATGTATATATATAATGCCAATATGTATATAATGTATACATAACAGTGTACATATATTCAAGTAAAACTAGTTACAGGTATCCTAATCTGATGTATTTTAAATGGAACTGATCTGTGTTGATGAAAAAAAAATGGTTGTATAAGCAGCAAAATACAAAACTGAAATCACTAAAATATAAGCAAATAAAATAGATTGGAAACAGTGTTTCTGCCAGTGGTTATGTTCCAGGCCATGGAATACTGGTAGGCAGATCCACCATTTTAAGGGTTATTCAGAGAGGAGGGAGAGCAGTGCTGGAAGCTTGGAGAAAGTGGAGAATATGTGAGAGAATGAGGGATGCCTGAGAGCCCCCCAGTGCTCAGACCTCATACCTCCCAGTATCTAAGGGAAGCTGAGACCTCGGATGAACCATCAGAACTTGCCTCAAACAAGTGGCCTTGAGAGATCTGGCTCCTGGCTGTGACAAGGATGTTTCTGCCCCATGGGCATGGATGGTATTTCACCAATTCTTTCAAGCAGGCAAAGTGATTCCTTCCCCCTAGTGGGTGGTTTTGTTCTGCCAACAGGGATGCAATACTGGTGACTATTTAGATATACAACAGGGACTTCTGCAAAGCTTCAGACAAGTGGATCTGATCTAGAGAGAGAAAAGTGGCTTCTGTGGAACAAACTCTCATCTCCTGACTCCAAGGAAGATAATTCGTGTTTCCTTTGCCTTACAAGTTATTTCATGCTGTGTTGCCATCCTATTAATCTTTTACACATGCATCCCTTGTGTGGATTTTTCAGACAGTAATTTTCCTATTTATTTGCAAGGAATATAAAGCACTAACATAGCCTGTCCATAAGATATTAGATCTAGGCCTGGCCTGGAATGGACAGCATGTGAAACTGTGTGAGTAGTGTGGTGGACAGTACTGAGGTTTACTAATATTTCTGGACTGTGTTAAGATATTCTGTCTGTCCAGTCCTCATTAATTAAAGTAATTTCTGTATTTGTGGGCATAGGCCAGTTTGATCACACTACATGTCAGAAGTGCACAACATGACTTAGGCAGAAAATTCTTGCCAGATCATGAGCTTTTCTGGGAGCTTAGTTGCATTTTAGAATAAAGGAGTGGGTACCACAGATAAGTCTCATATTTTAAAAAAATAAAAAAATTACAAATAAAAAATAAATAAAAATAATTATAATCTATAATAAAAATAAATAAAATTTAAAAATAATAAATAAATAAAATTAAATAAAAAAATTTTACAAACGTAAGTAATTGAAAAACCTCTCTTTAAGTAGACTTTGTGATATATCTGCCATGTAAAAGCCATAAGGGCTATATACTACATTCTGAAATTTATTTCATGCCTTTTAATACCTAGCCTCCATAAGGGGCTTGGATATCCATCTATTTCTTCAGTATTGGGCAAGAACAGGATTTTCAGGCATTTATTTGAGCAGTGTCTGCCTGTGTGAAACCCTCCCCTTGAGCTCAGTGGTAACTGAAGGAAATGATGAAAAGGATATGTTTGGTTAGCCAGAGAAGGGGTGATGTCTGAAACTCTGTAAGGGAAAAGTAACTTCTATACAAGTGAAGAACTGTCCTTTAGTTAGCACAGTTGTTTTGGAACTGAAGCATGTCTGTGAGTTTGGCTTCAGTAAATCATATCATTACACACTGTCAGCAATGAGGACTCAATGGAGGGTTTTCAACACCAAAATCACTACTTTTGAAAACCTCAGATAAACACCTAAAATCAGAATTCCTGTTTTCAGAATGGCTGAAATGCTCAAAATGGAATCTTAGTTCCCCTGAAATCAGTGCTAATTTTTCCATTAATGGCACCTCATTATACTTGACTTTCTGTTGGAATTGGACTGTGGAAGCTCCTAAAATTGTGTTATAATCTGGTTCTAGTCCTGGGCAGAAGTGGTTTAGCAAAATAACAGCTCTGCTGTCAGCTTTTTCTCTTATACGGTCATTGGAACAGATGGTGAAAGGTTTTTTGTTGGTTTGGTCTTGGTTGTTTGGGTTTTTTTAAAAATACAAACCAATGCTGCTTCTTTTTAGGAAAAACTCATCTTGTAGAAACTGCAGTGTCTGAGTAAATTCAATGAGTAACAGCACGATCCAGTTTTTGCAGCCTGAAGATTACGAATCCATCTGGCCTCAGGATCAGCCCTTTATTGTCTCATTGAAAGATACATAAAATAACAGACTTAAAAACAAGAGAAATAAGTAGTTATAAATAGGTGGTACCTGGTTATGAGTAATTTTTCAGGCACACTCTAGCATAATGGAGACAAACTGCTTTGTTGTTGGCCACAATCTCCTACATCAAAAAGCACGTGCTTTGCACTACTCCTGTCGGCAGCTTCACAGCACTCAGCTGTGATTCACAGTAAGAGAGGTACCAGTTGGATGTTCTGCTGGGAACATGAGCTGCACTTGAGCTACAGGAATGGGCTTCAGGCATTCTGGCACCAGGTCCTGACTCCACTCCAGATTACTGCTGACTCGTATGTCTTTCTGTGCCTCTTTGTGTCGGATGGGGATGTGACTTCCTGACCTCACAAATGTGTTGTGTTTGTGAGAGGATCAAGCCCTGTCATTCTGTGATCAGCTGTGCAGCTGGAGCCAAGCAGATGCCTCCCACAGGTATCCAGGAGCAATAGGGCAGATTTTGGGCATATTTAACCTCAAATGAAAGCATCACTAAGGTCATGTACTCGGGGAGGAAGTTTTGGGGTATTTGTGATGCATGTTGCTGACAATAATCTTGGTCTTTCACACTGACTTAAGAAAGCTATTTTAGTAAATACATGAAAGACATTTCTGCCTTGATCCTTCCCTTGACCTCCAGCATATTTCCCTATAATCCAAACCCTCTGCACAGTCCCCACACAGCACAGTCCTCATTCCATGAAACCATATGCTCCTCTGCCTTAAGCAGTTCTGCTCTTCCCTGCGTGCTTCTTGGAATAGTTGTACATACATACAGTAATAACTAAAATGACTGAGCAGAAGTGCAGTAAAAGAAGTGGCTGTAGGTTGCAAGTGTCCTCAAAAAGTGGGAACACTGTGATGTGCTGTTGAAGCACAGAACACAGCAAGGGCTGAGTTCTGCAGCCATTGACATGTCGTGGGCAGCTGAGGAAATCCAGCCTTTTGCATCTTCTCTTGAGAGCAAGGACTGAGCTGCTGTGTTGCCATGAGAAAAGTGCTATTAATTCCTGTCTTTTTTTGTCTCTTTTAGTGTTATACAGAATTACATCTCTATCTACAATGCCATATTCATGAAACTTGTCAAGGAATAACATTATTCCTTTGCTAGTACGGTCTTTTACTTATTATTCCCTTTCTAATAAAGGAGCAGGGAAGAGAAGTTATTAATCCCTGGGATTTTTGGACACCGAAATGCACATCTTGATTTAAGGGATAGGAAGATTTGGTGTGTGCATGTGCAAACAGAAGTTGCATGAGTTTATTTAACTGCAAAGGCAAAATAAATACTTGTTTCCACTTAAAGAACAGAATACCTACATTTTTCAAAATGTAAGACCTTCATAATTACCGTAGTAATTTATTGTATTTCATCTCCATTTTTTATGAAATTTATAATGTCCTCTATGAGTATTTTCATTCATTTTTAAGAATAATTTAATTACATGTGCACAAATACAAGAGATATCTACACAGCCTCTCTTCATGTCTGTAAAGCTCTAGATACTGCAGGATTGCGTTTCAGCACTGCGTCACAAATGATGGAGGAAGTCTTTTTTGGGTACAAGAGACTCAGGGTGTGCACCCTGGCTTTGGTTTATATATATAAATATATTCACTCTACTACTATTATTAGTAATCCCCTGTACTGGACTGTGAAAGCAATGCTCTCTTTAGCCTGTGTTGACACTACTTGATTTTTGAAGCCTGGTTCCTTGGATGCTCCATGACTGCCTAATCCTGTGTTTGAGGACAAATTCATCACTTGAATCCTACAACTGGTGACTTGAATAACTTAAACTAATGTGGTGATCAGACTAGCTCAATGCAATGGTCCTTAAAATTTCCCTAGGAAATGCATGAATACATTAGCAGAAATTCAATTGAATGAGTTCAGTAACATCATTTGGAAGAGAGAAAAAGCCATGATGCTATTTTGCCTGATCTATACATACAGCAATTTGCAAGTTGCTACACACACACACACACACATATATATACACATACATTTACATATATATGTATGTGAGGAGATATTTATAAAACCAACCACAGCCCTTCAATTGTGTGTGCTGTGATTCATCAGCAGTAATAGTTTTTGGCAGGGACATAATTTCAAATCTTCTGCTGAGGATGCCTGCCAAAACATTGTTGGACAGAGATAGCATGAAGAAAGTTATTTATAAATGGGGATAATTAGGTCCTGTGCTTATTAGTGTTTGGAATGAGACAGAAAGACGACATGTGCAGTAATGAGTATTGTAATACGAGAAGATGCTCTCCATGATTTTCTATGTGTTGATTGAAAAAAATAACAAAAACCCCCTCTCAGGGGTCTCAGCATCCTTATGTGCTGCTCCCAGCTGGGACATTCAGACTGTGGGAGTGTGTGTCCTATACTGTAGGACAGGTCTCAGACTAATGGAAGCTTGGAATCCTTCCACAGGATCCAGGTGCGTAACTGAGATTGGACTCTGTTCTCTCAGTCCTGGACTTTGAATTTTGTGATCAGGCAAAAATAAACCCTGATCAGGCACAGAAACTGTACCAACTCCTCTTACTTGCAAGCAGCGCTCACAACCACACTGTCAGGGAAGAGCACTGCTGGGTCTGATGCTCGTATCTCTGTCAGCAAAGGCAAGGTATTTCTGTCACACAGATGTGTGTTACACCCCTTTTTTTCTTCAGAAATACTGCCACTGGGACAAATTCATCTTTCCACTGGTATTTTCCCTAGAGGTATTAATCCAGTGAATGCAGTTTGAAATTCATCCCCACAGGGTCTGAAGGGAGCCTGTGCTCACACAGTTTCTGCACAAAACCCAGGAGAATCTTTTCAGGCCATCTACAGCAGAAGAGTTGGTCACACGGTGAGTCAAGAGAATAGTAATTAATATTAAAGAATTCTTAGCTCCTGCCTTTATACCAAGCTTACTAGATAGTGTGACTAATGTGTAGCAGACACTTAAGCACACATCTGTGTTTAAACAGTTGAATATCCCATTAACTTTTCTTAACTTCCAAGTTATTTGGACTGATCTCAGAATGCTTGGGATTTTTAAGGCCCCAGGCTCAAGAAGTCTCAAGTAAATGCTTGCTTGTGGAGGTCTCTGAGTTTTTCACTAGAGCTGAGGGGGAAAAACATCTTCAACATTGCAGAGAAGCTTGAAATACAAAAATGGTATCTCTTCAAAGGTCATTATGCCTTCTGCAAAGTGTGGAGTCTTTAAATACTGACAAGGTCAACTGCCTTCAGAAAGATTATGTATTCAAAGGTAGGTGCAGTGTAAGCAAGTGCTTGGCTTGGTCTGGGCCTTGGTGTCTCTGAAGTGGGGGTGGTGTTTGGAGGGTTTGTCTGCCTAAATTGGAGCTGCAGCTGCTATTTCTGCCCTGTCGCCAGCAGAGAATGTCACGTATGTGGCTGAATATCTCACAGGTTCTCCAGACCTGTAGTTAGCGTCACTTCCCCCCAAACTATGTCATCCCAGGGTTTTGCCTACACATCCTCAATGCAGCTTATATGTGAAAACACTGCATTTCAATGCTGTTTCCAAAAAAAGAAGCAGCAGGGTTTAGACAGCCTGTGCCAAGCTTATCCCTAGGGTGATTTTTTTGAAGTAAAGCAGGGAGTATCTGAAACAGCTCCTGAGAGGAAAGGATATTTTGAGGGAGCTAGAATTTTGCCTTTGTATTTCTTGTAAGGCATTAAATGGATCCTTAGAGCCAGAAATCTCCTAAAGTGTGTAATTATGTATGTCACGGTACCTCAAATGGTTCTGCAAGCAGAGCATATTTTTTTCCTGCTAAGTGAATTTTGTAAATCAGGTCTTTTAGTGGTTTTCAAGTGCACCTAAAAGCAGTGCTGAGTTTATAGGGCATAGACTGCAGTGCCTGGATATTAAGTGCTCAATAATGACTTTTACTATCAAATGCAACAGAATTCAACACTATCAAGACCATAACAACTACAAATTTTTTTTTCTTTCTAAAACAGAAACAAAAAAAATTGTGCAAAGAGAGATCAGTTGAACTTTGCCAAAGCAGCAAATGCTGTTGCAGAAGCAAATTCTCACTTGCTAATCAGGATTAGGAGAAATGCCTGAGTTCTCTTCCATTGTTGGGAGCTATCAGCAGCACCTGTGCTTCATTGGTAAAATCAAAATTTACTGTTATCTAAGACAAAAACACTGGGGGGAGGGTGGTCCTTGAGGCAATATCAAATCCTCTTTTGTTTCCTGGGGAATGATTACAGTGAAATACTTTGCTTATGTTTCCATTCCTTAGACCATCTGTTTCAAATTAAACCCTTCTGGTGTGATACATCATTATTTATTAGAGTATTACATTAGATAATGCAATGTTAGTATTGCTGTTATAAACCCTTAGTTTCATAAGCGTGACTCCAGGGCCAGAACTGGATATGTTTACTTAATAAAAGGGCCAGAGACTGTTAATAAAACTAGTTTTCCAGTTCAGAAATTACTTTTTTTTAGGTCTTCCACAATTACATTTTTGGTGTGTCTTTCAATTTGCAACTCTGAATGTGTTTGATAGAGTGAAAACTTCTGGTTTTAGGTGACTGAAGGGTAAGGTACGAAGGACTCACTGCTGATAAAGTGTGAGACACCTAATGCTGAAAGCACAGCACCATGTCCATAAGTCTGCAGTGCCCTGTAGCATTCAAGGCACACCCCCATGTGATTCTAGAGCACATGAAGATCTGGCAGATAGCACCCCCACATCTTGTGAAAGCTTTTACTTTTGCCCTCTGTAGCAACTTGTTTCTCATGCCTCCCGCCAGAGCCAAAAGACAGAAGACAGACTTTGGTCCTGTCACTGCAGTCTCAACCATTTGGGGGCAAATTTAGAATTACAAGACCTTGTAAGAAGCCTTTTTTTTTTTTTTTAATTCTCAGTCCCAGTGCATGAAAGAGGCTCACTCACTCCTTACTAAAGGAGTAAGGAAAGTGATTTCAGCCACAGGAAAGCAAAGGCAGTTCCTTACAGCTCTATTTTACCAGTGATGCCCAGTATTACTCAAAAAATTTCTTTCGATCTACTTCAGTTAGAAAGATGGTGACTGTGAGAAATGGATTAATCATTCATGAAATAAAGACTTTGTATGCTTTAGATAAGGCAAAACCTACTTTTAAATATGCTTATAGAGAGTGTGTCTGGGGAAGAGGACAAGTCTTTCATCTTAAATGAGCTTCTCTTTTTCTGGTCAAGGGAGATCTGAAGAATCCTCTAGTGGGTGATTCACAACACCTAGATTAAATTCAAGATCTGAATCGCTGCTAAAATATATATACATGGGCTTTATTTCATGCCAGAATTTCCCAAAATTTGTGCTGCAGTTAACCAACACAGTCCTTGTGTAGTTCTGCTTTCCCTTCAGTGATGCAGTCAGATACAGCCAGGAAGCCAGGATCTGCTTCATAGCCTTTTTTTTTTTAGTTAGTCAAATCATACTAATTAAAGTTGCTTAAAAACAGTATTCTCGTTTGCTCTGTACGAAAAAATATATTAAGTGGTCTTAAGTAGCATCATTTTATAACCTCAAAGTTTAAACTAGTGTATCATTTAAACTTTGCAGAGTCTGAGGCAGGCCAGGATGACATCAATATTTCCTTTAAGAAGGCCAGCAGTAAATCCACAGTGTATGTCTGAATACATGTGGATCAAATGACACAATGTTAGCTTTTTCTCTCTCTCTCTTTCTCTTTCGAGAATAAACTTACACTTTTTTTACATGAGGAAGGTGAGTAAATACTTTTAGGGTCATAGAAAAGGCTTTTCAAAACCATGTTTTCCTTGTTTCAAATATCCTTCTATTACTCTGTTTTGTCTAAAAAAAAATAAAAAGGCCTGAATGTTCATAAATTTTGCTTGCCAGTTGTAGGCTAGAGATCTGCCCTTGCTCACCCTGTAGCTGATGGTGAAACGTCCAAACACTGACTCATCCCTGTAGCGATCCAAGTCCCATCCAGAGATGAGTTGTTTGTATTCCTGGGGAAGTTAAGGCTGGGGGCTGCCATGAGCCTGCTGCTGCCACAGGGTTTTTCTGCCTGCCAGGAGAGAGCGACACCATTTGTTGGGCCTCATCTGTGCTGAGCCTTCTGCCAACGATACTGGCTTTCTGACTTCTCTTTGCTCTGGTCACAGCAAAGTTAAGAGGGCACCCTAACCTTGGGCATCCTCCTTGGAGGTATCTTTGCATCTCACCACAGAAATTGGATAACCCCCAGGGAATGATCCCCAAGTATTGGACCTGTGGCATCAGTAGCACCAACATTTACTGCTGTTTTAGTTAACAGAGTAATTCCATTAGTGGGTACCATCAGTAGGTTGTTATCCTCTTAGATGGATTTTCTGCCAACAGATGAAATACAATAAAAGGGGATTACAATAGCAGCAATACAAATATATATAAAAAGATCAAAGAGCAAGAGGTTAAGTAGTTATTGATGGACTGTACAACCTTATATTAAAGGTAGTGGTAACTTTCAACAAATTATTTTTAGATTTTTTAACCTAATCGCAAGCTTTACAAAATGGTAGACATAATCTAGTTAAAAATAACATTTTTGGATTTACTGAATAAAATCTAAGGTAATCTCAAAAGACTTTTGCACATAAATTGTGTAAGTCCATTACTAGCTAATCCAAGCAAAAATAAGCTGCAGAATGTGAGCATAGGCACAGCAGGAGATTCCTAATGGTGAAGCGTAAGTGCAGAAGAATGACATCCAAAATGCAGCACTGAGACAAACAATCAATATTATCCACTTTCATTTTCTAGCACAATAAGATGGCCTAGATGTTCAACAATACTTTTTTTGCTGAGGAAACAGTTTTGATTTCCTGGTGGTGAGCAGAGCTCAGCCCTCGTCTCAGCTGGGGACACTGTCGTGCACTCGGAGAACTTTCCTGTGTCTACACTGGGATTATGACCCCTAATGGGGGATTATTTGTGCTATCAATGCACCTTGAATAGCACCCAAATTTTAGAATTCGGTTCAAGCAACTGGGAGATTTATCAGGAATTGTAGTATTTGTCCCATCCAGCTTCCACTTGTCCCTATCCCCAAGCGAGTGATGGTATCTGGTGCAGTTTTTTCCTTATTTTGTGAGCTGCTGGAAGTCAAGTATGGCAACTGAGGTTCAGGTAAGAGGGGAGACTGGAGAGGAAGAGGTAGGATACAAGTGGGGCCATTTAATGGAGAGTAAGTGTTACAAAGGATAAAAGAGAAAAGGCATTATGGGGAAAATATTCAGAAGTCATTTTCAGGACTCTGGAAAACTCAGACCTGTGGAAAAGGGGCTGTGCTATTTATGAGGAACTGTATGTGAGATTTTGAATCTAAACTTTTTCCTTCTGGGCTCCTGGTAAGAAAGAACATACACGGTATAAATACACAAACCTGCCTCTATGATAAGGACTAAGATTTCCAAGACAAAGAAAAATAATAAAATCAACATTTTAAACCTATGTAGGAAGGAACAGAAAGCCAAGTACCTTAAATATAGAAAGAGCAGGCAAGAAGGATAAAGGACAGGAAAAACATCTGTATAGCAAATTTTCGTCAGAGTCTGATTCACTTGTGTGGCCCCTGGGAGCCACTGTTGGTCTGCGAAATGCTCTAGAGCCCAAGGACCTGTGCTATGGTCAGATCTGTGTCTCTGCACCATACACGTGTGAGACAGAGACACAGAGTGGTGGACGGGGGAAAGACACTTCACTGGGAAACTCGTTTCACTTTGGCAGAAAGATCTTTTCTTTTGGGCAGGCATAGCGTCCCTGCAGCCCTGCTGTCAGTCCTGCAGGTTGCTGAGCCTGTAGCACCAGGGCTCAGGGGAACACACCTCTCTGTGCTCAGGGTGGGGAAACGGCCTCTGTTCCTCGGGGGTCACTCACCCTGTTTGAAATCTGGCTGTTGGAAACTGTCTGCCCAGCTGGTATATTAGTGGAGTAACAGGAATAGTATTGTAGAATTTGTAGTGTGGGGAATGCGAGTGTGGAGTCAGAGCTTGAACAGGTGGACAGGAATGCTAAGAATGCATAATGAAATATGCAAAGGCTGGATAAAGGAATCTGTAAAATCTGCTGGCATCCCAAGGTCCATATTCAGCAGCATTTCTGTCACCATTTGCAAACTGCTGAATATAACAGGTAGTGCTGAATTTGAGATGTCAGCTCAGAAATAGAGGGCTCTGCTCAGCTTCTCTTTCCCGAGAGCCTCTGTTGTGAGGTTATTAACACAGCCCCATTGCCCAGGTACAGGTAATTAATGTTCCAGTTCGACCACATAATTTATTCTGCTCAAGGCAGTGCCATGGAGCTGTAATGAGCTCTGGCTTCTGAAGGAAGTCTCTGTGTGAAAAGAGGAGCAGCCTTCAGGCCACGGGTGTTGGAGGTGGGACAGGAATGCCCGGGCAGGTGCTGCCAGCCTGGCTCTGCCAAGGCCACCGGACCAAACAGTGACCATCTGTATTCACTCAGGTTCTTGGTGTTCACTGCCAGGGACCCGGTGCTGACTGTAAGAGATTGATTCTTAAATCAGAGGATCATGGAGTCAATTAGGGTTGGGAGGGACCTCTGGAAACCATCCAGTGCAACTGCCCTACCAAGGCAGGGTCACCTGGAGCAGGTGACACAGGAATGTGTCCAGGTGGCTTTGGAATGTCTCCAGAGAGGGAGACTCCACGACCCCCCTGGGCAGCCTGCTCCAAGGTTCTGCCACCCTCAACATAAAGAAGTTCTTCCTCATATTGAGATAAAATTTGTTGTGTTTTAATTTATGCCTGTTGCTCCTGGTCTCATCGCGGGGCACTACTGAAGAAGCTGGCACTGTCCTCTTAACACCCACTTTTAGGATATGAATATGGTGTATATATATATATATGTGTGTGTGTGTGTACTCTTCTGACTAAACAGGCCCCGCTCCTGCAGTTTCTTCGTAAGAAACACTCCAGTCCTTTAATTCGTCTTTGTGACACTTCGCTGGACCCACTCCCGCAGCTCCTCGTCCTCCCTGTACTGAGAAGCCCCAGGCTGGACACAGGAATGTAGCTCAGGCCTTCTAACTAAACGTGACGGACCTGGCAATGCCAAGTTCATGGGCTCGACGATCTTACAGGTCTCTTCCAACCCAAAGGACTGACGGTCGCTTTACCCGGGAAAGCTGCAGCCCGAGCGCTCCCACCGGCACCATCGGGCGGTCAAACCGGGCAGGGCTGGAGGGGACCCGCTGTCCGCCCCCGCCGGGCTCCCGGTCACCGCGCTGGGGCGGAAAATGGTTTTGGACCGGCCGCGAAGCACCAGTCCCTTCACCTTCCCTGCGGCCGAGCAACCCCGTCCTAAGGCGGGCGCAGGTCCGCGGGCATCGTGGCCGAGGCAGAGGGGACCGGGCCGGGCCCGTGGGGGTCCCTGAGGACCCTTAGGGATCTCTGAGGATCCTTAGGGATCCCCGAGGGTCTGTGGGCTCCGCACCGCCCCGTCCTCCCCGTTCGCGGAGGAATCTTGCCCCGCGCCGCGCTCCGTCC